>CM034706.1:44785823-44821036 GCA_020142125.1 Phrynosoma platyrhinos | reverse complement strand
TCTCTTTCGGCAGGCCTTCCCAGACTAATCACCCCGTCCTTGGGTTCCCTTGACTCCTGCGTTCCTCTCGTGGCGCCATCAGTTGATGATGGATGGGGAACACAGTCGAGGTTGATTAGGGGGTGGTTTTTTTTTCCTTTTTGGGGGATATGTTATACAGGTTTTATTGTAAGCCGCTTGGATTGTCTGGCAATAAGTGGGATACAAATAAATTTTATTTATTTATTTATTTATTTATTTATTTTATGGCTCAGTTCTACCTTTCTGCTCTTCTGTATTCAGTTCTCTGCAACCTGAACCTATCAGGCTGGGCTTGTTTGCTAAAACTGAACTTATTATTATTTAAGTATGATAATTTTACAAAAACAAAAAGACAGAGCATAGCCAAATCTAAGGGTCTCAACAATAAATCATTGTTAATTTTATTTTATTATATGATTATTAACCATATACTAATTAAGTTCAAATAATAATTATTTGTACTACCATTTTGTTTTCATTATTAATCAAACTTATCTTATTATTCATTATTCTAAACTAATGACTCACTTTTTGTTGTGTGACCATTCCAAATATTCTTGAAGGTGTTTTTTTAACACATTATATCAGGGGTAGGCAACCTTTTTGAGCTGGGGGCCGGGTTGCTGTCCCTCAGACAATTGGGGGGCTAAAGCACCAAAAATAAATAAATAAATAAATATTATATATATATATATATATATATATATATATATATATATATATATATATATATATATATGCATGCACACTCTCTCAGCCCCAGAAAAGCCATGGCAAAACCTTTGTGGAGATTTTGCCAAGAAAACCCCAAGAACCAAGTAATAACAACAATAATCAATAACATCATGGCGGGCGGCAGCGGCGGGGGGGCGACGGTGGCGGCAGGACTGTCCTGGGGCTGGTCCAAAGGCCTCAGGGGGCCTCATCCGGCCCCCGGGCCTTAGGTTGCCAACCCCTGCATTATATATCATGTGTTAGGAGTTTTTTACACAACTGAAAAACCTAACTTACCTTTCCCAGTTTGAATCCTCTTCTGGGATGAAGCTGGGTATTATCACACTGAAAAACTCTAAATTTGCTACTGATTGCACCAGCCGAGTGCAGCCCGGCGGCAACCTGGGTCCCAGGTGCCCCTTTTCAAATCCGGAAAGCTCCCGGCTTGGAAAAATGGTTGCTGAAGTGCTCCTGGGACCCAGGTTGGACCCAGGCCGCACTCAGCCAATGGAATTGGCAGAGAATTTGGGAGTTTTTCGGTGTGATAATCCTGGAAGAGGATTCAAACTGGGAAAGGTAAGTCAGTTCTTTTAGCTGTGCAAAAAACTCCTTAGTTTCTTACTCAGTTAATTATGGGGCAGTTTTTGGCAATTAATTTATTAATTAGATATATTTTTATAGATAACTAATCCACTTTGAAGCAATCCATCCTATGATTTATGTGAACATTTACAGTGTGCCCTTATGTTAACGGGATCTGTACATATATTTCCAAATTGTGCATGGAAGCAAAAGCAAAATTCTGCCATAAACCAACTGATGGCCTCTTAAGAATGTCAGTACTTCAAAATACTGATGTCTGTTCTTCTATAAATTATGATCCAGGTATCCAATTAAAAATTTAACCATTGTGCTTTTTTAACAGCTTTTTTTGGCAAATACCTCAATGAATACAATGGCAGCTATATCCCTCCTGGTTGGAGAGAATGGGTAGGATTAATCAAGAATTCTCGCTTCTATAATTACACTATTTGTCGGAATGGCCTCAAAGAGAAGCATGGATTTGATTATGCAAAGGTACTGTACAGATTGCATGTGGTAACTTCCCCTTTTTCTTTATGATAAAATAATTGTATTCAAGATCACTTCATTCAATGGTAATAGTAGCTTTAAATATTTACTTATATTGTCAGAACTGTCTTAACCATGTATTCAAAGAGGAGAGGGGGTCATTCTTCATTTGACTAACATTGCTGACCACTTATTGTGAAGCTGAGGAAGACAAAGCTTTTGAGAGTTGGGAACTAAATACCAAATACACACGCACGCACACACACCACTTAATCTCTTATAAGAAACAGTTTAGTGTTTGGATATACAGCTGGAACTTCAAGGTCATTCTTACTCTTTGGTTTGCAGCATATCTGTGTTACTTACAATAATATGCCACATAACAAAGAGTTACACAGAATACCTGAAGGTTTGAGAGAAGGAGATGGGGGTGAGGATGAAGATGATGAGGATGATGAGGATGATGATTGCAAAATGTCTTCTTCCAAAAGCCCTCACTGATCCCATAATTTGAATTTGAGTTTTGGTGGCAAGTTTTAAATGGGGAGTCTGAAAAGAAATGTCTCTGGTAACAATTACCTATAAATGCCATTACACATCTCTCCCCAAACTGCCTTTGAACTTAGGGGAGTTAGAGGGATTCTGTGGGGACAAAAAGGGGGGAAAGGAAGCTTCTTCAGGGTGGCATGAAAACAGATCACAGCTGGTTGGATTGTTCTATCAGTGTTGTGTGAAACACAGTCCACTTCTCTTTTGAGTTGCTTTTGCAGCTGTTCAGGGGCTTATGTCCATGTCCTGTGATTGATTCGTTGTGCCTGGAACTGTTTGAAATAGTGAATATTGTCTTAGAACTTCTCACTGGCACCCACACCAGTTCTCTGGGCCAAAAAAGAAATGGTTAGACATGGCAGGTGGTTTAATGATTGAATTTGCATCTTTTTGTACCCTCCTCTTTCTTTTCTTTTTTCTTTTTTCCTTGCAGACATCTGTTTTCTACAATGGCTGTTTTATTTATTTTTTATTTATAAGTATTTCTATATTGCCTCTCATGATGAACTAATAAAAACCAAATAAAACAATATAAAGATAAAGACATTTTAAAAACACATTAAACTACTCTTTAAAACTCCTAAAAGCAGTTTAAAAAACAATTCTAGAATCCAGTTTTGAAACAGTTCAAAACAACAGTTTCAGACATTGAATGCCATGTAGAACAGCATTGTTTTGTCTGCCTGCCACAGCTTAAAAGAGATGGAGCCAGCCTAACATCCTTACATAGGGAGTTCCACAGTTGACATGTTACTACAGAGATCATGTGCCAACACTCAACACTCTGATAATCCCAAATTTCTGGCAAGTTCATATGAGGGGAGATAGTCTTTCAGATATTTTGGCTCCAGATCATTTAGAACTTTGTAGGTCAGTACCGGTTCCTTAAATTGAGATTGGAAGCAAGTGCAATTCTTGCAGGACCGTGTTATATGGTTTATAAAATGCACACCTGACACAAGTCTGGCTGCTGCATTTTGCACCAGGTGCAATGTCCAAACACTTTTGAGGGCAGCCCCACATAGAGTGCATTATAATAGTCCAATTGAAAGGTAACTATGGGCCTTTGCAGACTGCCAGAAATAGTGCAAATTGAGTCCACTTTAAGGGTTAGAGTTAGTGCTAGGGAATCATGGGAATTGTTTTTTTCTGAGACATTGAGCCTTCTCTGTCAGAGAGCTCTGCTGCCACAATAAAATACAGCTCCCATGATTCCCTAACCCTAACCCTAAAAGTGGACTCAATTTGCACTATTTCTGGCAGTCTGCAAAGGCCCTAGGGCATAAACTACTGTGGCCAGATCTGTCTTCCCCAAGAAAGGGTGCAGCTGTCATACCAGCCAAAGCTGGGCAAAGGGGCTCCTAGCCACCATAGCAACCTGACTTTCCAGGAGCAGCACTGGGTTCAAAAGCACTCCCAAGCTATATATCTGATCTTTGAGAGGGAGTGCAACCCCATCCAGAACAAGCTGTAGTCCCAATCCCAGGTTGGTTTTCCTAATTTATTAGCAGCATTTCTGTCTTGTCTGGATTAAGCCTCAGTCTATTCACCTGCATCCAGTCCTTTACTGCATCCAGACAACAATTCCGTGCTATCACAGCCTCCTTGATGACACCCAGTCCCAAAGCTCTGGATGATGTTTTCTAGCAACTTCATGTAGATGTTGAAAAAGATAGGACACAGTATTGACCCCTAAGTCAGTTTGTTGGCAAGACACTACATTGACATTAGAAACTGCACTGCTCTGAACTGTAAAATTTAAGAAGAGAGGTGTCCTTGATAGTTAGTATTAGTATTAATGTTAATTATTCAGAAGTAGTGTGGTGGCTAAGAGTGACTGCTGAACCAAGAAATGCCTAGTATGAATTTTGCCTCTTGCTATGACTTCTTAGAACAAACACCCTTTCTTAGCACCTTGCTGGGATTATAGCTAGACAGTGCTTGCAAATTCTTCTGTTATGGGTAAAATGCATGTGAAAGTCTTTTATCATTTGAATAGTTTAACAAAGATTAAGAATTATCATTAATTATTATTAATTTATCAGGCATCTTTCTGACGCCATGCACAAATAGAATTAAGAAATGAAAGTTGGCTGTGGCTTTGTTTTGTTTTGTCAGCTAATCATATTTTAGTGTGACAAAAACAAGCCGCAATGAGACTTGGGCTCATGTACTTTCCGTTCTCCCTCCCTCCTTCCTATGCCTGCTGTACTACAGCTTCAAATAGGAGCTCAGAAGTGTTTCCTTGGGTTTTTCCCCCCACTTGTCCATGCTTTTTCCTGTTATGTGGATCAACAAATTGTAGTTAAATGTTATCTATAGTTTGTTAGAACAAGTCACCTGTTCCAACAAAATATAGAATCATAGAATCATATAGTTCATTTAAACTGTAGACCAGTGATTCCTCAGCTTTGTTCCTCCAAATGTTTTGGACTTCAGCTCCCAAAAGTCACAGCCAGCTTAGTAACAGTCAGGAATTCTGGGAGCTGATGCTCAAAACATCTGGGGGACCAAAATTTGGAACCACTACTGTAGACAATAGAAAATGGGAGCAAATGGTTCTGAATTCAGCATTTTTCAAAAGTGCAAAAAATAACATGTGGAGTTATATGTATGTGTATTCTATGTATGTACATTATATATTTCATATATCAAGTCAATTTTGGTTAGAACTTGGGAAGGTCATATTTTGAAGCTTTGTTTCTGATCGATAATGTACTGGGCTTGAACCACAAGGCGTGCATTCAGTTTCTTCCACATCTTTGATTTCACTGTCTTAAGCCATTCTTCCCCTCTCTGACTGATTTAACAATGGATATAATAGTGACCTACTTAACAAAGGGGGGGGTGCAGACTGCCAGAAATAGTGCAAATTGAGTCCACTTTTAGGGTTAGGGTTAGGGTTATGGTTAGGGAATCATGGAAATTGTATTTTATTGTGTCACCACAGCTCTCTGACAGAGAGGGCTCAATGTCTCAGAAAAAAACCAATCCCCATGATTCTCTAGCACTAACCCTAACCCTTAAAGTGGACTCAATTTGCACTATTTCTGACAGCCTGCAACCCCCTAAAGTTGATATGAACTTGCTTTCACATTTCTTTCTACTCATATCTTGTTCTTACTCTACTTTAATGTTTCTTTTCCTCTCATCTACCTTGCCATTCTTTCTGTTAATGTGTGCTGGAACATAGCTGTTCATTTGAGTGCAGGCTTGGATTTTGTAGCAGAATTATGGTCTTTGGAAATTGTGTCCTCCTCTTTAGCTCAGCCTCTGAAACCAGATCCTGGTTTTAAAAAATCATACACAGTTGTAATTCACCATAGCAGGATAAAGCAATATAATGCTCTCTAGTGGTATTTGATGCACTTGACAAATTTTGTTTTTGTGTTTCAGGACTATTTCACAGATTTAATAACTAATGACAGCATTAATTATTTCAAAATGTCTAAGAGGATGTATCCTCATAGACCTATAATGATGGTGATCAGTCATGCTGCCCCACATGGTCCTGAAGACTCTGCACCACAGTTCTCCAAACTCTATCCGAATGCTTCCCAACACATGTAAGTTAAAATTTGCTTTATACCTATGCTAATGATTTTCACTGCAGCTTAAGCCACCCAAGTGTAGAAATTGGCATTGTTACTTAGTTTGAAGAAAAGTGATCCTCTAAATTGTATGTTATGCTTTGGAATGATAACTTCTGGGTGGCAACTCATGACATTCTTATCAGAAACTATGCCTGTTACAGGCTGTGTCTCTGTTTTGATATAATTTACTTTAGTTATCCATACTTATTCTGGGTTAAAATTTACTCTCTCTCTTTTTTTTGTCCCAGAGAAGCCACAGCCCTTTTTTCTTTAGAACATAAGAAGACCAAAGGCTCATATAGACCAACATTCTGTTTACACCCAATTACGTCTGTGCAAGGGGTGAGCATGGTCTGGTGCTCAGAAGGTCATTTTCATTTTAACAGAATGCCATCCATGCCATGCCATTTCAGACAGCCAGAAGTGATGTCATGTCTCAATACTTTAATTTTTAGAAGGGTTCTATAGGAATTTCTGTTGTTTTGGGGAGAACCTTCCAAAAACATCTGCTTTGACTGAAAAGCTGAGGACAGGTATGGGGTTAAAGCTCATACAGGACTTCCTCAAGGGCCACTTGCAACCCATGTACCACATGATTGCTATTCCTGGCCTATGGAAATCCCACAGGTAAGACATAAGTACATCATCACCTTTCCCTCCATTTTTCTGAGCAACTAATATGCAGAGGTATAAAGCCTCAAGTACTGAGGGACTATAATAGTAGCCAATAGTAACCCCATTTTCCATGAACTTATTGAATCCCTTTAAAAGCTGTCCAGATTGGTAGCCATCATTATATCTTATGGTAATATATTTCTGCACTCATTAAGAAGAATGACGACCCCAAGAGGTAGAAAAACTATCTGTTTACTCTGTATTATGCATATTTTAGATACTTCTGTTATGCCCCCCCTGCCCATACATGCCCTTTTTTCTAACCTGAAAAGCCTCAGATTCTTTCCTTATAGGGAGTTCTTCCAGCTCTTGGTATGTGAGGGTGTGGGTGTGTGCATGCATCTCAGCTACCATATATGTATACCACACACGCACAAATGCATCAATGTATGTATGTAATGGTTCAGCTGAGTTGAAGAGACCAAGAATACTCCTTGAACTCAAGGATTTTTACCCATCTCTTTCTTTGGTTTCATCAAAATTGTTTTTTCCTCTCTCTTTATTTGCTTGAATTTTTCACAGTTCTAGTATGATTAGAATCAAGTCTGTACTAAGAATTTATCCTGAGTCCTCACATGGTGAGGAAAGACCATAGGATAGGATAGACCAGCATATTCCATCCTGCAGTTTGAACTGGTAGAGCCAACTTTCTCAGAATTTATTTTATCTGCCTTCTCATTCTGTTGCATATGCAGGCCAGTCAAACAGGAATTTGAAGACATGGTTAAAAGGTGATTTTACATAGTAGAATAAAACCAGTCATTGTTCACATTAAACTTAAAATGGACATAACCTTGACCATTGTTAGTGCTGAAAACAGAATGTGGAATGTGTATAGGACAAAGCATTCAAGTCTAAAGGGAAACAGCAAATAATTCAAAGGGACAGATCCAATTCCCTGATAAATAATATGGCTCTGTTATATGAAGATACAAGTTTAGCAACCTTGTACATTTCTTTTGTCCTTAGTATTTATTGAGGCAAATATGTCATTTTTAAGGCAAAAAAAATTCTCCTTAACTTGTGGAACTCTGAAAGGCCAGGAACCTCTTCCTCACTATCTAGTTTTCATTATATTCCTGATGTGCAAAGATATATTTTGCCAGCAGCAGCTGTAAGAGATGGTATATTACTTTGGGTTAATGATGAATGTTTGCCATGTTTCAGCAGGAAGAAGTAAGACAAATTGAAAACATGCTGTCAGTGTGAGGTGTTGGTGTGTGCAAAGCTGTTCAAGGGTTGTATTCACTAGTAAAATGCATTGGTAGCTTGTCATGACCACAGAATGGAAAAAAATCCTAGTTCTCCTGGGAAAACATGTGGCACATCCTACGAAAATCATACAGGCTTGTAATATAACCTCCTGTGATGGGTAGAGTGAGTGTAATGTGAACCTTTAACCTCCAAAAATTCTCCATTGGTGGCCAAGCATCCTTTTGCATCACTTCCCTCTCTCCCTCCACCCCATGTTGTGCTATGACCATCTGACCTTTTCTTAGAAATTAATACAGAACTTGTGATATCATATAACTATAGAATTTACCTCTAACAAAGAAGGGAAACCAGAGCCAATGGCTGCTTATTCATTTTGCAACCTAGAAGAAGGTTATAGACATGACTGAAGAACTATAATATAATGTATAAGGAGTTTGACAATTAAGTGATGGGCATTATTCAATGCATATAACATTCTAATGCAAGTACAAAATGTTCCTTTTCCTGTTATATAAAGATAACATTTTTAAATAAAAAATTGATGGTGGTTTGATGGTGATTATGGTGGATATAGATCACCAGTTTGATCATCTTTTGATTTAAAATGTGTATGTTTGAAAGCAATTTAGTAGATATAATGAACATTACTTCTTTCCACAAGTTGAAAATAAAACCTATGAGAGGCTTTATTTTGAAGAAAGGTAAATAGTACTTTTCTTGGTGGCTACAGAGTTTAGGATGTTAAATAATAATAATAATAATAATAATAATAATAATAATAATAATAATAATAATAGTTTTTAATTTATATTTCCCACCTCTCCCTATGGATCTAGGCAGGATTACACAATTAAATGAATACAATATGCAAAATACAAACAATAAAATAGTGAAATCAAACAACAGTAATAAATTATAAGATCATATAATATAATATAATATAATAAAAATAGAATAAAATAAAATAAAATAGCCAATCGTCATCAGAATCTAGAAATCTTGAAGACCAGATGGATAGGCCCACCGGAAGAGCTCTGTCTTAAGAGCCTTCTTAAAGGCATCTAGCGTAGTAATAAGACGAATCTCTTCCGGTAGGCCATTCCATAACATGGGAGCTGCGGCCGTGTATGATCTTTGGGAAGTCATGTTGAGTTTGGTTCTATGATGTTCTAATAAGTTCTTCCCAGATGTTCTGAGAGTGCGGGGCGGATTGTGTGGGGAGAAGCGTTCCTTCAAGTAACTCAGGCCCAAGCCATTTAGGGTTTTAAATGTAATAACCAATGCTTTGTACTGCGCCCGGAAGCTAATCAGCAGCCAATGAAGAGATTTTAATATAGGTGTTATATGGTCCGATCTAGATGTTCCAGTGACCAATCTGGCTGCCGCATTTTGAACCAATTGAAGCTTCTGAACTTGGTACAGAGGTAGCCCCATGTAGAGCGCATTACAGAAATCCAAACAAGAGATTACCAGGGCAAGTACTACTGTTTCAAGGTCCTTTTGGTCCAGGTAGGGACGCAGTTGGCGTATCAACCAAAGTTGGTAACAAGCACTCCTGGCCATTGCATCCACTTGAGATGACAACTGTAAAGATGAATCCAGGAGTACTCCCAAACTACGTGCTTTGTCCTTTAGGGGAAGTGTGACCCCGTCCAGGACTAGATGTCAAAGCTCCTTTCCCGGACTTGGGGTACCTATCACGAGTACCTCTGTTTTCTCTGGATTCAGCTTGAGTTTGTTTTTCCTCATCCAGCCCATTACCGATTCAAGACAGGCATCAAGAGGAGCGATGCCATCCTTAGTCACTGCATCAGTCGGAGACATAGAGAAGTAGAGTTGAGTGTCATCAGCGAACTGATAACACCGTGCCCCATGTCTCCAGATGACCTCACCCAGTGGCTTCATGTAAATGTTAAACAGCATGGGGGATAGAATGGCACCCTGAGGGACGCCAGATGTCAACTCTCTTTTTGAAGAGCTACTATCCCCCAGCATCACCATCTAAAATCTGCCCGAGAGGTAGGACCAGAATCACTGAAGAGCAGTGCCCCCAATACCTAACTCCCTCAGAAGGATACCATGGTCTATGGTATCAAATGCCGCTGAGATGTCCAAGAGCACCAACAGGGTCACACTTCCCTCGTCGATGCCCAGACAGAGATCGAGTAAGGCGACCATGGCAGTCTCAACTCCATATCCCACCCTGAAGCCAGTTTGAAATGGATCCAGATAATCAGTTTCTTCCAAGACAGCTTGGAGCTGGAAGGCAACTGCCCTCTCGATCACCTTACCCAAGAATGGTAGAAGGGAGACCAGTCTATAATTATTTTTCACCAGGGGATCAAGGGAGGGTTTTTTTCAAGAGTGGTTTAACCACTGCTAGTTTCAAACTACATGGAAATTTCCCTTCTCTAAGGGATGCATTAATGATGAGTTGTAATAATATTTTTACTGCATCACCTCCCTGGACGGTCAGCCAAGATGGGCAAGGATCGAGAGGGCATGTTGTCCTCCTTACACTTCCAAGAAGCTTGTCCACTTCACTGGTATTAACAAACTCAAAATGATCCAGTGTAACACAGTCCTTTAGCCTTGGAAAAGCAGCTATGAAAGAGCTAGATAAGATCCTCAAGTATAAACGTATATCATTAAATACCAAAGTCATGTCATAGCATTTTACATTTCTATGTATGGTTGTGAAAGTTGGACAGTAAAAAAAAAAAACCTGACAATTTGAAATGTGATGCTGGAGGAGAGTTCTGGGGATAACATGAATTGCCAAAAAGGCATATGAATGGATCCTCTGGCAAACCAGGCCAAAACTCTCCCTAGAAGCCAAGATAATGAAACTGGCACTGTCATATTTTGGGCATATCATGAGAAGATATGACTCCCTGGAAAAGACAGTAATGAAAAGCAAAGTGGAAGGCAGTAGGAAAAGAGAAAAACCATATTACAGATGAATAGACTCAATCAAGGAAACCACAGCCCTGAGTTTGCAAGACCTGAGCAAGTCTGTCCATGGCCAAGGCTCTTGGGGGTCTCATTCATAGGGCCACCACAAGGTGAAGCTGACTTGACAGCACATAAGAACAAGGGAGGAAGCTATTCAGAAGCAGTTCTTTCCCAAATGACAGTCCTTCAGATATTTAAATATGGCTATAATATCACCTTTCAGTCTTCTTCTGAGCAAGCATGTGTTACCATGACCATTGGTAAACCTGCCACCAAGGCATTTTTGTGTTGGTGGCAAAAAAATAAGACTGCCCTCCCTCCATTCAACATAAAAAAGTTCTGTCAGACTAGCAGTTGAATTTTCCTACAACACTAGTGAAGGGGAAGAATCCTCAACAATTTCTTAGGTTAGCAGGATAGCTTGAGGGGCACGAAGCACAACATGTGAAGCAGGTAGTTCTGTCCACTAGAATCTTACCAAGGCTTCCTCCTTCCCAGGATGTGTCATCTAAGTGACTGCTCCTAGGCTCCTAATGGAGGGATTAGCCTACTGCTGGTACACTGCAGTAGTCAACAATTTGACACATTAATTCAATCAGTTCTTAAAACAATAACAGGAGAATATGTGCAGAAAATGGGTTGCTTTTTTCCCCTTTATCTTTTTCCTTTTCCTTTTTCTGAGAAAGATTGAGTAGGACCCATACTCCCTACAACCATTCTGCAAGTTGCTTTGAAACTTGTAATTTTAGAAGTCTTTTGTGATGTCCTATCATACTGAATAGAGAGTACTTTTTAAAATGTTATCTCACACATGCACAGAAAGTGAGATTGAGAAAAATGGTGAGAAATTTATAGACACCTATGTTTTTATTATCACAATCCTTTAACCTATCCATCACCCACTGAATTGTCAGAGTAAATTATTTCTCTTCAAACAAAAGCATACATTGTCATATCTATCAACTATCAGTGTGACTAATAAAATTGAAGTGTCAAAATACCTTTGTACTCTTTTCCAAGCAGTGACTGTTGTTTTGTCCTTTAAATATTACACTGAAGGTAACAGATATGAGAATCATTCATTTTCATATTTAGCTAAGCAGGTTGAGTGATACTAAAATTAGGCTCTTGAATGTTGGTGCTCTCTATTTTGAAGGGTAAAAATTAAATATATGACCAAATGTTTTAATGACTTTTCTATGTTTGGAATTTGTAATGCATTAAACATGAGATACATCTAGCTTTATGCATTATTTAGAGCAATACAATGTTGTTTAAATGTACAGCTGGCCCTCCGTTTTCATGGGGGATCCGTTCCGGACCCTCCGCAAAAATGGAGACTCGCTGATTCAAGCCCTATAGGCTTGAATGGGATGTGCCCCCATGAGGGCACACCCCATTGATCTTAATGGAGGTTGCCCCCCCCCCCCCGAATAGTCAAAACTACAGATCTCAAGTCTGCGAGAATGGAGGGATGACTGTAATACTCTACAATTGCTTTGCAATTTTTTACAGTTCTTCTTTACAGTTGCTTCACAATATTTTATTTGTGTGTATACCGTGCAAAATGAATCTAGTTGTGTGCTGCACTGGTACCTTTTGGTAAGTAACCAAAAACATTTGACAATAACACATTCATCTGAAATAACAAATGTGAGAGAAAACTATAGAAAATCCACAGAAGAATTATCATTAAAAAGAATGCACATTCTGGCAGGAATCCTAAGCTTTTGTTGGCACAGTTCTGTTAAATTCATTAGGGTTCTACCAGCTTTGGTATCTCAGCATAGCTTCCCAGATATACAGAATCTCTTCAGAAAGTCTACAGTCTCTTTTGAGAATTGCCATTAGCTGGGAATTTGTTATACCTTTAACAGTTGGAGAGAGGGAGATTATGGTAGGAGAAGATCCTACACTACAATTATAAAGCAAATAAGAACTGTTAGTGTTCTTTCTACTTTGGGGATTAGATTTATTTTAGGATAAAGTATGCCCTTACCAACATACAGGCCTGGGAACAGGCCCAGGGCTTGGATGCAATTTTTAGAAATTAAATCATACCATTACTTATTGCTGTGTTTGAAAAGTAACCTGTTGCCACTATTTATTGTGGTGTTGGAAGTGTCACTTGTTCCATTGCTTACTACATGGTGTGTTGCCTTTGTATTGCCTTTTCAGAGATAAAAGTGCTTAGGATTTATAGAAGAACAATATAATATGTGAAAAATTCATCTCAAAATGCTTCTGTGAATGCCCTTTAACTATAAACTTTTGAAAATAGCTAGAAACTTTTGTTATGTCAATTTAGATGTCACTTAACCCCATCTGTTACCTTGTAATAGTGACTAGTTTTTAATAACTATATTACAGTACTTGTGACTCATTCCTTTTGAGCTCTATACAATCCTATGCCTTTTAAACAGAAGGATGTCATAAGTTAAGGTCAGAGCCAGAGCATGGCCTGTTTGTTGTGCATACCACACTTCTTGATCTACCATGCCCAGAATCCTCTAGTCTCTGTAGTCCAAAAAGAGGCAACTCTCCAAAAGACTTCTCCAAGCTTTAGTTAGATCTGGAAGAGGCTGCTGCATGATAGTCTCCAGAGAGCCATTTTTGTATATGGTAGATAGTCTGGATAGATTTTACAGCTGAGGCCATTTTGAGATTTGACCCAGAGTTATTCCACCAAGATTATTATTAGTAGGAAAGTTTGTATATTATGTATTTTGCCTCTTAATAGAAATTTTCATATTGGGCTGAGAGTTCTGCAGCTCTTCTGGTGTTGACGTCAATTTCCATCTTCACTACCATGGTAGCGGGGACTGGAGGGAGTTTGACTCTACCAATATCTGGTGGGGCACTACTTCCCCAGCTCTAATTTCAGTATTTGCTTTTTCTAACGGAAACCTTTTGAACCAGCCCCTTTCTGTTTTCAACACTTGCTGTTTTCTGGAAATTCTGTAACATCATACAGATGACTCGTACAAAACATGGTACCTCCTTTAAAACTTTCAACAAATGTTCACTTAATTTTCCAATATTGGAATAAAATACTAAAAGGAAAAGCATCAGTTGGATCAATATCATGAATAGAAACAAAGGATAGTATCCTGTTTGATATTTATAAGATTGTAAGCTGGACTTAAGATCTCAAAATATTTGAGAGTCACATTTATTGTTGTTTGTGACCAAATGTGACCCTCCCCACCTCCTAACTACCTCTTTTCAGCCAGGCAGTATCCCAGCCAAAGGATCTTTGAGGTGCTGCAGATTGGAGTGGTGAGAAATGATGGTCAGGGGACAAGCAACTGGGGCAGGACCCCAGGAGATCTTTCCAGCTCCCTGTCTCAATTCACCTCATGACCAGGAGAGCACTGCACTCATCATTTCGCAGCACTTCACTTTGCAGCACTTCTGAAGCCTTTTAGTTCCAGCACAGCTTGGCTTGGAGGGTTAAAGTAGCAATTACAATGGAGCTGTTCTCATAATACATCTGACAATGCAGAATCTTGGCCATAGTTGTATAGTCATGGGACTTGAATAGAATTATGGGGAAAGGGATGTCCATGCTGTTATCTGAAACTGCAAAACTATTACTGTGTGGACTTGACTGAAATATAACAATAGAGACTGAATGCTTCCAACATGGAGTAACTCATGCTAGTAGAAAACATTTTGAAATGAGAATGTGGCTCTCTATCAGGATGTTGGTTCTGTATGTGTTATCTCTGTGTGTGTATCTCCCACCTTTCTTCGATAGAACATAAGTTGTAGATCATATTCCCACAAGGTCTTGCATACAGGATCTACTCTGACTGTTAGTTGCTTTACTTTGTTATTAATTACTGTCAAGTCAAACTCCACTTATGGTGACCCTATGACTGTGAGACCTCCAAGTCACCCTGTCATCAACTGCCCTGCTCAGGTCTTACACACTTCCTTGATTGAGCCCATCCATCTGTAATGAGGTCTTCCTCTTTTCCTACTGCCTTCTACCTTACCAAGCATTATTGTTTTTTCCAGTGAGTTGTGTCTTCTCATGATATGCCCAAACTGCAACAGTCTTCATGTAGTTATTTTGGCTTCTAGAGAAAGTTGAGGTTTGATTAGCTTAGGATCCATTTATGTGTCTTTTTAGCAGTCCACAGTATCCACAGAACTCTTCTCCAGCACCACTTTCTAAATGAGTTTATTTCCTTCCTATTAACTTTCTTCACAGTCATACATAGAAATTGGAAGTATAATGGCATGGGTGATTTAGTATTCAATGATATTTAATATTCAATTATATAATTTTAGTATTCAAAGATATACCTTTATACTTCAGGATCTTTTCTAGTTCCTTCATACCTGCCCTTCCAAGTCCTAGCCTTCTTTTGATTTCTTGACTGCAGTCTCCAATGTGAATAATGAGTGAACCAAGGTATGATAAATCTTGAACTATTTCAATATCTTCATCATCTATTTCAAAATTGTGTAAATCATCTATGGTCATTATTTTTATTTTCTTAAGGTTCATTTGTACACCTTCTTTTGCGTTTTCTTCCTTGACTTTCTTCAGAAATTATTCCAAATCTTAGATATTTTCTGTTAGTAGTATGATGCATAGCTTAAATGTTGATATTCTTTCCTCCAGTTTTTACGCCTCCTTCCTCTGAATCTTATACTGCTTTATATATGATATGTTGAGCATGCAAGTTAAACAGATGGGGTGATAAAATACAGCCTTGCTTGACCCCTTGCCTATTTGAAACCATTCCGTAGCCTCTTGTCCTGAATACAGGTTGCGTATCAGGCCAATCAAATGTTGTGCCATATCCATTTCTTTAAGAGTGATCCATAGTTTGTCATGATCTAAGCAAAGGCTTTGCTTTTATCTGTAAATCACAGACTGAATTTCTTAAATTCTTTGGTGCACTCATCACTTTGCTTACTTTCAGTTATTTATTTATGTATTTGTTCTTGCAAAGACTCTTTTATATTAAGGTTGCAATTCAGATACAACTATATGTCCTTTGAGCAAAAAATAAACTAGAATAATAGCAAAGAATGGCAGAAGCTTCACATCAGTGTTATCCTTGTGTTTCTTCCCAGAACTCCCAGTTACAACTATGCACCAAATATGGATAAGCATTGGATCATGCAATATACAGGCCCTATGCTTCCTATTCACATGGAATTTACAAATGTCTTACAACGCAAAAGACTTCAAACTCTGTTATCTGTTGATGATTCCATGGAAAGGGTGAGTAAATGAAAACTCTGTAAATAATGCTCTAGCCCTACTTTTTTCTTTCTTCAGTATTGTTGTAGAGAACACCAAAGCCAGTGTTATGAAAATGACAGTATTGTACTGTGTTCCTTACTGGGGCTCAGTTCACTCTAGAAAGGTCCATTTGGATTACTTTCTCTATCAAAAGTGGGAGTAATCACTTTTGTGAGGAAGAGTTGAGTCATCCGTGTTGTATAATTGCTTGCATCCTGTTGGGTAGTCCAACTAGAGTAAACCCATTCAATCAATGGCTTATTAGGAGTTCAAAAGTATATTAATCCATAAATTGGATTCTTAAGGCTTTAAATGACCACACAAGAGGGGAATTGGCCAGACTGTTAATAGCTTTGTAGACTTGAACTCTTAGTACCCTATCTATTCTTTTACTTTTTTTAAACTTTTCATATTGAGCGTATATCTCATTGAGTCATTTAGTGCCTTTCTGCTTCTGCATTTGTATAAATAATCGACAGGTGATTGCAAGGACAGGGTCCCTAGAAATTAGTTTTAATTTTCCCAGGTTAAACATATGCCTGTAGAAAAGTCTTATCTCTTTAAGAGTACTGTAGCAGTAAAGTCTAATGGAGTAGAAGGCAGTATGAAGCAAACCTACTCTCCCAGAGTCTTTCCGTTTTTTATATATGAAACTAAAGACCATAGAATGACAGAATATTATGGAGAACACCCCAAGACTTCTCTGTCACCCATCTGTCAGAGTTTGACTCACGGCTTGGAAATAATTCTTTAAAATGAATTTGTCATTTTTGAAATAATTAACCAACAATATTAACAGCTGGAGTAATTATTTATTTTCATGTTGTTCTAACTGATTACTTTGCAAGGTAATTTTGGGAGGTGTTGGTCCTTTTTAGTAATTTTACTTTTTTAAAAAATTAACACTAACACATTACAGATTGGGTGGTAACCTTGAATGTAGCACATACTTTTAGAATTTTCACTTTAATGTTTAATTAATTTCTGAGTTAATGCTGATGTTAATGAATTGGTTTTAACACTAACATTGTCAAGCTCTGGCTAGACTGCAGTTTAATTTGTGTTCTGTACGACTTTCTTCCTTTGTCCATGACCTTTCTTAAGATGAGACATGGCTAATTTACAGATGCAACATGGTACTACTCAGGGCTCCTCAAATACTCAGTACAAAATGTTTTTTTTCCATCATTAAACAAAGTAATTTCATGCTCTTTATTAGATGCATGTAACAGAGAGGACACTGATGCCTTCAGAGCATATTTGAGAGTATAGTTGGGGGTGCATGGGGTTCCACTGTATAATGAACAGTTCATTTGCTTAAAGTTGTACATGGGCCAAAGACAAATACTGTTATAGACTGGGTTCATTGGACCTGATCTGGAAGTACTCCATGTGTCAGAGAAAGCCTCTGTGGATAGCACCAATTGGCTAGAATAACCTGGAACTATTTTTACGTAGATACCCTTTCTATGGTACATAGATGGTACCATATGATTTTATAGAAACATAGAGTTGGAAGAGACCACAAGGGCCATCCAGTCTAACCCCCCTGCCATGCAGGAAATCTCAATCACAGCATCCCTAACAGATGGCCATCCAACCTCTGTTTAAAGACCTCCAAAGAAGGAGACTCCACCAACCTGTGAGGGAGTGTGTTCCACTGTCGAACAGCCCTTACTGTCAGGAGGTTCCTCCTAATGTTGAAGTGGAATCTCTTTTCCTGTAGCTTCCATCTGTTGTTTCATGTTCTAGTAGTCTTTGGAGCAGCAGAAAATGAGCTTGCTCCATCCTCAATGTGACACCCCTTCAAATACCTATACAGGGCTATCATATCACCCCTTAACCGTCTCTTCTCCAAGCTAAACATCCCCAACTCCCTAAGTCTTTCCTCATAAGGCATGGTTTGCAGGCCCTTCACCATTTTGCTCACCTGCCCAAAGCAGAATGGAGTGGCACTATTACTTCCCTTGATCTAGACACTATAGTTCTATTGATACAGCCTAAAATTCCATTGGCCTTTTTAACTGCCGCATCACACTGTTGAGTGCTGTTCAACTTGTATTCTACTAGGACTCCTAGATCCCTTTCACATGTAGTCTCATTAAGCCAAGTGTCCCCCATACTATATCTATGTATTTCATTTTACTGCCCAAAGTGCAGTACCTTACATTTTTCCATGTTGAAATTCATTTTGTTAGTTTTGGCCCAGATTTCTAATCTATTAAGCTCTTCTTGAATTTTGATCCTGTCCTCTGGGGAATTAGCTACTCCTCATAATTTGGTGTCATCTGCAAATCTGATAAGCATGCCTTCTATTTCTTCATCCAAGTCATTGATAAAGATGTTGAATAGCACTGGGCCCTGGACAGAACCCTGTGGCACTCCACTGGCCACTTTTCTCCAGGATGAAGAGGAGCCATTGTTGATCACCCTTTGAATTCAGCCAGTCAACCAATTACAAATCCACTTAACAGGCACATTGTCTAGCCCACATTTTACCAGCTTGTCTGCAAGAATATCATGGGGGACCTTGTCAAAGGCCTTACTGAAATCGAGAAATGCTATATCTACAGTATTCCCTTTGTCTACCAAGCTGATAATTTTATCAAAAAAGATCAGATTTGTCTGGCATGCCTTGTTTCTCAGAAAGCCATGTTGACTTTTTGTGATGATGGCATTGCTTTCTAAATGTTCACAGACTCTCTGTTTAATGATCTGCACTAGAATCTTTCCTGGTATTGATTTCAGACTAACTGGATGATAATTGTTGGGATTCTCTTTTTTCCTTTTTTGAAGATGGGGATATTTGCCTTCCTCCAGTCTGCTAGAATTACTCCTGTTCTCTGGGAGTTCTCAAAATTATTGCCAATGGCTCTTAAGATATATTTGCCAGTTCTTTTAATACCCTTGGATGTAGTTTAGATTAACCAGGTATTCCTGTACTTCCTCTTTGCTTATTCTCTGCTGCATTTCTCCTATTGTGTCCTCTGCTCCATTTTCCTCAGGCTGAGCACCCTTTTCCTTTTTTGACAAGACCGAGACGAAGAAAGTGTTAAGTAGTTCTGCCTTGTCTCTATTCCGTTAGCATTTTGCCATCTTCTCCATGTAATGGCCCTAGCATTTCCTTTTTCTTCCTTTTGCTACAGATATACCCCCCAAAAAGGCCTTTTTATTGTTCTTAACCTCTCTAGCAAGACTGAATTCATTCTGTGCTTTTCTTTTCTGACTTTCCCCTTACATGTATTAGCTATTTGCTTGAATCCTCCTTGGTTATTTCCCCCTTTTTCCATTTCTTATACATGCCCCATTTAAAACTTAGCTGAGTTGAAAGTTCTTTTGCCATCCAACCTGGTTTCTTGAGATACCTCCCATTTTTCCTCCTCACTGAAACAGTTTGAAATTGTGCCTTCAGGATTTCCCTTTTAAGAAACTCCCATCCATCCTGAACTCCCTTCTCTTTTATTATTCCTGTCCATGGGATCACCCCTGGTATTTCCCTAAGTTTACTGAAACCAGCTCTCCTAAAGTCAGCCTCTCTGTCATGTCATGGATCTTTGCCCCAGGGAGACAACTATGTTACATACATTCCATAATTACAAAAAGGAAGACCTTTCAGTGAATTACAGCTGCTTTGCCCATCTTCTCCAAAGATGACTGCTTGAATTACAACTAACAAAACAAAAAGTGCAGTCACAAATTTCCATGTTGTGAAATATGGTTTTTCACGATATTGGATGTTTTCATTGGACAACTATTATATCAAAGCCGCAAGATTTTTTTAAAAAACTCCCATAAACTACAGTATATAAAGTTGGTGAATCAGGCATGCAGAAGTTGTGTTGTTGTTGCCCCAAATGAACCCTTGTTATGACTACTAAGTTGTAGTCATTTTAGTAGTAATACAGCCCTGTGAAATATTTAAATGTAAATGTTTATATATGCTGATATATTTGTATTTGTTAGAATTGATTTAGCATTTCCCACTGTTGATTTGTTATTTTATTTATTGTATTTCAGTTATATCACATGCTACTGGAAACTGGAGAACTGGAGAATACTTACATTATTTACACTGCTGACCACGGTTATCATATTGGGCAGTTTGGATTGGTCAAGGGGAAGTCAATGCCATATGACTTTGATATCCGTGTTCCTTTCTTTATTCGTGGTCCAAGTATAGAGCCGGGATCAGTGTACGTTCTATGTGTACAGCACAGCTGTTGTACCTAATGTAAAATATTTGTAAGCATATTTGATTGTCATCCTTAGTGGCTTGTGTTTTGTTTCATTTGTCTATAGGAAGTATTTGAAAGGATTGGAAAAGAAAAATAAACTCTTCTTATAAATGTATTTTTTAAGCTTATTAAAGGTATAATAGAATATTCAGTTTTTATTGTAGCGTGTACCAGAGCTGTATATTTTTGCTGGCTTGCAACAATGGTGTTAATGGGGGTCATGTAAGGATATCTTTTTACCCATGGTGGCTTGCATAAATATAGTACATAAATATAGATTTTTGTCCCAAATCTGGTCAGAGTGGGATAGCTGCTTCACTTCTCTGCTTAACATAGATTCATATTAATCCTATTAGTATGTCTCTCCATAATTGCACAGTCCAGTCAGAGCCAGTTGTAGACTTACCTCCTATAAAATACATAAATTTATAGCAAAGTGCCACACCAGGATTGATTTCCATTCAAATCCCACAGGGATGTAAAAGGTTACTTCTAATGTGCCTAATGCAACTCTGACCTTTTCTGTTAATTTGTAGAGTATCTCAAATAGTGCTGAATATTGACCTTGCTCCAACAGTTCTGGATATTGCAGGACTTGACACACCTCCAGATATGGATGGCAAATCTATTCTAAAACTTCTGGACCTTGAAAAACCAGGAAATAGGTTAGTGAAGATTCTTTCTTGATGCTCTTTTGTGGCATATTCCCAAGTAAATCTGTCAACTGAAAATGAATGTGGCAAAACAAATGGAGTTGGCCAGTGCAAAAACTATTTTAAAGAGTAAATTTACAAAACTGTGGGAACATATGAACAGATAGCTGGTTTGAAGGGAAATGAAACTGTTCACCTTTCATTGCCTAGAGAAACATGGTTACAACTGCCTACTGTAAATATTATTATTTTGATTTCAGGTTTCGAACAAACAAAAAAACCAAAGTTTGGCGAGATACATTCCTCGTGGAAAGAGGGTAATTATTGGAGCTGAGAGAGTTCTGGGAAAATTGCCTGGTGGGCAAGTACATTTTTTTAACAAACAGCAAGGCAATATATTTTGTGCACAATGTCATAGAGAAAGCTTCTTCTCAATTCTCAGAGCTTGGCATATTAGGTTTGAAAACTAATTTGACAATGCTGAACATTACAAATTGAAACTGAAAAATTAATTTGCTGTCATAGTGATTGAAATTGCTTAATTAATAAGTTACTCTTAAATAATTTGTTGATTAAAACATTAGTATTGGCCAGTGCATGAGATTTAGAGAGAAGAGCTTGGAGGTCAGCATGACTGACTGTAGGGGAGCACATTTTATTAACAGCTCCTTCAAAAGGCCTCTTTGTGTCCTTTTAATTTGCCTTCCTCCAACTTAGAGGGGTTATTCCCACACCTGGACTACAAAACCCATAAGATGACTATTACCTGGAAATGGTGGGAGTCCACATCTAGGAACTGTCAGATTGGGAATGGCTTTCTCAAAGAATTGGATGTCATCTCACAACCTCTTCAATTCACTTTGTCTCTCATCTTTATCTCTTTTTTCTTTCCACATCAGCTCACTCTTCATTTTTTTCCTTAAATATTAATAAGAAATTATTTATTTCATTTAGAGCAGTGATTCCCTCCAGATGTTTTGGATTTCCACACCCAGAAATCCTGACTGTTTACTAAGCTGGCTGAGGCTTTTGGGAATTGAAATCCAAAAACCTTGGGAACCAAAGTTTGGGAACCACTCATTTAGAGGGCACTGATCTACCACAGCTACAGAAATAGGTAACTAGCTAGAAAGATTGTCAGTGGATCCAAAACTATAGAATTCTTAGTCTAGAATTTTGAGATTCTCCAAGCATATACAGAACGTTTAGTAGCATAACTGAATCTCTGCATCCTTGCTGCCTTCCCACACCCAGTGGATAAATGTGATCTGCAAAGCCAGGGATCTCAGTATGGTGCCCTCTTCAGTTTTAATTATCAGATTATTTAACAAACTAGCATCTTCTCTGCACCAATCTTACTTTAATTGTATAATTAAAAAGGGGAGGTAAAAAGAAGGAGATGGGTGGGTGGGTAAAAAGCTGAAATGGGTAGAGTGAAAGAGGATGTTAAAAAACGAAGACTGGGTTTGAGGAAAAATTCTTGACTAAATTTTCCAAATGCACACCACTGTGTGAGCAAGATTGCAAAGGAATTTATTGCAGCTCACCACAAGTGATATTATACAGCACTGTATATTATGCAGTAATATAGAGTAGAAACTATTTCTGAACATAGTCAATAGAGTAGGTTGGAGAGAATCTCAAAGACTCCCCTGCCTCCCCCCGCACCCCACATACATATTACCCCAGAAGTCCTTTCCTTCCATGGAGGTCCATGTAAAATGTCTGATATTCTGAATGAGCCTTGGCTGCTTTGAGGGCCTCAGTCTTCTGCTAAGCAAATAAATCACTCCCAAATTGCAGATTAGCCTGCCTGATAACAGAGCAATGTGATGTATTTCCTCCATTGCTAGTATTTTATTGAATGTAAGAAATGTGAATGTATCCACATTAAATCATTCTAATATCATTTATTGAAGTAATATCATAATTCAGTAAAGGATATTTTTAACTTCAGTGTTAATTGGAGTATCTAGGTAGCTAGGTGAAACTGCAAGGAATTAATAACGTAACAGGTTAATTCTGGACTCCAACTGTTATTTCCTTGCTTCCAGAAAATCCTTGCCACTATTTTCTAGATCCCATTGTTTTTCTGTTTTTCAGTTTTAGAAGTTACACTGCAATCCCATACATGTCTACTCAGTAGTAATCCCCACTGATTTAAATGGAGCTTACTCTTTGGATAGTATACTTGGAATTGCATCCTTAATCTCTTTTGTTAGCTGTTTGATGTCAGGTAGCTTCTGGTCCCTTAGTCCTGTAGTCCAGGTCAGAGCCAGCATCCGTTTTTCACGGCACATCTCGACCCTAAAACATCTGAAGTGATAATACAAGACAGCTGTGCCTTTGAGTATATCCAGCAAACCTTCTTACCAAAGAGCAGTCATAAATAGTCTTCTCATTTGGGGACAGGGTTCCTATGTTGTGTTTGTGTGTGGTTTTGTTGGTTGGTCTTCTCTGGATATCATTATGTGCATGGTTAGAATTACAAAAGCTACCTTTTATTTTATAAATCCCAGAATGCCCAGTCAGCATGGCCACTGATCATAAATGGCCATGGCCAGGGTATCTAGAAGATGTAGCCTAAGAAATTTCATTTTCTACACAATGTGAACATTTTTCTATGCAATTTTATCTAACACATACACTTGTGAGTAGAGTTTTGACCCTATTCCTAATTTCAAAATTGGAAAGAACACACAATCTAAAGGACAAGTGGTCTCTCATTTGCCTTTTGGTCTGGAAAGTATGGATATGGTAGCTCTCTTAAAGTGGGTCAATACAAATGCTGCTGCAGCCCTAGTGTATAAGAAATCAGTAGTTGCCATTCCTGACCTATGTTTATCCATCTGAATTCTTTAAAAAGAGCCTCTCCTGCCTTCTTTAGGCATTCTCCCCTGGTGCAAATACCATCAGGGAGTTTAAGAGCAGGGACCTGCTGACTGGCTCCATGTCCTTTCACTGTCCACATAACATGGGGTGGGAAGATCTTAAGTCTATTTTTGTAAGCTTTCCTTTTCATAATGAGGAGCCTGTGCACAGCTGTGCATATGGGAGCATTGTTCAGGTGGTGGCCTCACAGCACTGCACTCCCCTGTGTGCATATTACACATCTGTAAAGGACAGAGCTTAGTCTTAGTTTGTTCAAGTAGAGCCTCAAGAATTGGCTAGTTATCATGGCCAGTGGTCATACTAGCTGAAGAATTCTGGTAGCTGTAGTCCAAAAAGCTTCCAAGTTTGGAGAAAAGGTTTCTGTGTGGCTTCCATTCAAGCCTCCTTCTCCTTAACAGCTAGCAGGTTGTGCTTTTGGCTGGAAAAAGTACACCTAAAAAAGATTTTCATAGACAGAAGCTTTTCCTATATCTTATCCTAGAATGCCAAGCTCAAGATGCATACCGTGCTTAATTCTCTATTAAATAAATGATATTCCCTGTAGTTTGTGGATGGGTAGGGTGGATTTCCTTATGTAATTTGATTCTGCAAAATGCAGAGCTGTTCTGTTTGTATCCTCACATACTATTTCTATGTACTCAAAGTGCTGCCTATTTTTCCCTTCTGGAAGCAAATTTCTACGTAAGAAGGAAGAATCAAGCAAAAACTCCCAGCAATCAAATCACTTACCAAAATATGAAAGAGTAAAGGAGTTGTGTCAGCAAGCAAAGTACCAGACAGCTTGTGAGCAACCTGGCCAGGTAAGCAGCAATACTTCATGATGTATTGATGAACTAATTTCAATTCAGTTAAATGGGTAGTCGTCATTAGCTTCAGTTTAACTCTGGTGCAGGTTTGACAGAGCTAGTGGGTTGTTTATCACAAAAATGTCAGTATACATAAATATTCACTGTGAGAGTGCATTTTCTATCTATTTTAAGATTTACATTTCAAAAACAGGGAGGGAGAAAGGGAGAAAGAGAAAGAAAAAAGATAAAAATATATAAAGAAAGAAAAAGAGCAAGCAAACAAGCCATGCATGTATGCATATATGCATTTTGTCAGAAGCTGTCATAATTTCCCAAACAGCACAGCCAATGGAAGGAAAAATATAAACTATAGAAATTATTAAAACAGATTTGTTTGTTTGTTGTGAAAAAGCAATGCCTGGATGCTGTTATTAGCTTCCAAAAATACTAATAATAATGGGGAGAGTACTGAATGTTGTTTTTGTGGAAGCGTTTGTTGCTTCCCAAAGCAACTCTTATATTAATGACATTTTTAATTTTTATTTTATAAGTTACTCAAAGATTCATAAGTTGTACAATACTGCAGAGGAAATACAGAATGCTGTTTAATAGATAGTCTCATTTGTCTCTCTCAGCTTGCTGACAGAATAAATAAATCATGTATATATTGGTGAAGGTCTCCTCTCCAGATGAACACAAAACACAGAGAGAATATGCATAGAAGAATTAAATGAAAATCAAGGAGTAGACAGTCCACTAAAAGTATTTTATATGTTACTTTAAATAAACAATACTTGCTTACTTTGTTGGCTTTTATAGAAACAGTAATATTATAAAAACAGTTAAGATCAGCAAGCAAATGTCTAATACAGCTATAGTCAGAAATCCATGCCCTGCTAATGCGTAGTGCGAGTGCAGAAGTTTCATGGACATGCTATATGTGGTACTTGGTGGATTCCATCTCAGTGGAATCCACCAAGTACTCCAGATTTTATTCCAAATTTTAAATGAGCTGTTGAGGGTGCTAAATGCAATCCCCAATGCAGATTCAACACTTTAAATAGTTCTGTTAAAGTCCAGACTGGAACCCAGAGTATTTACTACTCCAGTGACATATAAGCCTATAGCTGCCACTTTGTTTTAAAGGGCAATGCCTTTGCTCCTGCCAGCCTTGCCAAGGCAGAAAACCAGTTGAAAAAGTTGTACATGTTCAGAAATTGTGCTGGTAAATGGTCATTATGCATCAGTTTTTCAAATTTCAATTTGTTAGAAGATCTCTTTATCTATCAATTCAGTTTGGTAGGGGATCTCTTTATCTACAATTTTGTCAATCAGTTTAGTTATGTATCCGAAGAAGACAAGAAAATATGGTAGAGCTATGGTGGGTGAATTATCACTAACTCAGTAGTGTGTACCAAGGTATTCTGTGTGGGAAGTACATGTTCTGTGTATATTTTCTGAAACTGTTTACCCATGCAGCCAACTTCATAAAGTAGCCCCTTGAAATGTAACCACATTGCCACATCTCATTATGGTAAGATCTCTGAGTGTAGATCCCATCTCCCAAAGGTCAATTAAGGATAAACTATACTAAACCTCATTGGGAATGTTGTTCCAAAGGAGGAAAGTTTAGTTCACATAATATTTTAGTTCACATTATATTTAGTTCTGTGATACTATTTTTTCTTTCTGTCATCTGCACTACTCAAACCTCATATAAAAGTTTGTAGTCTCTTCCAAAATACAGTGTTCCAACTAAATAAGGACTCGTTTGTTTGAACACACATAGGTTGTACCAGGTTCAAAATTGTGCCTAATGTCAGATTTTGATATTTAAGAAGGCCAACACAGTATCTGAAGCTTGGAAGAATAAAAACTTTTGTAGCATGCTGGCTATGGGATTCTGAGAATTGTACTCCAAAAGGTAGTCAGGGTTTTCTGAAGATCTTGGGTGACTTGGCAGTTCGGGGGGGGGGGCAGTATTACTACATTTCTTTGTTTTTCAAGTATACTGCAGACAAAGCTGAGCAAACTTAAACCTTGCTGAAATCCAGTAAATGAGCTTTGGGTTGCACTTTTAATGCCTTGCCAATTCACCTTTCCAACATTTTTAAAGCTTAAATTGTCAGCTGCCAGCTAACCTCTAACTCATACCTACCGTTGAGGCATCTTTTGTAGGCAATGTAATTAATTTCCTCATTACATGAAAGGCTTTTGTGGCTGTCTCAAGCTGTCACAGCATATTAAGTAAACAGTGTTCACTTTAAATACTTAAGTGGAGCATTTATTGAGCTTTAATGATGTTGAATGTAAAGCTATATTAACACTCTTACAAAAACCAATAAGTGGAGGGTGTCATAATCTGCCTCTCGGGGCTTTCTTGCAAGTCTTTCCAACATGGTGTGTGTCTCTGCTGGTTCTCTTGGCAGCTACTTGAGAAGAGTGAGCAGACTTTTTTCAGGTTGTGAGATGTGGGAATATTTTTGGATTGGAATAGGAGGATGACAACAGTAACTTTGGGCAAGGTTTCCTTAACTCTTGCTCTAAAATAGTGTGACTGCAGTGACAGAATTAAGCATATATTCAGTCAATTACAGTTTAGGGCTTCAGAGAGGCAAACACTGCTAAATTTCAGCTTTAATGTAATACACCTTTGGGGGCAATACTATGGATGTTCTTAAATATGGCATAGCTCCAATATCTTTTAACTTGAGTGGCTGTATATTCTAATTTATAGTAGGTCCTTTGGAAGGCTGGTCCAGTTCTGATCCAATCCAAATTTTTGAAATAGGCCATTACAGATTTAAGATTAGCACCTCCTAGACAATGAGGAAATTGAAATAGTCAAAGAATTCCTATGCCTTGAGTCAAACATTGATCAGAACAGAGACTGCAGTCAAAAAGTCAGAAGACTAGGAATGGGAAGGGCGGCTGTGAAAGAACAAAATCGTAAAGTGTAAAGATGTGACTCTGAACACTAAAGTGAGGATAATCTAAGCCATTGTATTCCCCATCACCATGTATGGATGTGAGAGCTTGGAAGTTTTAAAAAGCTGATAGAAAGAAAATCAGCTCATTTGAGATGTGGTGCTGGAGAAGAATGCTGAGGATCCCATAGACAGCCAAGGAGACAGACAGATTGGTCCAGATGAAGCCTGTACTCTCTTTGGAAGTCAGGATATTTAAATTGAGGCTGCTGTACTTTGGCCACATCATGAGGAAAAATGACATTAGAAAGGCAATGGTGCTGGGAAAGGTGGAGGGCAGTAGAAGTAGGAAGACCAGATGCACACCAGATGGTTAGACTCAATCAAAGAGACCATAGGCCTGAGCCTGCAGGACCTGAGCAGAGAGTGGAGGACAGGGAATCTTGAAGATGCATCATCTACAGGATCACCATGAGTCAAAGCTGACCCAAGGGCAATTAAGAACAACAGCAATTAACAATCTAGGCTAAAAACTAAGCAGTCACACAGATCACTCAGACAGGCATTCTCACTTGGGTGAGACATGTATTACATATTCTATTTAAGTTATAGTAATAATTTTGCAGTTTGCAGCATTCTAAGAATGTGCACAATCTAAGACTGTGTCCTTCCCCTCTACCCCTTTTTCTCAAGCTTTCAATATGTAGGGACAGCTTCTGCACTGAAGGAAGCATTCTGATAAGGGTTGTTTTTTTCCTGACTAATATTGGTTGGGTGTTCATTAGGGAGATTGGGAGGTGGAGCATTTCTGCTTTTGGATAGGGTGGCTCATGTTGCCTCTAGAACCTCCACACACATTAATTGAAAGCATGGGAGGTGTATGAACAGCTGAGGGGTTGGAGATGGGTTCAAACTTGAGGCCTTCATGGCTATTATGAAAACCAGTGTTTAGTAGACTGAACACATGTCACATACCAGGGGCACACTAGAGTTGATGTTTCGTATCAAATAGGTGTCCAGCACCCTGTTGGTAACGGGGAGTCTGTCATTGTGTCACAGAAATGTTGACGTCAGTTGTCTGCTGTTGTTATGTATCTTCAAGTTAATTGTGATTTATGGCAACCTTATCCTATGTTTTTGTTGGCCAGATTTATTTGTAGGAGGTTTGTCATTGGCTTTCTCTAAGGCTGAGATAGTATGACTTATACAAGGTCACCCAGTGGGTTTCCACAGCTAAGAAGGGATTTGAACCCTATTTTCCCAGAGTTCTAGCCCAACACTGAAATCACTGCACCACAATGACTACACCAGAGATCTCTACAGCTCCCCTTTGTTCACAGAAAGAAAAAGCAACTGTAGCTTTCCGGAAGGGGTGGTGGACTTCTTTCTTATATATATTCATGTTGTAGGATTTTATTTCTTGAAGTGCTTTTACAGCTATGGGAAAATCAAGTGTTTTGAAGTTCTGTTAGATGACAGGATAAGCGAGAAGAATTTAGCTAAGCATGTAGCTTGTACCACTTTTACACAACCTGCCCAGGCAGTTCAGTAAGTAAGTAATCGGCTGAGGGGAGCAACTAATTATTTGAGTAGATCAGGCTGAGAATCGGGCAGCCCTTGAGATATTATTGGACTACAACTTTCGACAGCCCTAGTAAAAGGTAAAGAACTTTGGGAGCTGCAATCCAGTTATATCTGGAAGGCCACAGTTCCCAACCTTAGATTAAATTCTAATAGGGCGAGGGATTGGTGTTTATTTTCTGAAGTAGTAGTGAAGAACTTGAGGCTCTCCAGATGTTATTGAACTATAGCCTTTATCATTCCTCTGTTAGCATGGTTACGCAGTGCGTGATGATCCACTTCAACGTGCAACACCAGATTCACCACCTTTCCAGATGCAGGCAATAGCTTGTCAGCTGAAGAAGCACCTCTCCCCTTCCAAAACAAGTAAAGAGTCTCTACAAACAGACGTCTCTCAGATGAGGCTTTAATCTTAGTTCCTCTATATACAAGGCTATATACACGATCCACCGACATATAACAACTCCCAACTACAACCACGTCTCTACACCATTCACCACCACACATGTGTCCTGAGGCATCTGCCTTATATACCCAGGGCTCCATGTGACCTTCTGGCCCTGTCTTTTCCTGTGGACACCTATCACTCAACCAGATTGACCCTGCAGTTTTCAGCACTTGTCAGTGCTTTCCTGCAGCAGGTGACCATCTGCATGATATCACTTCCCATGATTCAGCATGACTTGGCATCAGTCAAATGCTGTGTCATCATGGCTGCTTATGGTGTCCTGCTATTCCCCACATTGTACGTTTTCCTCTGGGACTCCTTCCTAACATCCTCACCATTGTCTGTGTAGGCTGCTAGCACTTGGACTTCCAAACAAAAATCTAGAGGACCACATATTTGTCAGCTGTGCTCTAGGTGTTGGGAATGTTCTGGCTAGAGCAAGAGTAGTATTTTAGGCTGCTAGATGAGAAAGGGAAGCTGTAATGGAATTGAGCAACAGCACATGTGACTGTAGAGAGGAATCTTATGGCAGTTCCTTTTCCCTTTGTTTGCCCTGTAGCAGCCTGTTTCTAAAGTAGGGAAATTTCTCTGGCTTTTCTCCCCAGCAATCAAGGCAAAAGAACCTCTGAGTAGCTCTTGTCTAAGAAAACCCTATGAAATTCATGGGGTCACCATAAATCGACAGGGGACTTGAAGGCCCATGCACACGCATACCATCAGGAGAACACAGGCTTACATATATATGAATTTATTAGAGATCATGTGAAGACAAGAAGAACCCAAAAATGAGCCTATGGACTAAACCTAAATGGGCTATTGAATTAGATCATTAGGATCAATTTGCATTGTAAAAAGTAAATAATTGGATCTGAAAGTTGAACATATGACTGGATCTGATGAAGGCAAGTATTTGGTCATTTCTTCTTCCTCTAAGGAATATAACAACCTCAGTGATCAAACACATATGCACTTACTAGAGTAATTAACAAAACAGAAATATCTGAATATTTATGGCAAGGCATACTGGTTTCTGCCTTCTTTAATGGTCTGTTCTTGTCTTACTTTGTTTTCCAGCAGCAGCAGAAGGTGAAAGCTAGAATATCTTGCCATAATATTCACATATTTCTGTTTAGTTACTCTCTAATAAATATACCCTTGTAAGTTATTAACACAATCTTTCTGGGATGTAGAACAGACTTCATTGAAATCCTGTCTGATGCTTTAACATTATTTCTCTCTCCCCCCCGCGCTCTCTATACATATACTTTTTTAAACAGAAGTCAAGGTGGTGTACATAAGGTTGCTACAACATCTAAATCCAAGTACTGATGAGACTCAGAGTTGCTAAATTTATACTATAGCTTAATATTGCTACCATGTACCTTTAATTCATAGTACTGGCAAGAGGCCATATCCTTGGAATCAAGCCCTATTGATTTCTGTGGAGCTTTTAAAAATGTCTAAGGCTGGTGTCCTAAGCATACATATTTTACACACTTGCATGACTGATGTGCTCTGAGGTGTCCCTTCTTGTATAGCTTTTCTTCTTGAATTTAAGTTTAAGGAATATGACATAAGATAAACAAAAGATTGTACTTGAAACTGGGAGGGAATCATAAGAAAAGCATTTGGGAATTTTAAACTGAAGTCTGGTGAATCTACAGATCAACCTTCTTTAGCTGATAGTGAACATCATTCATATGTAATTTACTAAAGTCAAAAGGTAATGTTTGAGTAGAATGCAGAAAGAAACTAATGATCACAGAGACAGCTTTGTTTGCTTGTTCCTCCTCAAAATAGTTTGGAATAGATCTGTCCACCCCAACCTGTTTTGGGAATGTGCCCTCACTACAGTTCTTGAAATTTTGCAGCCATTATGGCCAGCGGTCAATCAACCACTGACCATGTTGCCAAGGGCTGATGGCAGTTGTAATACAAAACCTCTGGAGGGCACCAAGTTAAGGGGTGCTGGGCTAGATTAATTAGAAGGTGTAATTTAACAGCCTGTTTGTTTTCTTTTTCTTTCAGAAATGGCAATGTATTGAAGATGCATCTGGCAAACTTCGCATTCACAAATGTAAAGGATCTGGTGACATTCTTGCTATCAGAAAGAAAACACGAAGCATACATTCCCAGGGATATAACAGCAAAGAAAATGAATGTGACTGCAGAGAGGCTGATTACCGAAGCAGTCGGACCCAAAGAAAAAATCAAAGAGCCTTTATGCGAAACCCCAGCATGCCAAGTAGGTTGATGGTAGATGTGGAGGCTGTCAGCAAGATCAAGAACCTTAATCTGCTACAAGATTAGACTTTAATTTTTTACAGTCTTATTGGGGAAGCAGAACCCATAAAATTATGGCACTTTATACATATTACTGTTTGATTGTACTTAAAAGTCATAAACATTTTCCAGTACTATTTAAATTATAATAAATTGGACTACAATATTACAATACTGTAGAAAATACTAAAATAGTGGAAAATAAGGCAGTACAAAGCTTATGGAGTATTAGTGAGCACAACATCAATGGACATGGCAATGTGATCATGGTGACTGGCACTGTTGGCTGGGGGATTCTGGGACTTGCCGTTGAAAAGGTAACCCTTCCATCTTTAATCTACGCTGTTGGATGTATCTCACAAATGTTTTCTAGTGTAAAGTCTGTACTAGACTGTTGCTGGCTTTTGTCTTGAGGGCTGGTTCACAGAAGTTTTCAACAATAAGCTCCTCCTCTCCCTAAGTTCCACCTTCCCAAAGTTAACATGAAGGAAATCCATGCTATTGCCAGACACTGATCCTGGATATCCTACTCTTCTGCCTTGTCTTTGTGTATGTGGATGGGTGGGTGTGGAAAGTACCAAAAGAAAATGTAGCTCCTATCATAGGTGAGGTCTGATGAGGATTAGAGTTAGCAGTTCTAATAAGAGAGCATACAGTTGTATAAAACTGTTGGCAGAGAGTGTGATTTGGAAGCTCACTTACCCACACAGCCCTTTTTCTGAGCCTTTCCTCCATAATTTTGTTGGAGGACAGTTGTCTTTCACTTGTACTACATTTCTGAACATTGGTTGAGCTAACTGTTTTGACAGGCAGCCTAGCCTCTCAGAGCAAATTTTGAAATGTGATAAAAAGGCGCTAAATTATGAGTGGAGATCTCTCTAGGAGTAAAAACAACATGGCACTGCCTAAATCAGATAGCCTACTTTAGCCATGGAAACATGGTTTCAATCTAGAACCAGTTATGCGTCTAAGTATAAATGTGGGAAAGCAGAGATCCCCCAACACCACCTGTAACTACAGATGTCAATGGAAAGCTTACAGAAGTGATAGAAATAATTTTTGCTGTGGAATGAAATGGCTATGCAGTAGTTTGCTCTCAGTGTTTAATGGCATGAGTGTCCTTTTATTTTAATCAACATTATTTTGCTCAGCTAGATTAACATAAGATTTGACAAGCTTGGTTCTGATACTGTTTTAATGACTATAGCAAAAGGTGCTGCTAGTTGCTGTGTGTTCTCTTTCTATTAAATAATGATTTCTCAACTGGTTGATTACATTCTGCAACTGCACCTGTAATGCAAATTATCTGCTTTCTTTTTTAAAAAAAAATTTGTAATGGGTAGAGAGGCATATTTATTCTGAATATTTCTTGCATTGATAATTTTCTGATGGTTATAAAACCAAGAGAAAAAGTGATTTTCATCAAAAGACTTTAACAATATTTTTGTCCAATGTAATGTATTTCCCCTGCTACAAACCTAAATACTGTTTAAATTATTCTCAGCCATATAAAGTGAAATAGTTTGGTTCTGCTGCTCTTTTAACTCATCCATATCTGTGAAAGTAATAAGCTTTTTTGTGTGTATATGCCTCCAAATCACATTGTTGACTTATGGCAACCCTGTGAATTTCAGAGGATTTTCTTAGGCAAGGAATACTCAGGTTTTCCCTTGTCTTTGCTTCAAATAATGTCTCTACAGTGCCCTCAAGTGGATTTTAATATGAACCAGTTAACCACATTCAGTAAAAGTGAAGATTCTTGGGAGACAGTGTGTGAACAGAACTTGGAAAAATTACTTTTTTGAACTACAGTTCCCAGAAATCCTTAGTCAGCATGGCATCATCTGTAGTCATGTTGGCGGGGAGATTCTGGGAGTCATCATGTAAAAAGATAATTTTTACAATCTCTGCAGTTTACCAACTGGCAATTTAGCATAGTTTGATGTACAACTTTCATTTCCTATCAAGTGGAAAGGAACATTTGGAAAAATCCTAAGAATCAGTAGAGGAGTGGCAATATGACCTGGTTGAACATTATAGTGTTCTCCTTTTTGTGATTTAATCTTAAAAATAATACTGTTGTCATGCAAGAGTATGTTCACAAACATACAAGAATGTGTTCATAAAGATACATAGAGTGGCATCTTATTATCACCTCCACAGTTAAAATTATTTACTTAACCCTAATTGTTCTAATTGAACTAATTGTTCTGAGACCCAAGCTGTGTATGACACATAATGCACAGCATGTACTTTGTCTCACTTTTGTTTTGTATTAATTTTTAGAGCCAATGATGATTTTTCCTCTAAGAAGCTGAAACACAGATTTTAATTCTGATCACATCATGGGGGTTAAATGTGAACACTGTGTTCTCAGTAAGAATTTTCTCCTGCATGCCCATAATTAATAAAAATAAAAAGGGAAGCTTAGTGACTCACTGTGTATTAAACGTAATATATAGTTGGGCCCTGATATATGGAATAGAATGAGTTCATAAAATGCATTGTACAAACTCAGACTGTGACTGGGGGAAGTACATATTTGAAAAGAGTTCTGTTTTTTAAAAAATCTCTTCAACTTTAAAACCTGCACAACGGGGAGCCAGTTTGCATAGGACTTTTGTCCCTGCTGTCCTGGATCTTTACTAGAGAGGTTCCTCCTTTTATATAGCAGGAACATTTAAATAAACAGCATCCCCACCACCACCATCCACAGAATGATATGGTACATCTCTTCTACCACTCCTGGGTTTTGCCACTTCTATGGCTGTATGGATAGAATAGACATGAGTGCAGTCCTTTCTACTTGGACTAGGATTTACACATTTTTTTTAAATAAATTTTATTACATAAACACAAATATACAAATATACATATACATATAATGACATATAAATACAAATACACATTACTCTTAACATTACAGATAACTACTTAACACATAACTAAACACATACACCTTAAAAAAATTTAAGATCTATCTTAGCTTACTCTTAATGCTTCTTCCAAATAAATGAGTTGTTGCCTTCAAATCACGTCTAACTCTATCACTATCCCCAAATATATTATTTACATAATTTTATTAACATCTTCATTCTTCAAACTTAGATCACCAACAAGGAAAAAATAAGTCTTCTTCATCTAAATTTCTCAATCATACATTCTTCATTGCCCATATTTTATCTAATTGTAATTCATCCAGTCCTATTCTATATCACTTCAATTCTAATCCCATCTCTATCTCTTACAATTCAGTTCCTAACAATCTTTACTTATAACCTCCCAGGACTTCTCAAAATTAATCCAATCTTTTTAAACCATATTTTCATCTCTATCATTTAATAAAC
>CM034706.1:44728858-44785723 GCA_020142125.1 Phrynosoma platyrhinos | reverse complement strand
GCGCTCAGCGAAAGACAGGAGAGACCCTCTCACAGCCACAGGAGTTTAACATACCATGCAGCTGCGGACAAGTATACATAGGGACCACTAAATGCAGTGTGCAAACATGAGTCAAGGAACATGAGAGACACTGCAGACTGGGCCAGCCAGAAAAATCAGCAGTAGCAGAACACATTATAAACCATCCTGGGCATAAAATGCTATTTGAAAACACTGAAATTCTGGACCATGCCAACAACTATCAGGTCAGAATGCACAGGGAAACCATCGGAATCTACAAATACTTGGACAATGTCAACAGGAAAGAAGAAACCTTAAAAGTAAACACAGTTTGGCTACCAGTCCTGCAAAATAGGAAATTCAGCACTCAGCAAATGCAAATAAGAAACCACCCAGGGTCAGGGGCTTTCCCAGCAATGATCACCAGTTAGCAGACAATAATCCTCATTTGCATATCCTCCCACCCTGAAGCTATGTCATCAACAACAGAACAATACACAATCAACAACAGAACAATACACAGTTTACATGGGAATCACTCCTCCCTACCCAGAGTCTCACAGTGTGTGTGTGTGTGTGTACCCACTCTCTTCCAATTCTCTGAAGATGCCAGCCACAGATGCTGCCGAAATGTCAGAAAGAAACTCTTCCAGAACATGGCCACACAGCCTGAAAAAACCACAAAAAACTGGATGCTGGCCATGAAAGCCTATGACTTCACAATTGTTTAATTGTTTTTAAAATAATTTTTATACTTACACTTTTATTGAAGCTTTTGTACAGTTTTAATCTATATTGTTTTTACCATGTTCTTATCATGTTCTTAACTGCTTAGAGTCTCAATGAGAGAAAGGCAGGATATAAATGAGGAGGAGGAGTGTATATTTGCTTTCAAGTTGTCTGTTGAGCTATTGTAATGCTATGAATTTTGTAAGGTTTTCTTAAGCAAGGATTACTCAGAGATTGTTTTGCCAGTTCCTTCTTCTGAAATATAGCCAAAAGCACCTGGTATTCCTTGGTGGTCTCCCATCCAACGAGTAACCAGGTCTCTGCTTAGTTTCCAAGGTCAGATGGGATCTGGTGCCTTTAGGTTAATTAGATAGAATAATAATAATAGGTAGTAAAGTCAAGTGACAAACGTGATATGTCTTTTTATGTTGATGAAGAGTTTATGTTGCTCAAATGAAGGAATGGATTTATTGCTACCTGTATCCTGCATCAGCCCTACATACAACCTCCTTGTCTTTCAAAGTAGTACATTGTGTGGTAGCTATGCAATAATGTATTTATGTTTCTGTTAACAATGCAGAATACAAACCACGGTTTGTCCATACACGGCAGACACGTTCCTTGTCTGTGGAATTTGAAGGAGAAATATATGACATAAACCTGGAAGAGGACTTGCACATCCCCCAGCCAAAGAGTATTGTGAAGCGGCATGGGAGTTACAGTGAAGAGGAGGAGGAGGAGGAGGATGGAGAAGAGGAACAAGAAGAACAGCAGCCAAGACATTCAGAAGATGATGGTGGTGAAGCCATGCTAGCTGATGGAACCAATACAGTTAGCCAGCCAGATTCTGTCAAAGTGACTCATAAGTAGGAATGCTTTTTGCTACGTGTTGTTCACACTTTGTCTTGTGTGTGCTTGATTTGCAAGGTAGCATAAGCAGAGATAGTCTGGTGCTGCCAGTCGCCTGCAGTGTAAACTCACACAGAGCTGTGGAAGAAAACAAGAAGGAATTAGAAAAGGAGTAGGAGACAAATGTTGAACAAAATAAGTTGCAAGGTCTTACCCTTTTATTTTTATTTTGGGGCTGCATCAAGAGGTTAAGTTAAAAGTACTACGATGGGGAGGTAGTACTTTTTCAGACACTGGGCCACCCCTAACCCTCCCCCTCCCAGCAGGGTAAACTCTTCCTCCTCCTCCTCTTCCTCTTCTTTTTCTTCCAAACAAGCCTCCTTTTCCAAGCCTTTTACCTTGCTTTTTCTCTAAAGCAAGGCAAAAGAACATTGCATAGACATAAATGGTTTATTTCTTGGAGGACATGAAGTTTGGTTACTTGCATTTTTGAGAAAAAGAAGCAGATTTTTGTCAGGATTGGGTCCCTCATTGGGTCCATAGGGATCAAAATTGCCCAGACTAACTTGCCCACTCTTCCTCATGCTCAGATGTGTTCTGAAATGTGGTTTAAAAGAAGACACATGACTGATAAGAAATTAGTAAGATGTAACTCAACAGGGGTAGTTAGTAAGAAGATAGTAAGAAGTAACTCAACAGGGCTTTTTTGGGGAAAAAAAGGAATATCTTTTCTAGACCACATAAAACAGTAAAGATTGTTGTATAAGTATTGTAGGATTTAACTTACAAGAAAAGCAGGAAGTCATTTTAACTCTCTGTTCTTGACCATTTGACATGGAGCTCACACTCAAACACATCAAATTCCCTTAATATTGTCCTTCTTGATGCATTATGCCATAATCCACTGGCCTAAATGCATTTTTGTTTTCTATTCAGTTATAGGCAGACAGTGAGGGGTCATGCATTGTAGAAGTTCTAGGATGGCATTTTAGACATGAGGAGAATGAGTGGGTTGTTTAAGAAACAAGGACATATTCTGTCAACTGTCTCCTATAGAGCTGGAGGAACAAATTACATTGGTTTAGATATATAGGGATATACAAATGGGATAGGTAAGGAGAGAAAGACTATGGAGAATTTTACCAGCGAGAATAAATAATGTATGTAGATGTGGTTGCGAAGCCATTTTAGGAATTTTAGCAAGGGTCTTGTATCATCAGAGACGTAAGACAGTTGAATGATTTAAAATAGGTGGGCAATGGCAGAGGGAGTGGGGGCCATCTTCCCATGCTTGCTGAACAAATTGGACTAGCATATTTGGGCACACTGGAAGTGACACAATGTAACTTCCAGGTGGGCTGATTTTCAGCCAAAATATTTGATGAGGGAATTAAAAGAAGGAAGCCGATGCATTTGTGGTTCGTTTGGGAGACTTTTGACTAGTTTTCTGGTGAAAAATTGTCCCCAAATCAATTTTTTGATGATGATGATGATGATGATGATGATGTATTTATACCCCACTCTTCAGCCAAAAGGCTATCAGAGCAGCTTACAAATAGTTAATTAGACATTTTCCTGCCCTCAGGCTTACAATCTAAAAAGACAAGACACAAAAGGAGAAGGGAATGGTGGTGGAGAAAGGGAATAAGTCCAGATTTTCTCTCCTCCTAAAGCCTGGACCAAGGCAGATGGACTGGACGGAGGGCCCTTCTTCTTACTGTGGCTAGGCCTGATAGAGCTGGCCTGCCTTCTCTCCCTCGATGATGGTGGATGGAGGGAGGGCCTTTCTTCTTGTTCAGGTTAAGCCCAATGTAGCTGGCCTGCCTTCTCTCCCTTGATGATGGTGGATGGAGGGAGGGCCCTTCTTCTTGTTCAGGTTAAGCCCAATGTAGCTGGCCTGCCTTCTCTCCCTTGATGATGGTGGATGGAGGGAGGGCCCTTCTTCTTGTTAAACTAAAATACAACAACAACAAAAAGGGAGATTTGGGGGCTTGGTGGGGTTCAGGTGTCCCAAGGTGCCATGTGGACCGTGGAGTGCACTTTGCCAACCCTTGATTTAAAATGATATATTCCAACAGCAATGATATTTCTACCCTTAGAATGACTGTGTTCTTACTTTGCTCAGCTTACCTAAATTCATTTGGCAGTTTAAGCTATACATTTTTGTATCAGTCCTTTGGTCCTTCTTTCTCTCTACCTAGGATTATAAGGTACTTTCTTCAGCTACTTATGAAGGGATGCTAGAATTGTAGTAGAACATGTTATTTATTTTTTTGCTAGTTTCTTGTTACTGAGATTCATTGGGATTCAGGATGCAGTTGCCCAAGATGCCTCAAACCCACCACTCCTATTTTATTCTATCATTTCCTCCCTTACAGGTGTTTTATTCTTCCAAATGATTCTATTCACTGTGAGAGGGAATTGTACCAGTCAGCCAGAGCCTGGAAAGACCACAAAGCCTACATTGACCAAGAGGTAAAAACTGTCTCATTAAGCATCTGTACCAGTACCTTACATTATTCTAGGGTGGGGGAATGTATCAAGTAGGTGAAAGCTTGCAACAGGACATGGAGATTTAACTTCAAACTATGTCTTACCGTAAAGACACTTGCTGTATTCAGAGGTAATTCCAGGGGTGTTACTAGGGGGTGCAGAGGGTGCAGGTACAATGAGTGACACCTTAATCGAGATGATGCCACTGCTCCCCAGGCGTCAAAGATATGTGGTGAGATGTTGCTCAGTGAGCAGAGAAAGGAGTTGCTTACAGTCACCGTCAGTGAGTGTCTCCTCTGCCCACTGAGCCTTAGTGGCCATGGACTCCTTCCCTTCCACTGCCTCCCTTTTCTGCCCAGCTGACAGCCTTTCCAGACCCAGAAGAGCCTTCTGAGGGGGAGGTAGGCAAAGGAAGAGGCAGCAAAGAAGAGAAGGCAACAGAAACATGGGGTTGTCCCATCACTGCCAATGCTGATCGCCCGTCTCTTCGGAGGAGAGACATAGCATCCCAAAGAGATGGAAAGTTTCATTTATGATTACTACTGAAAATAATTTGGAGGGGGGTGTTAAAAATGATCTGCACTGGGTGTCAAATATGCCAGGTACACTGCATAATGGTTAATCATAAAGGAAGGTTACATGAATAAGCTTGTGAGCACTCTTTCATCTCCTCCACTGCTGCTGCAACCATTCTCAACTGCTTTCATTTCACTTTCAACAGACTGTAGTGTGTCGTGCTAAACTAGACAAACCATAATTAGTCTTAACCTGATAAAATAAGCACATTTCAGACCATGGTTACTAATCCTGGCTTGTTTCCAAAACCATTTTAAGATGAATCACAATTCTTGGTGTATACATAACCACAAATATACCAGTTAAGAGCTTGGAAAGCAGTAATTGTAGTAATGTTCACTTCAATGGGGTTGTAAATCTGCTTTGGGTTGTAGTCTAAACTTTGAAGTAGTTTAAACTATCCAAGGAGCTGAATCTATTTTAGAGTAGGGCACTTTACACTGGATAGTTCCTTTAAAAATCAGCAAATTCAACTCCCCAATGGCATGTAACACCAAACCATGGTGCTTGAGCTTGAAGATATTTTTTTGTTGGTATCTATTCACCATTTTTGAAGTGAATGTAAGTGGATATTTTATTGTAGTGGCAGCATACAGTATTGATTATAAAGTATAGGACAGTTTAAAAGGGTGATAGTGAAATAATAATGCTGCCATTATTAATATTCCAGTAGCAAATTATTAAATATTTTCATAGTAATTATTTTATCCCTGACAAGATCATCAACTATGGACTATATTCTTGCTGTATAGATTGAGGCTCTCCAAGATAAAATTAAAAAATTAAGGGAAGTGAGAGGACATCTCAAAAGAAGAAAACCTGATGAATGTGACTGTAGCAAAATGAGGTATATAAAATTATTTTTCTCTTTTACATAATTCCAGTAAGAAAGCAATGTATATATGGGGACAACTTACGTAGGTTTGTGATTAAAAATATCTCTAGTGTAAGGACAGAAACCATACATTTTTGCCAAACTATGGGTACAGTGGAGTCTCCTTATCTAAGGGCTTGCCATCCTTAGATTTAAGCATCTGTGGCAGCAAGCCCCCATTGTCCCTGATGGCAGCATGTGCACGCAGCCACATGCATTTCATACCGCCATTAAGGAGAATGGAACTTGAGGTCCCGTGTTTTTTGGTATCTGTGTTTGGGGGGGGGGGGTTTCCAGAACGGATCCCTCATGGATACCAAGGTCTGACTGTATATGTTAATCTGGTTCTGGCCTCATTTTATAGTGCTAATACTGAGCAGGTAGGCAACTGTTGGGGGTTATAGTGCTTTACTGCCCTCCTAGAAAATTCTATCATTGCCCTGTTTAAAAAAAATTGGATTTTTTTTTCTTCAAATGCTCCCATATGCCTTCAAGTGTGTGTTGCAGGCAATTTTAGCATGTTTTGGGGAGCTTTGCTATTTTACAACAGGGAGCACTCTTTTTTATAACAAGAAATGACCCAGAATTTGACTTCTGTTTCACTTCCTGTAGGAAAAGATGCCTCCTGTGGGTATAAAATAGCCTGGGGGTGGGGAGTTGGCAAAAATGCCCTGATGCCCCCAGAAGGTATTTGGGGGCAAAATGATTTTCAACAGAAATTGAATTTGGCAATCCTTGGGGTAGCCACACAAAAAAAAGCCCATTGGGACCGCATGAGGCTCATGGGTCTCACTTTCTGCACCACTATTCTCTGGAGCTATTTTTCAGAGCACTAATGGGGAGGGAAATAAAGTGTGATGTTGGATTTTGACCAATGTGTGGGAATCCATATCCAAAAATAACTTGTGTTTCTGTAATAAATTTGAAATGTGTAAGATCAAAGAGATTAAAATCATTTTTAAAACAAGATTTTAAACAATTGCTTGTTGCTATATCTTGTGTATTTCAATATATCATTATTTTAAAAATTGGTTACTACACAGCTATTTAGTTAAACAATCAATTGCATTCCTTTACAGAAAAAAAATCTGATATAATATATTTGAGCATTTATCATGTCAGATGTTTTACAGGTTTCATTCAAAGGCAGTTTTGCAATTTATATAAAGGATGTTTGTAGAATAATGATGACAACCCAATGTTTGTCTTAACTTCAATTTTTTAACATAACATTTCTCTTACAGCTATTACAGCAAAGAAAAAGGGGTGAAAGGTCAAGAAAAGCTGAAAACAAGTCACCTTCATCCATTCAAGTAAGCCTTTCCCTCTTTCTTTCCCCTCTAATCCAACATGTCACCATGGAATGTAGTATAAACAAAAGATGTATCTGGTGGCACACTTGCTGATAGAAGGCTATCAGCAGAAGCTATGTTTATTGGTGCGGAAAATGGGGGCAAATTTGTTCATTTATAAAACCCAGAAATTTGTCTTTCACTCCATGTAGGTGATCTCTCAAACTGATGCACTAAAAATATGGTGGGATTTTTGGCTTCCACTTTTTTTTCTTCCAGCAATCTTTAGGGTTTTTTAAATTAATTATTAATGTTTTGTTCATCTTGTTTGTTACCTGCTCTATAGTAATATTGGTTGGCATCCTGTCAGTGACTTATGCTGGTAAAAGTCCAAGTTAAACCTGCATAAGTCATTTTTTGTTATTGTGCAATGATAAAATCACCCCCAACCCCGCTTTTTTGCTGCTATTTCACTCCCTAAAAAGACCACTTACTGGCGGGTGGAGAGAAATGGTATCCAGATATGTTCTATAAATGGACACACAACACAGACATCATCCTCCAAGGGACTCCCAGAAGGACCCAGTGAATTTCTTATCACTGTGCATCCAGCTTTAGGAACATTTATTTCTTTAATTCCAGGCAGCAAAATATCTTGGGCTGTGCAGGTAAGAAATGCATTAAACTTAAGGGAGAAGTAACATCTGAGTTCAACCCTCAAAAAGTCAGTTTTTTTCCCCTTTTTTGCAATGGAACATGTAGATTTGCTTATCCACAAAAGTCAATATAGTTCCTTTTGGAGCATTGGACTTCACTTTCCATAATCATCACTAGCCAGCATAGCCAGGGCTGATGAAAGCCTTAGTTTTAAAAAAAATGCTTGTAGGCACTCGGTTGGGAAGGCTTGATTCAGATGAAAACCATTTTAGTTATGTCCTTGCTTATTAGATATTCTTGAATTTGATTAGGGAAGCTGCCCAAGAGGTGGATGGCAAACTTCAGTTATTCAAAGAAAACCGACGGAGAAAGAAAGAAAGGAAAGGAAAGAAGCGCCAGAAGAAAGGAGATGAATGCAGCCTTCCTGGACTCACTTGTTTTACTCATGATAACAATCACTGGCAGACAGCACCATTCTGGAACTGTGAGAACTGTTTCTGGCAGATGCATGTTCATGGGAATCAGGGTTTGTGTGAACTGGTAGGAACCCAGGGGACATTGGTCTTGGACCAGAACTGAAAAGAGAAAATGGGTTTGCACTCTGTATTTTTCAGCCAAATATTTCAAGCAAGATTAAAAGCTAACCATAGATCTCTTCCCCACCCTCAATATCAGAATTTGGGAACATTTTGGTGGAAATAACTTCCTTGTATTTTTGAGTAAAGGAGGAGATTTCCGCAAGCCTGATGACCTTAGATTATGGGCGGGGGGGAGATTATGGATCTGATTCTTCACTAAGTTTTTTTCTGAAAGGAAAGAATTTAACAATTTATTTCCCACTGAAAGTCAGAGTTTTTCAAGGCAATTCAGGATGCATTCTGCACACAATTTACATAGGGTTGTTTTGTACAGAAAACAGTATTTTTGAGAGTACTGTTTTTTTGAGAATTTTTGAGAGTACTGTTGAACCACATGCATATTTTATGCAGAATAAATCCCCAACTGCAGTATAGTCTGAACAAGAAACAGCATTTTATGCTTAAGAAACAATAATGACCCTAGAAATATTCTCTTCTATGAAGAAAATGATGCTTTCTGTGCAGAAAATGCAGTTTTCTGCACAAAATGATCATATGTGAATTTTGTGCAGATTAAGTCTCATACTGTGAAGATTCTCATTAGTCCAGAATTCTTCACATTAGGATTTCTCATCACTCTGTAGTTCAAGGACTTCCTCTATTAAAACAGATGGTGCCTGGACCATCTCAGCCTCCCATGCAATAAACAGTACTCTACCAATAAACCTACCAGTGACTGCATCTGTTCACTTCTACAGGCAGAGTAATCAAGTTGAGTGAGGACTTATAGGCCATCTATTCCAATCCCCTGACAGTGCAGGAAGTCAAATGTGAAAGCTAGTGCTTTTAAAAATATCCCTTTTTGTATTACAAAGCCCAGGCAGGAGGAGTCAGGGAAATCTTTCCAAAGAGGAGTATTTCTGAACCTTGGTTAAACCAAGATCCCCAGTACAAGAAAAGCCTTTGATTCCTTTCCATCTGTCTCACTCACCATTGAGCTTCTCTTAACATGAGGACTGAAGGGATACAGTACAATGTGAGCATTTTTAGGTGCTGGATACAAGTGTGACTGCACATATGACAATTGACCTGGCAGTTCTATGTATGAAGTGCCCTTTTCAGTAAATGCATACTTCATAGAGGTTGTTAATTTTTTTTCTCTCCTTTCCAACAGTGGGATCATTTTGTGCTTGTACAAGCTCAAACAACAACACTTACTGGTGTTTGAGAACAGTAAATGAAACACACAACTTCCTCTTCTGTGAGTTTGCTACAGGGTTCTTGGAATATTTTGATATGAACACTGACCCCTATCAGGTAAATATGTGTGTGTGCATGTGTGTGTGTTTTACATCAAACACTGTCTACAAGACCATTGAGTTCTTTATCTTACTGCATTTATGTCCTACTTTCATTCCAAGCAGCACTTAAGGCAACATACATGGAATTCCCAGATAGTTTCACATTCAGGAATTGAGCCACAGTCAAACCCAGACCTGATGCTTACCTTCAGCAACAGGAGGCTAGGTCTACCATTTGGCAGAGAGCAGTGATGGCATTTGAAGGAAGATTCTGGCAGGATCTTGGCATTCCTTCTGGACGACTGTTTCCCTCTGCTGTACAGCTTGTCCTAGCCCATCAGTGTATTGGAGGGTATTCTCCCATCACCAGTGCTGCGAATTAAACAGTCAATATAACCAGCTTCTGTACATAAATAAAGAGGGAGCACCATATTACTTGCCACCCCTGGCAACCAAATGTCTTGGGCTGGCCTGATGGTTGCTTCTTGTGCCTATTGATAAAAGCCCAGGGAACATGTCTAAGGGCTGCATCTTAGGTGATGTTTTTGTACTGAGCAATATGTCCACAAATAAAATGTGCATGGTCTCAGTTGTGTTCATGTGTAAATGTGTGTGTGTAAATGGTCTCTCTTCCTTTCAAAATGGCAAATTATAGCAGCTGGAAAACACTGGGTACAAGTACGGGAGGATTTGGTTTGGCGTACCTTCTTAAGTGAACTAGTATAATGGGCACTTCCTGGCTCAATGTACAGGTTGGGATACAGCCATTCTTTAGACCAAGTGGGCAACTTCAGCAGGGGCAGCACCAACTTTCACCCATGTTTGGCCAATAATCGGTCTCAAAAATTAGTGGGTAATTTGGTGGATTTTGAAATGGGGTGGAGATAAACTGAGTGATCTCACTGTTCCAGGGGGTCTGTGAGGAACATGTAAGCCTGCTTGAGTTTTATGATTTTTGGAGAGGGCTTTCATCTGGTCCCATCATCTTCACAGACTCACTTGATGACACAGGCAACAGCCTTCTCAATGGCTGCTTCAAGGCAATGGACTTCCCTTCCAAAGATGATTTAGCTCAGGTGGCTTTTCATCCGGAAAGGAAATACCTTTTTATTTAACAGGTCTTCAGCCTTTAACTGGTTGGGGCAGAACGATGTTCAATGGGTGTGCTGTATTTTAATATGTATTAACATATGTTGAATATGTTCTGATTGTTCTAAATTAATGTTTTAATTGGTTTGACTGTTCAAGGTTATTTTTAACTTTTGTGCTATATATTGTTTTAGCTACTCTTTTTTCTGTTTACATTGTAAGCTGCATTGTGTCTCATTCTGGGAGAAAGACAGGACATAAGTTAGAACAAATAAATAAATAAATAAATACATTTTGGGGCAATTTTTCACCTCCAGCTGGAATTTGGGCCCATCTTGGAGCTTGAGGGGGACTCTAGGAGAACTTGAGGGGTGTAAAAGGGGTTGAGACCACTTACACCCCTTGGGCTGCAATTTTTGCACCATTTATTTAGCTTCTGATCTACTCTGAATTGAATTTAAAAACTATACAAAAAGTGGATACTGGAGAGAATTTGCATACAAACAGTGCATAAAATAGAGATTCATACAGAATGGGTATGCTAAGAAAAGCTGCATACAAAAAAAGGAAATGTTTATTTTAAGCAAATTAGCAGCTAATGCATAAAACTGATGGAACTGATTTGTGATTAAATGACACAACATGAATGTTGACTGATTTGTGCATTCCTGAACTGAGGTCAGCAAGAAGCAGTTGTCACTTCACTTAATTAAGTGTGGAGGATTTGGCAGCTGGGGTATGCAAACTTTACAGTTGCAATCATTTGACCTTGGGCAAATCATGTGCTCTCTGCCTCATAGGAAGGCAGTGGCAAGCCTCCTCTGAACAAATCTTGCTAAGAAAACCCCATTATTGGTTTGACTTGGGATCGCCATAAGTCAGAAAACAATTTGAAGGCACACAGTATGCATAGCCCTGTATACTACAGTTGAGGAACCACTGCCTTTTAAGATGTTTAGGATTCACCTTCCAGAAATCCCAGTCAGCATGAGCAATGGTTGTACAATCATGGGATTTGTAACTGAATGCAACAATCATGGGAGTTGCAACTGAAAATATCTGGAAGCATGAGGGTGCCTCACCCCTATTGCATGTTCTTCCTTGGGATTCAGCCCTACTGGACTCAATGTCTGAGATCCTGCATTGTGCTGGTGGAATATAAGCCTCTGCCAGCCTGCTTCTTGAGGCTGGACCTGAGCTAGTAGGGGCTGCTCACTGCTGAGCTACTTTCCCCAACATAAAATAATAGAGGGAAGAAAAAGCAATCTCAGCCTGCAGTATAAGACTGCTCCTTCCTCTCTTGGTGCTCAAAAACAGCCCGAATGAGCCCTGGTGCACTTATGCAGCCAGTCAGAAGCCAGGGAGATGAATTTGTGCCCAGCAAGCCCTCTCCCATGTAATCTTATGAGCTAAGGTGAAAGTCTTGCATAAAAACATACTGGATACCTCCTTTTGTAGGTCCAGGAAAGTATATATACATAGTTGTAACCTCCATATGTCAACACCAAGATACTGGCCAGTGAGTTCTGCTTCTAACCAGACATGCATAGCATTGATTCTAAAAGGTTGTCATCTTTTTCTTTCTGTGCCCAGCTGACAAACACAGTACATACAGTAGAAAGAGGCACTTTGAATCAACTACACATACAGCTAATGGAGCTGCGAAGTTGTCAAGGCTATAAGCAATGCAATCCAAGACCTAAGGGGCTTGACACAGGTAATAAATGTTACCAACCTCTGAATATTCTTTTTCTTCCCATCCTTCATTATGAACAAAGTTTGGCTTGAGTTATCTATAATTTTTGCTAAGAAATAATGCCTTGAAGCATAATCAGAATGTGGCATTTGACAATGTTTTTAGTCAAGAAAAAGTATACAACACTTCTCTTTGAATTGGTCTCAATGCATAATATCAGAATAATTGCATAATAATTGCAAAACGATGCAGTATTTATTTCATTATTCATTATTCCGTGTAATTGTCAGAGCCATTCAATAGCTTGGCTTTCTGTCTGGTATAAGCACTGAACCTGGGACATGTGAAGAAGACATTGCTAGTTAACAGTTCTCTACCTCGCCAGAAAATAATACCAGTTGTTTTTCCAAACTATATCTGAAAATTGGGATAAGAGAATGAGACTGTGACACAAACTTGGACTCAGATTCTTCTTCTTTTTGTACTAAAGATTAACTTTTCTTCTTGGAAGTTAACCTATGAGTTCTTAATGTTGTATGTATTTATGTATCTCTTTTATTACCACTCAGAATGTTATAGTAAACTGATTTTGTGAGTGTGGAGTAGTGATTTGAGCATTGGACTAGGACTCCAAGAGACCACTCAGCCATGGAAATCCACGGGGTGAATTTGGCTATGTCACGCTCTTTCAGCCTAAGAGGAAGGCAGTTGCTAACCTCCTAAAATAAATTTTGCCAGGAAAAAAAACTGCGATAAAGTCACCATTAATCAGAGTCAACTCTGAAGGCACATAACAACAACAGACCCCATTTGATCTTCCATTGACCAAGAGTGCTACAAAAGTTTACAGTCTGTTGACCCTAGGTCTGGATATGGTCCAAGGCTGCCATTTTCTTTTCTCTTCTCTTTTTTTCTTTTCCGTGCATTTGAAAAAAACAAGATTTTGTTTTAGCTGTAAGGTTCAACAAGTCCCACTAGAAGAATGTATAGCTTACTCACTGTTTAGTTTTCCCATTCACTTCAGGGGTAATGGATAGATCTTGTATAATCTGAAGCATGTTAAATGTTTCAAAATAATAGTTTTATTCCTGGGAAATTCAGCTCTAAATTTCAGAGTTTTGCTTTCTTTTACCAATAAATGTTTTCCTTTTGATATGTCTTATCACTTTCTTTTCCTATTTTAGAGATATGTTAGAACACACCTTACCAGCTATTTTAGAGTTATCTTAGAACATTCCCTACCAGGTATCTTTGTTGGGCTGCTGCTTTATCTAATTATAACACAATAAATTTCCTTTTAGGGATTAGATGCTCTGCATGGAAACTACATTGTGAATGATTTTACCAAATCTAAACACTAACAAAAGTTACTCTTGTATTTTCCTATATCAGGAAGTAAAGATGGAGGAAGCTATGATCCACACAGGTATCCACACTTTATTATTCTCCTCAGCAGCTTCTTTCCAAATAATTGCATGACCTGGTCCATTTTGACTAATGTCTTTATCCTGCCTGTTGCACAGTGCATAGCTTTTGCTGCATGCAAGCGCTAACGATATCCTTCACTCAACCACTGGTGGTTACATTTGCCCCTTTGCATTTAACTTTGTTCACATTGAGACTCCAAGATCATTTTACATTAGTTTTGCTTTAGGAAATTCACTCATCATCCTTGTCCTGGGGTGGAGGGAAGGGAAGGCACAGCAAAGCTCTCTTGAATAATGTGTTGCTGTACTTATTGGTAGAGTCATTCCACTGTTCACATACCCACTCCTCCACTGGCTCCTAGCCTTGTTCCCTACATCTACAACAAGGGAGGGAACCTATGTCCCTCCAACTGTTGCTCAACCTCAATTCCCATCATCCCTGACCATTAACCATGCTGACAGGCACTGATGGGAGTTTGAATCCAACAACATCTGGACAGCCACATGTTCCCCATCCATGTTTAGTGTGTGTATGAAAGGAATCTGCCTATATGCAACAGTATCTGTGTAAGACTCCTCAGCATGATTGGGAACCTTGGATGAGGAGCCTTATCTGGGTATAATTATTAGTTGTAGGTGCAGAGCTTGGAAGTAACACACTATAAATAATGATATTGCCTACAACACATTACTTTTTGTGATAGTGAAGGGATTAACAATCTTATAATATAATGTAATATGATGACCTCCAACTATTACCTTTGGGGTTTGGACCCAGCATTTCCTTGTTAAAATGATGATTTTGAGAAGCCATTTGGGAGGATTTTTGCCAGTTCGGTTTTTAATAACTTTATTTTTGGTTGAAAAATAAACAGTAACCAAAAAAAATACATTAACAACTAAAACATTGTTCTTCAAATAGTGAATTTTTATCATTTAAAAAAAAAAAAAGCTTCCAAGCTCTGTGTAGGTCTTTTTCACACTAACAATGAAGTACACTGGAGCTGATGAGTGCAATCCTGTTTCATCTCCAGGCATTCAGTATATGCAGGGACAGTGTGGTTAACCTCTGGTTATACTAGTTTGATTATGATATTAAAATATTTATTGCTTGTAAGAGGAACCCTCTTTTGCTTGGTTAATGTATTCTGGTTTCCAGTATTCTGAGTTATAATTAAGTTTCTGGAAAAATCTTCTTATAGTAATTGGTAACCAATCAAACTGAAATGGCAGTTTACATCTGCATGTCATTGTTGGCTTTACCTCCCACAGAAATTGATGTTTTGCAAAAGTGTGATTGTATATAGTGGGTACCAGCTTGCCTGTTATTAGAAGCTAAGCAGCATCAGCCCTGATTGGTACTTGTATGGGAGACCACCAAGGAATACCAGGTGTTGTAGACAATGTTTCAGAGGAAGGAACTGCTAAAACTACAGCATGCCCATGCTATATGCAGGTGCACTATACGTGGCTTTAAGCTTACGCGTATGCTAGGCGCCGGAGGTTATAATGATGTGCACGGGAGCACGCGGCCATTGAAACAAATGGGACTTGAGGTCCCACGTTTTTTGCTTTACATGGGGGGGGGGGTCCAGAATGGATCCCCCACATATACGAAGGGCCCACTGTACTTCTGAATATTTTTCCTTGCCTATAAAAGCCATATGAAATTCATAGGGCCACCACAAGTTGACAGGCAACTTGAAAGCATATACACTCACACCCACCAGCATGCATTGTACCAGGTTGGACCTGGAGCATGATGTTCAGCAACTTAGGACCACTCTCATATAAAGTGTGTCTATAGTTCCTGAATTTGTAAGCAGATTGAAAAGTTACACTGAGAAGTATATGGTCTGAGAGCACCTGATATCATAGCGCTGTTGAAGCTAAATTGTCATGGATCTGATCCATACTTGCATGGGAAACTTATGAAAAGCACCTAATTTTAGAAAAGAGTAATGATAGCAATCATAAACTTCAGTAGAAAATTGGGCCTAATTAATGCTTATATTCTTCACTGTGTGATATGATCCACGTGTAAAGGATATATCGCAGATTTCTAATATTTAAAATACCATTGATGGTAACAGAGAAGAAAAGTGTGAGAAGATCATCAGTTCATAAGATACAGTTGGATATGTTTCCTAATACCAAGACCTAGTTCTGGAAAGTAAGAGGTAATAAAAGTGCCAAATAGCATATTCAGCATATTCTCCCTCAACAACAACAAAAAAAAAAAACATTCCTTACAGACATTAAACTATAGGGTAATTTCCATCAATGTACTGGACAGAATTAATATTTCTTTTGCTTACTAAACTGCCTTTATTTTGTTGTTCTGAAATAAATGTACTTCTAGCAGCAGCTCATAAGGTTCTTTTTTGAAGGAAGGTGTATAGAAAGCTCCTACAAGATTGCTGTGGTGTAGCATGATGAGCAACTCACTTCACACCTCCCAAAGGGGATTGCACTATTTTCCTTTTTGTTTGCTTGCTTGCTTGTTTTCCTTTTAAAACTGTCCTTTCTATACCTCAAAAATTTAGCATGTTTTCCCTAGTATATTGATTGATTGATTGAATTTGTATCCCACCTTTCTTCCAAAATGGGATTCAAAGTGAATCTGGTCCTCTTCTGTAGTGGTGTCCGATGAGAACGTTCCCTATTCAATCCAGTTCCCCTCTCTCCCCAATGAAAAAAGAAGTATTATGAAACTGCTGTTATAAAAATAACAAACTGGAGCTATTATGTTAAATTTAACTCTCCTGCAGATTGTTTATGCTGATCACAAAGAGGTCTTCAAACATGGCAAATGTTTCTGTTTTCTGTAGAGAGATGTGCCTCTCTGTCCAACTGCAGCCATTTCTTCTCCATGTTACTAAATACCATTGGAACATCCTTACTAGGCCAGACCTAAGAGCTGTCTCTAGTCTAGTATTCTGTTCCTCACAAAGGCCAGCCAGGTGCCCCTGAGAACCATGTGAGCAGGTCTTGAAGACAACAGGCCTTTCCTTGAGAACTGGCGCTCGGTAGCCCAGTGCTGGGTGGGCAAGGATCTGTGCCCAATTTTTCTTTGTTGGAGCCTACTCCTTCCCAATTAAACCAAAAATAGTCAGAAGCCATCTTCTGTTTTTTTTAAAAAAAAAACTTTGTACAGTTAAATAAGGCATGGGGAGTGTGATGTAAAGGTAAATCAAGGGTCCTGAAGGAATTGCTTCCCTTTGGAGGAAGGGTTCAGAGGACTACAAAAGCAAATGGCAGATGTGACATGGAGACCATAAGCCACATATTCTCCAGTAGTGACTCTGAACACGGAGTTTCCATTCATCAATCATGACATATATCATTCCTTCCATGACCTCTCCATCAATGAAAGATCAGTAGATCTTACCTTCCCGATAGATCAGTAGATCTGTCCTTCCATTGGCTGCTCCCAGCCCCTGGAACTGCTAATCTGATTAGACTAGCTTCATCTTTGTTGTCTCTCCTTTCAGCAGGTTAAGACTTTTTTTTCATGCTGACAGACTTTTGAGAACTGTTTTTTATAGGGAAAGGTGTGTGTGTTTTAATGGAGTGCTGTACTGTATGTATTGATTGCGTTGTTGATTACCTTTTAAATTTTTCCTAATTTAATTTAATAAATCTATTGATAGTTTAATTTTCACAACAGTATCTTTGTTATTTTTGTGCTTTTATCTATATCTGTTTTGGTTTTTCTAAGCTGCCTTGAGTGCCAGTGAGGGTGGGGAAGCAGGAGATCACCATTTAAAAATTCTTGGCCACAGTGAGACCAAAAATAAGATGACAGAAAACTCCTCTTCAGTGTTCATAACAGACAGTCATGCTTTCTTTCAGATAATTGTATTCCGTATCTGCTTCGCTTTCTACTTTGCCTCCCACAAGCAGCTCTTTTTCATTTTATGGCCATTGAACATGCTCTGTCCATACCAAATTGTCTTTGGAAAAAGAGAGGAGTTTGTCCTTTAAATTATGTTATTCTTTTTGCCTCCTCCTCATTTTTAACTACTTCTGAAAATCTGATCTTCGCCTCATTTCTCAGTAGCTTAAGGTTGGAGCTCTATCTATCTTATCTGTCTGTCTGTTTGTCTGTCTATCTATAATTGTTTGCCCTTAGGCCTGTGATTATTAACTACATTAGTGTCCTCACTGACTCCAGTTTTCAGACAGTATTTCCACTGTCAACAGACAGAGGTGCTTGCAGTAAGCTAGGGCCATCAGAGTTATTTTTCTATGTAATTGTTCATTAGTATATCTATTAATTTATTATTATAATTTACACATTGTTCATCCTTTCAGATTTGTAGCACTGTAATGCCCTTTGTTTTTCAGACATTATGTTACTGTAACCTTTTTAAAGATGAAAAATGTACTGTTAAAACTTGGCTACCTGCCATGGTTGGATACCTCAGGTATTCCAGACAGGCTCCTTTTTATTGTTTTGATCATCATCAAATACTCATAATATTTAACTTTGTTGCCTTTAATTATAATAATAGAGTTTTGATGCTGCTGCCCTGGAAATTGTTGTTGTTAATACAGAGATGGAAAACAGTGGTTGGCATCTTGCTTATGATTTATGGGCATGTAAGCCCCTTTTTGGATAGGGTGCAGAGGTCTAGTCCCTAGCCCTTCCACTCCATACAAAAACCTCCCACCACCCAAGCTGCTGTCAAATCCCATAAGGAGTCCCTGCAACTGTCAGTGGGAATGGGAGGGAGGCGATTCAGACTATGAAGATTCAACAGCTCTGGACTCTTGTGCAAAGGAAAAGGTAGGTACAGTTCATTTGAGAACACACCCTCACCAACTGAGCTGAGACCAGCTCTTCTCCATGGTCTGAATCAGCCTCCCCCCCCCCCCCACCTCCCTTCTAAGGTTGGACAGCTTCTGATCGGCAGGATGGCATGGAATTGCACATGTGGAACAATCTGCAGACTTGGGATCTTGGCCAAGGTATGCATTAACTCAGTATATCCATGGGTTTAAGTTCTGTTGTTAGTCCAAAATGGAGTAGCCCCACTGAATCAACTGGATTTATCTACACGTTAACTCACCATTCAACAATTTATTCAGTGTGACTGTTTTAAATGAGATTAAACATTTGGGCAACTTAGTTTGTGATGATGATGATCATGATCATGATTGAACGTAAGTCTTCATTGATATTATCATATATGTGCCTTTCTTTCACTCTGTAGGGGCTGATTCACTGTGAGTCTCTCTGCACCTTTATGTTAAAGAAAAATGTTCCTGTCCTTTTCCCACAACAAAACAAAATACTAACATTATTTAAAATGGGGAGTTCAATATTTAAAATGTTCTACTCACAGCTATTGAACTGAAACAGGATAATATAACAATACACAGAAATATAGGCCACTGTCTATCATTTCTTTTCTTCTTGTTTGACAGAGGACAGTTATGGCATGGATGGGAAGGATAAGCTGCCAAATTTCATAGAAAATGTCAACTGGCAAGGACTGGAAGACTTGTACAGTGTGAATGAAAGTTTGTACAAAGCCAGAAATGACTACAGACTTAGTCCTGATGACTGGACAAATTACTTGAAGGATGTAGATAGAATCTTTGCACTGCTGAACAGTTACTCTGAGCAAAATGGAAGAGCAAAGACTCCCACTGCTCATCCTAGTTGGTACTTGGATGAATCATCCACACCATTTGCCTTGCCGGAAATGAGCTCTGCTGAGTCAGATGAAGGTTCAAGTTGGTTGACAACCCAAGAGGCACAGGTGATCATGCCAACAGATTTTGGAGCTCTGGCTTTGAGCAAGGTTATGTTAAGCCAGGAGAGTCAACTTGAATCAAGTAATGATATTCCTGCAAAAAAGAGTCCTAATCTACCACACTGGACTAGTCGCCAAGCTGAAATGTGGCTGGAGACTGAAGAACCAGCTGATTTTGAAATGGATTTCAGTGGGAATGATCTGACAGAGCTGGAGTCCAGACATAGCTTCATCTTACAGCCTGTTAGCATTCTTCAGAAAGGTTCTGCCCCAGGCAAGGAATCTGTGGATGATATTTTTGAAGAACAAACTTACCTTCCCATGAACTCAGCTGCCAAAGTAATTCATCGGGCTTCAAACACAGTCATTGTGGAACCTAAAATGGAGAGGGTGTTAAGCAAAAGGGAACTCTCTCTAGAATCTTCACAGTTCCTAAATGTAGAAGACACTGTTTTGTCACCATTGTCCTCAAATTAGGTTGTGTAAGCAAGTCCACGTACATGTTTCCTTACTTATTAATTATTTGACAAACAGAAGTATCCCTGACAACTGATATTCCGTTTTTTAAAAAATGATTATTACACTTTTTAAATCAAAATGAACCCTACATTGTATGTTGTACATGCACATGCATACACTCTAGCATTCATATATCTGAAAGAGCAAGAATTCCAGTGCTCAAAAGAAATGGCTAAGTCATGTTGTATGATACTATGCAATGTGAAATTGCTAAGTCACATTACAGGTATTGTAAAAGCTTTTCCAAATATGACTTGAGTCATTTCTCTGTTCCCGTAATGACTCATCACAAATGAGTTTTTCTATCCCCCTAAACTCTTTGTTTAATGGATTTTTATTAACAACTTTAACCACTGAAATTTCATACTGTCAAGAGTAAAATTATATTGCACTTTTATAATCTGTGTGCCATACCCTTTATTTGTCTGATATTCTTACATGTTCTTAGTTTTGCTAATCGTGTGTAATTTCCAAAACAATAAAATAGGTTGGTAGAGAAAGTGGTATGAGGGATGGATTGTGAAAACTAATTAACTGAACATTGAGCAGAAAGTCATGTTTGATTTTAAGTCTTGGAAAAATTTTCTCAGAAAGATAATGGTAATGAAAGCATTAATAGAAGAGGAGATAAGTGACTTTATATTTCAGTGAATAGGTGGTTAAAAGTTATTAAGGCTGTCCTTTTTCAGGTTTTTCTTTTGGAAAGGAAGTTTCATTTCTGCTAGTTAGGGAAAACCATTTGATGTGGTCAGAAATTACTAAGATTATTCTTAGATTTAAGAAATATGACCTCGGATCCAAAGAACAGGCACCTACACAAATACTCTATGTGCAGTATTCCACACTGCTATATGCACTGAAGTGTGGAACTTATTATTTATGAAGAGGAATGTGTGGTTGAGCTACCCACATTTTTTCTACACAATGTAGCCATGCACCTTACCTCTGTGTAGTCATACAGAATGCTGGTTTGTAGCTATGCATATTAATACAGGCTCACCTTACAGACAGGGAATTTCCTAGATGTACATGAGATGTATATGTAAAAGGACCTCTCTTTTTACATCAAAAAAGGATACTCCCTTATATATCTCAGCACTTAACTGATCCTGAGGTGAGATGGAATAGAACTGCTGAGTGAGAAAACAAGATGCAATTATATAAAATAGAGTAGTTGCAAACTGTTCATTTTTATACATTGTCAAAAAAAAGTTAATTGCTAGACTTCACCAAACATTACATTTAAAAAATCCTTCAACATTTGAACAATATAATAATAGCAAAAAGATCTGAACAGCACCATTTCTCAGCTATCTGGTTTATTTGAAAGTACATCTCTTTTGTGTGTTAATGTGGATAGTGTGTTAACACACAGTTTGTTTCAGAAGTGACATTTAAAGTTAACATTTTAAATTCTTAGTTGAGTGTCCCATGGTGTTAGTTGGCATTTAAATAATTTCCAAGGAAAGTTCTGTAAATTTGTTGGAATTAACTAGGTGTTTATCATGTATGTCATGAGCTGAATGGCGAAACAAACTTATTTATGGGCATGAATGATGTTGTTTGTATATAGATTTTACATTATTAGGCTATAAACTGTGTTAATGTAAAAATATTCTGCAATACTTTTATAGAACAATTCTGGCTTCAGGAAAGTCTAGAAGCAATATTTCATGAAATAAAGAGTTCCTGTACCTGTTTCATAGAAATCTGCCAAGTCAAATGTTCATGGGGGAGGGAAAGTGTTCAACTAAACCAGTTCACCAAGTACTGTGAGAAAAACTCAGACAGCTGAAATGAGCGAAGACAGAGCTTAATGCTATACTATAGTAAGGAATACATAATGCCACCTTATGCTTCAGCTGCTTAGGACAATTGCCACAGCACCTCAACTGTATCTCAAATTCCAAGCCCTACCGCTTCATGATGGTGGTAGTTTTTGCCAGGTTTTGGGTGAGCTCATGAATTTTTGACTAGTATTTTTAAATTTTGAAGTACAGCCAGCCCTCCTTATCCATGGATTTTTTTTTAATCCACAGATTCAAGCTTGAAAATATTTTTTAAAGTATAAATTCCAAATAGCAAACCTTGATTTTCCATTTTATAGAAGGGACTCCATTTTGTTATGCCATTATATTTAATGGGACTTGAGCATCCACGGATTTTGTTATCCATGGGGGATCCTGGAATCAAACTCCAGCAGATAACAAGGACCCACTGTATTATGTTTTAGTGTTTGTTGCCTGGAATCCTGTATGGTCTTTATGCATCACAGTTACAATGCACCTTGAATTCCAGCATCTCTACTTGCCATACAGCTGCTGGTGCAGTCAATGGAGGTCTGCTCTCCTATCACTTAGGAAGCAACTCGCTGCCATTTCCACTCCCTCCCTTGAGTGATCCCCATTGTGACAGGTGGAAACAAGGTCCCTGTCACAATTCTCCTTCATGACAGTGATCACTTATCCAGATGGAGAGAATGGCAGCCACTCTCTTCCCGAGTGCCAGGGAATAGGCCGCCATTGATTGTAATAACTGTTAACTAGTAGGTGGAGGTTGGTGGACTTTCACGTGTCCTATGTAGGGCTACATAGGGATCAGAAATATGTAGCCATCACCAGTGTGCTACTCCAGGCTACTAATTTTGTGATACAGGATTCTGGCCAAAATGACCATATAAGAAAAAACAGCAGCATACTGTACTCAGGATGGGAATAATAAGGCCTGCCAGATATTGTCAACTACTAACATCTCAGATTCCTCATTGTTGGTGTTGCCTAGGGTTGTGGGGACTTATAGTCCAACATAAACTGGAGGGCATCTGATTCCTACCTCTGCTCTCCATGTTATGAAAGGTCAGGATTTTATGTCTCTTGATTAAATTTAATTTGTCAGCAACAGATGGCATTTGGAAATGTGCAGCAAGTGCTCCCGAGTGATGAATGGTTCTAGATCAGATTACCCAGAATCTCGTTTGAATTCTACCATACAAGATGCCCTAGTGTGGACTGAGCATTCGGTGCCAATAATGTACACACACCAACTACACAATTAACTAAATTGGGCTTTCAGATAACATGACAAGGTATTTTACATGTGTCAGGGGACATTAATTGAGGAGTTCTGTGTAATCTTAACCATAGAGCAACAGGAACAGCTTTTATTTTTAATATATGCAATATTTTTATTCTAAAAACCAAACATACAAATGCATACATATTTTCCATATATAAAAAACATAGACAGAAACATTCAAACAATAAATCTAATTAACTAAAAAGTAACTAAAAAGTAAGAAACTAATATAAAAACATATTAAAACAAAACAAACCAGGGAACAAAGACTTCCAGCATACATGACTATGGTTCTTTTACATTACTTATCTAACAGAGCATTGCTTTGGTGCCACAACAAACTACAATTCCCAGAATTCCATAGCATTGAGCCATGGCAGTTAAAGTGGTGTCACACCAGATTCTTTCTGCAGTGTGGATGTAGCCAAACTGAGACATCTTTGTAACTAGCCACTAGATGGCAGTGTAACACTATGTAAGAGTATTCCATATTGCAATGTGACAATCAAAACCATCATGTGGCAAACAATAGCACTAGGCTGTACATTTTATAAAATAATTTGGTTAACTCTCTCATGAGGAGCAGTGTTGCTCATGTGAGGAGATGGTGTTTTAATACAAGAGCAAACTGGTTTAAAGTAAGGTAATATAACTCATTAAGGAAAAGAGACAAAATGGAATCATTTCATGTTTTGGATTGCATTAACACCTGACTAAGCACAACTGCTAGATTTAAAATGTCAACATATGGAGGCAAAGAAGGACATTATTGCACAGATTAATTTTACTGCATGGCTAACAAATAGGGCAGGTTTAATTCAGTGCAGCAGATAATGCCCAGTCACATGGCATGTCTTCAACACTATTCTGCTACCACAATTATCATAAGCACTGAATCTGGGAATTGGTGCCCCTGCAGCTAAATAGAGCCTTGATAGACATTTTACAAATGCACTGAGACTACATATCCTTTGAACTACAGAATCTATCTGCTTACAAATTAGGGGATAATCACTAGATATGCAGATATAAAGCCACTTTCGGATATAGTCATTTGAAGACCAAAGGGTCATGACATGTGTGCTATAAGGTAATGATGGTTTTAATTGTGTTTGTTTTGTATTACTGCATTTTCTCAGGAATGAAATGCTGAACATCCTGAGATAGGTTGTCCTTCCCTCTTACCTTCATAGGTAGGAATTATACAGACTTTTGAGGAGCACACTTTAGTGACAGTAATCCCCAGTAAGGCCAGTCTTCATTCTTGCTTCTCACTTGGAAGGCTGTGCTTTTCTCTTGCTCCTCTTGACTCCCTGCCCTAAGCTCTGGTGGGTGCAATGGTTAAATGCAGGTGTTAGTTTGATCACTACAGGAATTCAGGTTGACTCAGCCTTCCATCCTTTTGTAGGTCAGTAAAATGAGTACCCAGCTTGTTGGGGGCAATTGGCTTATACATTGTAAACCACTTAGAGAGTGTTTAGTTTGCTATGAAGTGGTATGGAAATGTAAATGCTATTGCTGTTGCTATTGCTACTCCACAAGTTCTTCCTTACAACAGCAGCAGCAACAACAAGACTCTCCATCTTCCTCCTATTCTTCAGTGAGACTCCCCAAGTGGGAATTTCCTCTCGCATAGAGAGTCCTTTTTATCCACTATGGCCCATTCCTCAGGCCCTTGCCATCCCTAGATAAGAAACAATGGAGAAGTCAGTACAGGCCTAGCAGTGAGGGGAAATCCATCTCTTCTGAAGCCTTTTTGCACTGATAACACTCAGCCTGTTGGACAAGACAGTTGCTCTGAAAGTTCAGATTTGTTTAAAGTCTAATGAGTGAAGAAACTCAGATTTGATTCAAGCAAGGAGGGAAATATTCTCCATTTGTGACCCAATTTGATCTGCAGTGCTTACATACCTTTGGGGAATCATTTCCCCCAAATAATTTCAAAAATGGCGAATGATACATTCTGAGTGGGATTTATATCAGCACACAGCTGAGACAACATCAGTAAATGGTACCATCCCAGTCTCTTCCAGGAGTAGAAAGGGCAGCTACCTCCCTGGTATGAAAATACAAGGAGTCCCAGTTAGCCCTCTTGCCTCAGAGAAGAGAGCTGCCTGCCTTATGGGGAGAGTAAGAAATATAGACTCTTTCTCCTAAGGAGAGGTTCTCAGAAATAGAAGGGGTTACGACTTTTCTAATCAGAGACAATACAGTTGCCTTCACCCCAGGTGGATCTTCCAGGCTGTCCTTTTCTTGTCATTAAAACAATAAGACCAGTTTGTCCACAAAGGAGTTGCTTTCTCTCCTCCCCACACACACACACATCCTGAAAAGCCTTGAGGGGGTTTGCCAAGAACAATAGCAGAAGTACTTGTCTAGATGGTTACACTTTAAATAAGAATTCCTTCAGATGGGCCTATTATTCCACTGGTCCTTGGTTTTGTGATTTCAGAGTTCTAAGTAAAACTCAGCCCTAGCAGAATGTATTTCTCTACAAGTTACCAGGCATCCAAGTAACAGCTAAATCTTTGCCTCTTTGTTGTTTGTACCACATTGTTATTAGTACTGTATACTTCTTCTTTGCTTAAATTCTGTCAGTACATAGTACACATTGTGTGCATTTAAGTAATTTCTGACTAACAATTCTTGATCAGATTGTTGAGGGTTTTTTTCAACTGTCTTCTTCCTGTGGGGCTGGGCGAATGTGCCTTGCCCAAGGTTGCCAGTGGATTTCCATGGCCAAGTGGAATGCAAGCCTTGGTATCCCTGAGTCCTGCTCCAGCACTCAGGCCACTATGCCACGCTCTCTGTTAGCACATATGCTCAGATTTGGTGTACTGTACAGCTCCATATATGGAATTTACTATTTAAAAACTAGGGCTTGTTGGTTTGTCTTTCTTGGAGAGATTTCTTCCACTGCTATCCTGTAACAGAAAGATAACCCTACCAAGTCATTCATTAGTTTTTCATGACCCTTTAGTCAACAGTTATAATGTCATGAGTCTTCCAACAGGATGATAATAATCTGTTGTCATAGAGTTAGAGGGCTTTTAAGTAGTTTTTTCTCAAGTTTTTCTCAAAGTCAGGTAATTCAGGAGAGCTCCTGTTAACACAAGCTGCACCCATGCATTTGTATGGACTCATCATTATCTACAGGGAGTTATGCTAACCTAATCTCCCTTTTATCTAACCATGGCAATAGTCTTATTTTATACAGGTATACAGAGGATCCAGTAAAGAACTTCTCACCATTCTGGCTAAAATATTCCTTTGATTTCAGGCACTAACCTTCCTCTCCCAAAAGTGGTTAATCTACATTGCTTACAAGGTGGAGTGTCTGCAGTTAATACAACCAAGTAATGAAGTGTGAGCTGGCAGTTTCCAGTTTGGAGATCAGATTTCATTCTGATTGGTAGCAGATCTGTATTTTAAGTAAGCAATCCTAAGGCTCCATGTTCTCTGCCCTGTTAACCAGATATCTAATCCTGTATGCCACTGATACTTGAAGAGGTGGTTCCCCCAGATCAGAGCTGGTTCGTGCGCCATTAGTTGCTGGCCCTGGTTTTTCCAGGACATCTGTGTTTAATGGGCACAAATATAGTGCTAATTCCTATCACATTTGGAGGGGGGGGAAACAACTGCTGCTCCCCCAGATAAAATAGCCTGAGAAGCACTGCTCTACAGCATATTATATAACCTTCTCCTCAGGGGCCTCTTAACATCTCCAATTACATACTATTACCCATCCTGGGACTCCCACATAGTCCCAAACGCTTTGATGGTATCACTTATCAAGTCCTTGCATATAATACTTTGAAATACTTACCAGAAAATTATTTTTGCCATCTTTTGTCTTTCTCTGAAGAAGTCATTGGAGAAGATCCTGAATAACTTGGATGTATGAAAGTAGTCCGACCTTATCTAAAGAGAATGAAAAGTCGCTCCTGTTTGATGCTCTTTCCTCTTTCTTTCAGCCACAGTGCATTCAGTCTTCCTACTCAAAAGATGGCTCAAAGCCTGCATCACTTCATGCAACGAGTCCTTGGGGTCCTTGTTACTTGGTGAAGTACTCATTCAACCCATTACATGTGCTATTATATCAATGCCTCTTGCCAGAACAGTCCCTCTGGTAGATATCTGCCCAACAGCCACCTGGAAATCAGCCTCACCTTTGTGAGATGCTGTGGGTCGAGTGCCTTTGTCTCTTCCAAAGCCTCATGAAATAAGATGGTGCTCAACAGGCCATTAGCAATAGTTTATGCTATTAGACATCAGCAGTTTTGTTGATCCTTGATTTGGAACTCTAGTATGTCCCATCTCAGGATATTCAACCTTTTACTGCTGGAAAATAAATATTGGTCTTACCTGTGATGTGTTCATTTCCAGCAGTGAAAGATGAGCATCCTTCCCACCAAGCATAGAGGTTTTTCAGTCACTGCTCATGTTGGCTCATTACACTACCAGTTGTCAGCATGGAAAAGCACATTTCTTCTTGTGCTATGTCTTCTCTTTGTTTTCATTTCCTTTATCTTCTTGAGTTCTAAGTTTTTGTTTTTAAAGTTAGCTGATAATCTGACTGACCTTACCAGGGTTTGCTCTCACTAGAAGGTGCTCCTCAAAGATCTGTACCATGCCCATCTATAAGGAAGAGAGGGAGGAGCAACCCAACTTAGGATGTTCTTTTTTCATTGATAGAAATGAACATATCACAGGCAAGGCCAATATTTCTATTTCCCAACCTTTTGTCCCCACCTGTGACGATTTCAAGGGCTTACCAGGGCTAAAAATGGCTGACAGGAGGGATGAAGCAGTACTCCCCTACAGACACACCCCACATCACTACTGTCCACATATTTGTCATGGCAAAACAAGTAGTTGATGAGACACCATTTTTATTTCAAAATGTCAAGTATCGAAGGGTTTTCTTGCAAACAGATGTTTACCCCAAGTTCTGTCCATACAATGTGTTCACACAAGCTTGCACATATATTTTGAAAACTGGTTGTTGTTTTTTTGTTCCACTAAGACATAAGTATTAGTAAAAGTCTTTGCTAAAAAGTAACCTATTTGCATTTCGCACAAATCTGTACTTTTGTTTCCACAGGTAAAACTGATAAACACTTTCCCATTCCACACTATCCAAACATTTATTTAAATATCAACATCAATACTTTTTACTAGTTTGTCCCTTGAGTAATACTTTTTTCCCCCTTTCAGGCATCTCTTTTGAAATACAGAATATACTGCTGTTTCATTTCATGTCAATGACCAAGGTCCCCTGTGGGGAAGTATGGTAGTAGAAAAAAAGGTAAGTAACAGTAATTCAAAATTGCATATTTCATAGGATATTTAGGTCATCCCTGCAATCTTTGTTTTTTCACAAAACATCTTTCCAGTGAGTATCAAACATCCATTAAAGCAGAGTATAAACTTTTTTTTTAACTAACCATTCTATTTTGCAGGAATAATAGTATATTATCTTTTACAGGTAATAAGTAGTTAGAAAGTTGTTTGCACTGACACGTTCCCCAAATTGTCAGTATTAACCTGAATAACAACTGTGCTGTTATATAGAAGAAATATTAATGTGTGTGTCTTGTATCGGCTCAAAAAGTACCACAAAGCCTTGACTACTTGGTATTGGCTATTATAGCTGTTTAGCAAAACTCTGTTATAGTGTCTTTAAAACGTGAATAAGCTGCTTCAGCAAATTATGTTCACAGCCTTACAAATTCCCAGTATGACACTTGATCGTTCTATTTAAAATATATAAAAATACTGGTTTAGATCTGTACTACTTCAAGCAACTCAATGATTTGCAGAGCTGGAACAGGTGCCCAATCTACCAATAATTATGTGCACATTAAAGATGTCAAAATGTAAGTTCATGCAGTTATATAAACCTATCTGAAATATTTCTCATGCTAGAAAGATTACTTTGTTGCTTTAGCACCAGTTTGTCCAAAGGTGATCCAGTTGACACAATCATTTTTTTTGGAGACCATACTAAACAAACAAAAAAAGAAAGGTCACATGTATTCTGCAGCAAATCTAGGCTTCTCCACCCTCCATTTTGTATCAAGGTATTGTAGGATATAAGAGCTGTAAGATACATTTATACGTATGTAAATGACACAATAACTGGAAATGTATACAGGCAGACTAAAGCATTCCACTAGAGGCAATTTTGGATACACTTTCAAATTGCAAGAGTGAAACCAACATGGAAATAACGATACATAGAATAATGAATATTTTGAGGCTGTATTAGGTTTGAATAAATACCCTTAATACTACAAGTATAAACATCTGTTTACATTAATATTTATGGCTGTCTACTTCCACATATATTATGTATACTATAACAAAGAATTAAATTAAAACTTGAAAACTAATAGAGGGGAAAGGAAGGAAGTGGGAAAAGACCTTCAATTACATGTTGAATATTAAACTGTTCCACCAAAGGAACCTCTCCTGTAGTTCTTTTCCATCCCAAGGGAATGACATCGAATAGCCCAATAAATGAATTGTCAATACTAGGGAAACAATTAAGGAGCATGGCCAGATCTCATCTTGCAACTTTAAGCAATCACATTGACAGTGAATGTTGCTTGAGCAAAAATCTGCATGAACACGAGCAGCATTAAGAAGATGCTGACTAGCAGTTTCCCATTTGTTTGAGTGGAAAGCTAACCATTTGCATTTTCAGTACCTCAGTTCACTTTCCCTCAAAATAGAGAACTACTGTACTTGCAGCCCATGTTTATTTTATTTCTAGTTATATAGAAAATGTTTATTTTGCTCCCTGCAAAATGTGATTTGAAACATCAGGGACAAGCCTTATGGACGCTAACACACTTCTCCCTTCTTCTGTCTCCTCTTCAGAAATGTTCCCCCATTTATCACTCCCTTCCCAGCATGAACCACTGTTTTGCAATACATCTGCACTACTGCAAACCCTACATATGCACTGACTATAACAGCCTTGAGCTATGACTACAGACCCAGTGTCTAATGTGCTTCCCATTCTCTTATGAATTTCCCAACATGTTTTTTTTTTTTTTTGGCTATTATAAAGGTAATAACTGGAAGCATTTTTCTTCCCTGTATTTCCTCTCTGTTATAATCCTAATGGCTATTTGAGGGGTGCACAAAGGCTTTATGACAACAGCTTTTCAGACTGTAGCAGAGGTCATAGTTGAACTTGTCCTGGGTTTCAAGACTTCCCTGCCTAGGGATAAAGGGGATTGTTTCTGCAAAATGCCACTGGGTGCACAAAGCTAATTGTACATACCTGTCATTGTAAGAAGTGAAGGCTATCATAATGGAGGTTCCTTGAGAGGAAAAAAGAACCTGACACAAAAAGCAGCACTCCCAAAAGACAACTGACTGTATCACTATGCCCAAGTCTTCCCTCTTGTTGCTCTCTGATTCACAGGTATCTGAATCATACCCCTTAAGCTATATTAGAACTTCTTCATCTCCACAACAGGATTTAAAATGAATGTTCAACAAAAGAAACATGATCCCTTTGAATAGAAAGAAACAGAAAGCTGACCTGGAACTTTTGCTTAAAAATAAATAAATAAAGCACTCAACTGTACAATTTTCTCCCTTAATATTTAAAAAAAAAATAGGAAGCTGCATCAGAAACTGGGATCAAACTGGAAAGAGCAGGGAAAGCTGCTTAAATCTATCTGCTATTTGTCAATTCAGACCTTTGCCTGTCTCTCCAAATCTGGAGTAATAGAGATTAAAAAATATAAAAGAAGCTGAACGTTGTCATTTTTGAGTATACAAACGGTAGGATGGGTAACCATTAAGCATTCCATCCCTCTGAAAATAATACTCTTGCCTGTAATTTCCTGTTTTGCATCCAAAAACAATGACTAGTCAGAAAAAAGTATGAGACAAGTACAATATGTGCAGTTTCAGCCTCAGTTTCTCCATACCTTGGCCTTCATATAAACATTTCCTCCAGTACTGCTCTGGTTATCCTGCAAATGATTCTTGGCTTCTATTTAAGCTGAAAAATTGTTCTCTGCTCTAAATGCTTGATGAACATCTTGAATCTATAACATGGACAGAAGCTCTAAGGGTAATTTCACTGGTCTAAAATTTTATTCCCAACAAATTGACAAAAATCCATTGTTCATGACAGCAGACCACACAATAAAGAAGTCATTTAACTGCACCATCAAATGATCTGACTGACACTTATGATATGATTGAGGTATGTGAACAGCAGTCTGGCTATTTGACAATAGAACAACTGTACCATACAGCCAGCTTTACCACAACATGCAATTCCTCTCAAATTGCCATAAGGTAGATTTTTGTTTGTGTTAATTGAATCTAAGAAAAGCTTGAATATGAACTTGGTGACTAAAGTAGAGTACCTGTGGCAGACTAGCTCCTATTTCCAGAATATTCAGGTACTAAACTGGTCTTTATTTACAGGGTTTTTTTTTATGCATTAAAAACTATTGATATAACTGGTGCTTATAATTTTGCAATTTCCTAAACAGGATACATCATATCCTGTTTAGGATATGATGATACATCATATCATGTATATCTAAACATATCATCTAAACATGCTAAACATATCATGTTTAGCATGATACATCATATCATGCTAAAATCAAATTACTTTAACAGGTTAACAAGTAACAATTGAAAATACTTTATTATGACTTAGAAATTTAGGCTTGACCTAGTAAAGTCTGCTCTGCGACTTCAAGTAACTTTACTTTAAAACACAAGAAAACATATTATGTAACTACATTGCATTATTTCAGATGGCCTTTTTGCAATTCGATGACAAATTTTTGAAGAAAAATGCCCAGAGCAAAAAAAAAGTTATCTAACCTAAGTTGCATAGCTGTGAAAAGTTATAGTTGTGCTTTGAAACAGAATGCAAAGTAATTATTTCTTCCCCAGTCCAAGGGTTGTGGATGCATTGCTTTATCCCTAATGATAATGCAGTTCTGTCTGCCTTAGGATCACTAACCATTTTAATATTTGCCTGAATGTGAGGATCTAACAGATGCAGCTAAAGTACTTACAAACATATTTTAAAATTCCATTTCCCAACGGTAAGAAAGATTGACCTGGGTAATTTTGAGGTATCCAGCCCTCAGATATGCCATGGCTCTGTGCATTAAGCTCTGTTGGTTTATTATCTATTCCAGATCACTTTTTGAAAGAGAAGGCACAGGTGTTTCAAAAGGCCCCATACTTAAAACTGAACAACAATATCTGGCCCTATATCCTAGGAGTGGTATCTTCAGAAACCTTCTCAAATGCAGCGTTTATTGCTTCTGTAAAGGGACCTGGATAGGTTTGTGCTGTGGAATGCATGCCTGCAGCCAGACTCATGTCTTCAGCACGCTCAGCTTGAGAACTAAAAGTAGGACAGGATCTAGTCCGTGCATAGTTTTGTTGCATTCCAGTGTTACCCACCACTTCACTCACTGTGTTGATAGGTGAATCCCTCCACATCTGCCTTTGCGTCTTCTCTTCTTTATACTTAATGGAATACCAGGCAAGAAAAATGAACAGGAATCCAATACATTTGAGACCAGCTGCTAGGCCAAAGTAGACAAAACGAAAAGATGTCACATCATATTCCCAACATGAACCTTGCACGCCACACTCCTGTTGCCACAGCATGCAGGTGGTGTCAATAACGGCTCCAAAGTAAATTGGAGTAGGAATGTATGCTGAAATAAATCAGAAGAGTAGAAAGCTATCAAGCACACATATAATTATTTTATAGTAAAGGTTTTTTACATACACTGCAAAATGATTAAATGTTGTTAAAACAATCATCACTTTTGAAAGGCCAACATGTTTTAAAAAGATAGAACATAACACAAAATCAAAGAGAAAGGGTAAAGATCTTGTGAGGAAAGTCTTTATGATACAGGAAATATAAAAGAAAATCAATAAGCAACTTACTTGACGAAGTTCCAAATCAAAATAACATCAAAATTCTAACTCTTTGCAGTTAGGCATTTTTTGCAACAAGACCCACTGTGCTGTAGTGCCTTGAGCAATGAACTATGACTCTGAAGACCAGAGTTCAAATCCCTGTTTGGTCAGGGAAACCCATTGTGTGACCTTAGGCAAATCACAAACTTTCAAACTCAGAGGAAGGCAGAGGCAAAGACCCTCTAAACAAATCTTGGCAAGACAACCCTGTGATAGATTTGCCTTAGGGTTACCATAAGTCAGAAACCATTTAAAAGAACACAACAAAATGACTCAGTTAAACTTTGTTTTTTCATTATGAGAATAAACTGCCAGATATGAGTGCTCGCTTCTCCCCTATTCTCCCCTAGCACAGCCAAAGACTGAAATCTTTCACTTCCAGTTTTAGTTAACCCAGGTTTAGTCCTTCCATGGTGTATTAGACTGTTTTCCTTCAAACAAACCACTGTTAAGATGAGCCTCACCTTGTCAGATGTGGATGGTACAAAGTGTAGTTCATCAAAGACAAAAATGAATACTTCCATTTCCCTCATAGCCACACCATGAGGATGACTTTGGGAAGGCTAGGTTCAAGCCCATCAAAATAAAACATATTTTTTGTTGTATCTGAATGCAGCACGTGTGAGTTGTAAATATAAGGTACCCATTTGCCTCTACACTTACCAAGAGTTCTTAATAAAACAAATTGCATTCCAAGTGCAAAAGGCCTCTCACCGTCTTCCACAGACCTAAAAAAGACATAGTATAAGGAAACTGTAAGGAATATTTATTTTAAAAATTAACTTTAAAAGAACATTTTTCTTATGTTCCTTATGCAAATAATGTGTATCTACTTTATGTGTACCAACTACAAATGCCAGGGACCTTCCACAGAGTAAACAGACACGTATCATTTAATAAAACCATATCCAAAAGTTCAGAAAAGCCAATTTAACCAAGGAGGCAAACAGAGTCCACTCTTTGTCAGAGGATAAAAGAGAAGCTTTTTAATCAAAATGCATCAGACCTTCTTTTTTGGTTTTATTAAATTACCTCTCCATTCTGCTCAAAGAATTTAGAGCAATGTTGCAGCTACCTGCTACCCACCCAATAAAATTATTTCTGCTCATCAGAGAGGCAGAGCTCCTCTGAGATATAGGATTAGAGTGTGAGTGGTAATAAATCCATGCCCCGTGTGTAAAAGCTACATCTTATGGATAGCTGTAGCATGTTGAGTTGGCTTAGAAGATCCCTTGGTCATCATTTTCAGCCCTCATTAAAATGAAAGTTACTTCTGGCACTTCCTAATCTGCCCTGGCCTTTCATAGAAAGATTTTACTTGGTATTTTGCCTCGTTCAGCAAAACTGTACTCTCATTTAAAGACTAAAAAAAGAACCCTAATCCACAGGAAGCAGGAGAATGCTACATATTGCTCCTACAAACCTCTCTGTAATATGTAAGATTTTCTACATTAAATAGGATTTGGAAATGAGAATGCTTTTTTTTTTTTAAAGGACTGTTCACAGCATACAGGTAACATTTTTAATGTCAAACTGTATATATGTCTCTCATACTGAATCAGTTCTTTGAAAGATTATGTAGTTATATCTGATGCATTCTCCTGGTTTATAATTTATTCAGTTTATATCCCTCCTTTCTCTGAATTAAAAATTAGTAACAAAACATTAAAAAACCAAATTAAGCTAACACATTAAAACATCAAAAAAATTAAACAATATAAAATCATTACATTGCGGCCACCTCTCTCTCTTCCATGAACTGAGTGCACAGAATAGCAAGCACCTGAAAGGGTTGCACTGAATATAGTGTTTTCAGTTATCAGATAGGTGAGAATAACACGTAGCCTCCTGAAGTTAATGTGACAGGAATCTTTCTAAAAATGTACACTGAAGAGTGATAACAGATATCAATGCTCTAGTACCTGAGTGTTACTATGATTGCAGACGGCTGGGCACAAGCTGTGATAAGTGTAACTATGAAGAGAAATACAAGGAATGGAATAAGTGTATTGCAGGTTCGACTACACTTCCCAGATACTGCATAACCATTTTCATTGAGGTAAGTTTTGACTATGACCACTCTTAGCTGGCTGCGCTGTCCAACTGTCGGTGGGGTGATAACTTGTCGACTTTGGACACAGGCACATTCTGTATAATTTCTTATCTGTGAAATGAAGAGGAGATGACTCATCAAGACTTTGCTTTGTATTTTTACCAGAATATTTCACTTCTATTAAAATCAATACAAAAGGTGAAATGAGAAGAAATGAAACAGTCTTTCTCATGTGTTTGTCTATTTATATCAGTGAAGGGTCTGGGTATTTGCAAACTAGAATCAGTAGGAAGGGTTAAGCATCCATTTCTTTCAGCTCCTACAATTCAATAGGGATGGGCAACCCTTGGCCTGTTACATGTTGCTGGACTGCATCTCCCATCATCCCTCACCACTGGCTATCCTTGCTAGGCCCCATGGGAGTTGCAGTCTGGACAGATAGAAATTACCCACTTCCAATCTACAATGGCTCTTTCAGAGTTTCAAAAACAAATATTTCTCAGCTCTGACTGAAAAGTGCCAAAGACTGACCTGGGATTTTCTACATGAAACTCATATCATCAATCCATTAAGTTAGGCCAAGAAGCTTAGATCTGAGAACTGGTCCCAACAGGATAAATTTTGATAATGACAGTAGCACTGGTGGTGATAATTTTTCTGCAAGTTCTTCATGGAAGCAGAAAACATCACTACTTTGATTTCTGCGCTGACAAACTTACCCCTGTGCTATGATTTCCAACACTGATGCAACCAGCAAGGCAAGGATTGAAGTATGTGATTCCATCTGACCCACACACAGGTTCATATTCATGAATTTTACAACCACAATTGACATTACAGCTTCCAGTGAGATTCCTGTGTGTCATGGTGAGAGTAGGGCTAAAAAAAAAAAAAAAGAGGAAATGATGGTACTGTTTGTTAAACTACTGTTAATGTTAAATAACCACCGGCATATTCTCAACTTGTGCAAAGACTTCAGAAATTATTTTCTCCCATTCAATGACAAAAAGGATGCAGACACTAATTTTCCTTTAGGTAGGCAGCTATGATAGACAGACGCTCCATGACACCCTTCATATATTTTGCTCACATGTCATAGGTATACTGTCAGTACTACATGGATTATCCTTCATGGACAACAGTATTCTAATGACCATGCATCCAGTCCTGGATGGCCATGCATCCAGTCCTGGATGTTGTAGTATTTCCATAAACTCAAAATCTGGATGAGATGTTGTGATGGAAAGCTGGGAAAATGAGTGATGGGGTGGTGCTCCTGAAAGGACAGGAGACAGAGTAGCAGGATTGGGAGGAAAAGGACTAGGTTGAGAATGATGGGCTAGGAATGGGTTTAAAATATGAATGAGGCATTGTGGTGGCAAGCTGGGAAAGCGAGTGACAGGCTGGCACTGGTTACAGGAGTCTGCAGCATGCATGTTTGGAGGGAAGTTTATAATATTTGCAGTTTTCCATTTTAAGGAGGTCCTGTGCCCTGCAAATGAGGGCTGACTGTAAACCTAACACTGTAAGGATGGGACTATGACAAGTACATTTGTAAACATGTATATCGCAGGAGAAGGCTCACTGAGAGAAGAAATTTGCTGCAGCTCCTTACAGAGACAGACCTCAGTGGCAAACCTAGACTTGACCTGACATGAAACTTTCTGTGAACCAGAATTGTTTGAAACAGTTCCAAGTGCTCTGAACAAGACAATGATAAGGAAACTCCCCTTGGGCAGACTTCCAGTTGTGAAATGTATCTGTGTGAGGTTTGCCTCATTTTCTGCAAGCATGCAAATATTCATCTGTTGAATACTCATTCTGGTGCAGAATTGCTTGAGCTCTGATGGCTTTGTCTTGGTTTTCCTTTTGATTTTGCACAAACAGCTTTTTCATTCCTATCATCAGTCTTCCCAACAGCAAAATTGAGTAAAACATAAAGACAAGGAGAAAAGCCGCAGATATCAATGAATGGATTTCATTTTTTAAACTCTGAAGGTGACTGAATTTAGACCAAACTAATTTGGAAAAAAATTATAAACAAGAATGTTGTGTTTTAATTTAATTTAGCCTCCAAAGAGAACAGTTCAAGGTGAAGTAAGAAAGAGCTGAAGCTGTCATGCCTGGTGCTTTAACAAGTGACTTGACATCTGATTTCTGCCTGCCTTCTAGAACATTTTGTGAACTGCCGAAGCTTGTCACTTAGCAGTCCGATACAGCTGCAGCTACAGCAAACAACATGAACATATGCAACTTGTAAACAACAGAGTCCCGCTACTGAATTTGCTTGTAAACAGACAGATCATTGCTAAATCTGTTCTATTTTTATTTTTCCACTTGCAAGTACATTTCATCAAGTTTACAAAACACTTAGTCCACTCATGCACCTTTACCATCCCACCCATCCCTCCCCTGTGTTCACTTTCTCCCACATTTCCCATTATCCATCCATGTGTTTCTCCTTTTCCCTTACCCAGCCAGCTGCCCTTGATTTTCCTTCAAATACCCATATGGGCTTTGTTGGCTCATATCAGTCATGGGGAAAGTACAGACTGTGGGTTGCATGAGGCCCCTAGGATTGTTTTGTGGGCCCCAGCTCTCCCTATGTATTTCAAACATGAAAGGAATATTTAGCCTCCAAAGGTCCTCTGCTGATCTATTTTGTTTGCCCTTCCCAGGTCATTTTAGGCCTATCTTCTAGTAGGAAGTTACCTGGAATGTTACATCATGTCCCTTCATATTATAAAAAAGGCACCTCATGGGCCTAAATTGGCTCCAGGGGGCAAAATTACCCCCCAAAAACCTTAGGGCTATGCCTTCTGAGGTTAAAACTCCATCTTGGTGGTTTGTCAAGTCGCAGTTTCACTGGTGTCTAGAAGCTATTGAGTATTTGAGGATAATGGTTCCTTCAGATATTACATAATTCAATTACATTTATCTACATTACTTGCTAAAATATTTCTGGATATGGGTGGGTGAGCATCATCAATTAAATATAAGGGGTAAGGTTAATACATTTGTAGCTTTGATTTTTGCAGTGTTGATTATTTGTGGATTTGATTAATATGTTCTCTCTAGGAATCTCTTGGTCCTCCAGTGCAATTCTGCCAGACACTGACCATAGAGTTGCACTGGAGGACCTAGAGGTTACTAGAGAAAACCCCTTCTAGGCATTTTGTAGGTCCTACAGAGTGATTCTATGGTCAGTTTCCAGCAGCAGTTGACCAAGGAGTTGCACTAGAGCAAAAATTTCCAAACGTTGGTTCTCCAGGTATTTTGGACTTCAATTCCCAGAAGCTCCAGCCACCATGGCCAATGTCCAGGAATCCTGGAAGTTGAAGTCCAAAATACCTAGAGGATCAAAGTTTGGAACCATTGCACTAGAAGACCTAGCACTGAGGCATTCTCTCAAGTTAAAAAAATGTGGTTTTTTATTTGTAGTTTTTCCACTTTGACTGGGGTCCTGGACCCTAACTCCAGCAAATGTGGAGGGCTGGCTGTATACTTAACACAAATGTTTTGCCTTGGATATTGTATGTTTTTAAAGATATCTCAATGAATATTCTTCAAGTTTGCCTTTAGAAAATCACTATTTTTTAAAAAACTATTCACCACAGCTTTTCACTAAAAAATATATTTTCAGCAGACAGATATAAGTTTATATCATAAGCTCATCTCCTGGCTTGTCCAAACAATTGGCAAACATGCATAATTTAGATAGTTCTTCTTGGACAATCTTGGAATCAACCTATTTGGGATTTCTTTTTCGATGGACTGCCTTAGGTTCTGTTTATTTAAGGCAGAAAGAGACAATGCTCCCATTGATGTCTCCTGCCATAGTAATCTGGCATACAGTATCTTATCAATTATCATTTGATGTACAGGGTCACGCAAACCTAAATGTATGAGAGATAATGATAACTTGAAGATTGTGAGATAGCCCTTTTATGAAAGAAAAGACTGTGGAATTTATACTATGGATAAAATTTATTGCTCCAAGAATTTTTTGCTATTTTCTACATTCCATCAGTTACCCAGGATGCACTGCAACAATAATTACAATTACTACAACTTTTGGTGTGTATATGGGCCATTAGTTCTGAATGCCTCAGTCTTTGTTGCAAACAATCGTACTTTCAGGGCAACAGAAACCAACATGTCCAATTTATAAATGTTTGTTGGAAAGCACTACATTTGATGTTAATAAAGTTATAGTTGAGTGGAACCAAGAATTGCATCGCTCTGGGCCGATTAACCAATGGAAAACTGCCCTAGCTTCAATATCAACACTTTCTTCAAACTTAAAACTATATTTGATCCTGCCAAACTGATGTTTTAGGAATACGGGATAACATTATGCCTTTTCAGAAAGAAACTGTTTCAAGTAAATTTTAGCAATGTAATGCAGATAAGGCTTCTTGTGGCATATGTAGATAAGTTCAGAGTTTAATCCTTTTTGCTTGGATGTCTTACAACATATTAATTTGTATTAGACAAATCTTTGGCATTTGTATATATACATGTTCATTTAAATTCTATTCATGTGTCATGGAATTTAAATGTGAGTCATTGTTGTTGGTTCCTACATGCGTTAATCTTGCAAAAAGATTGTTGCAAAAAGACTTGTACTCCAAAGTTGGAGAGATAAACATTCACCATGAATGGTGACTATTCATGTTCAGTGATCAGGACATCTTACTGCATTAGCTATGCATGATCATGTATTTCACTACAAGAAAATATATTTTTGGAAATATGAGCAGGTTATATGAAGCTCTTCTTATCCGATGTACTTCCTCTTTTTTCTTTGTTTTCTCTCTTTCTTTCCTGCTTCTTTTTAAATTCCAATATTTTTAAGAACAAAGGTGCTATCCTAATATGGATTTTGGAACTACCGGTAGTATATATGTGGAGTTCTAATATTTCTGTTACTGCATAGTTCACTTCACTGTACAAAATTTAATTTGCTATGTTGTTGTTTATTTGCCCTGCTCACAGAAATCAAAGCATAACACCAATGTAACCAGTGTAATTTAAAAAATGGAGCCTCTTCTCAATATGGATGGAGACAGATATGGAGAGAAAGCAGAAGAGAACATGCCTTACAACAGCCAATAGAATGCGAGCTGGTGACAGCCAATCAAATGGTAGGCCGGAGGTGTTAAAAAAGACCGTTGCTGACAGTTGAAGTCAGTTGAAGACCAGGTCTGGATGGGTAACAGTCCAGAAGAAAGGGACTATGAAGGCTAAAGTTCAGAAGGGAGGAACTTAGCTCTAGGACAGAAGTCCAAGTGACGGAGTTTCTGGATTTAGGGCCTTTGCAGACTGCCAGAAATAGTGGAAATTGAGTCCACTTTAACTGCCCTGACTCAGTGCTAGGGAATCATGGGAACTGCAGTTTATTGTGGCACCAGAGCTCTCTGACAGAGAAGACTCAATGTCTCAGAGAAAAATACAATTCCCATGATTCCCTAGTACTGAGCCAGGGCAGTTAAAGTGGACTCAATTTGCACTGTTTCTGGCAGTCTGCAAAGGCCCTTAGTTAGCCTGAGGGCTAGTGTAGAAATAAGGTTGGAAAGACCACAGTAAATAAGGATGAGTGAGGGTCCTAAAAGAGACTATCTGGTGTTTTCTAAAATTAAGGAGTGTGTCACAAAGTTTAACAAGAACAAGTGAATACAACATTGTAACAAATGCAACACTGTTAATCAACATCCAAATAAAGTTACATTTTTTGTTTTCATACAAGCTTGTCTGAACCTGGATTGAACTTCCACGTTACTAAAAAACAAAGAAACCAAGTTTGGGGAAAAAAACCCATCAATGTATATCACATATTGGAGCAGCGGTGGGATCACAATACCCACTGGGCTGCCACATTAAGAAAAGCAAGTGGTGCTTGTGACAAATTGGTGGCAGCGGTGGGATGTTAAAACCCATGGGGGTGCCACAATAGGAAAATAGTTGGGTGAGTGGGACAATAGATATATTAACTTTTATGATATAGCAACTGCACTTGTCCTAGTATTATTTTGTACAAGACAGCTCAGGCTCCCCACATTTTGGAGATTTTAAAAGAAGAGAGTCAGTAAAAAGCTGGCATGATGATGGATTTCTGAAAAACTTTTAACAAATGGAGATTCCAGATGCATAGCTCCAAGTGTTACCAATCTGAAGGTATTATGCAGCTGTTTTGTTTTCTCCTTGTTAATGGATTTTTTGTGGATATAAAAAGACTGGAGAAGCAGTAGGAGAACATAAGAGGGTCACAAATAGAAGATGACAGCGACTGCCCTGCTCCCTGCACACACCCCAATAAAATTCCATTAGTGAATGGTGTGATTATACCATAAAAGCCTCCTCTGCAAGTACCCCATGACCCCCAGTGAAGATTCTTGAATGAAGACTTAGCAGACACATTTACTCTGCTTCAGTGCAAAATTTGTCCAACAGCACTTTGAGAACTCAAAATTCTGGAGTCACCAATACTGGTGGCAAGATACAATATACAGAATGTCCTTGAGTGTTCTGATGATAAAGCAAAATTATGACACATCAGCAAACATAGGACTGTGTCAACAAATTTTCAGAAACTTGTTTTCAGCTTAGACTTTAAAATAGCTTTCCAACCTTCAGCCAAGTTTAATTTCTTTGGGTAAACAATACACACATGGTGTGTGTGGGGGGGATAACATTATCCATATTCCCAAACTGAGACTTGCATTTTACACTGAGCAATCATATTTTTAGTATTCTGACTGCACCTGCAGGATGCTTTTATGCTCTCTATGTGCATGTTCTATCCAAATGGTCCAAATACCCTGACCGCCTTATTTTTGACAGTTGAGCAAATGAAAAGGCAATAGTAGGCAATGACTGTGTTCATTTTATGTCTGCGTAAGTGGAGTTCTGTAAGTCCAACCATTGTACATGTAAGGTGCACGTTCTGAACAATTTGTCAGTGTCTTCAACATAACACTGCAGAGGCAATCTGTGTGGATTCCTGGCTCCACAACAGGATAATAAGCAAGATACATAAGGGCAAAACAAACAGGCAGGGAAGAGCGGACAGAAGCTGCTCCCTACCCGATCATCTTGGGGCCGTGGCAAACACATGTCGTGGCCCCAAGGGAGCCTTCTGTCATGGTCCCAAATGGACCGCAGCAAGGAGCAGAAAAGATCTGCTCCTTTTGGGGCTGGTTTTGGGCCACCTTAGACGGCCCTGGTACAACGTCCGGGTGTTCCTGGGCCATGCGTCATCTAAATGCCGCTCCCTTGGAGCAGCTTGAAGCTATTCCCGTCTGCCTATCTGTTTCAGGCCATAGTCAATTGCACAACATCAGAAGGGTGGTGTTGCACAAACCCTGAGTAACCCTGCAAGTGTAGATTTATATTACACAAGAGCAATGTAGGATTGCAGCCTATGAATATACCTCATTTTTTTTCACATTTAAGCCAGTTTTAGGCCAGTGAACATCACCACCTTCCAAGGAAGCACATTTTGTAACACACTGTGCAAAGAAGTACATATATAATGGGGGGAGGTTGTTGTTTTACATTTCTCTTCTCCTTTTCTTCTTTCATGGAACTCAAGAGTATGTCCATGGTTTTCTCAGGCATGGAGATACATAACACATGGAGAGTTATATATCTTCAATACTTCAGTTACCTTTAAAGCATGCCTTAAAACACAAGTTAAGCAGTCTTTTATCTGCCCTACATCTACTCTCTTCAATTTCACTGGCTGATCTCATGTCCCTTTAAAGAAAAAAGAAAAAAACCCACCAACTATTTACTTTCCCCACATCATTAAATAATTTTATAAAACCCTATGATGTGCAGACAAATTTAGAGATTACATCATTTCCTGGCTCCCACCTGGATCATCGTTCAGCGTCTGCCAACAGTTGCTTGGAGCCTTAAAAGCTGCCATTTTTACATTAAGGAAATAGATAGAAAGATAGATAAGGAAGAATATTCAAAAATATTTGGAAAATGGTCAAAAGCCAGGTTTCTCAACAGTCAGGAAACCCTGGCAAGAAGATTCCTAGACAGGCAAGAATCTTCATAGTTCAGGACTTATTCTGTACTATAAGAATAAATGCATATAGATTTTTTTTTTTTTTTGCACAGAAAACAACATTTATGCATAATGCCATTATTAAAACAACCATGTTAGTGCTCAAAAAGTTCACAGAATAGCTCCCAAATGGCAAATGGTCTTTAAAAACTGCACAAGTTTCAACAACTTTCTTCCAGCATGGAGAAAAATGGTTAAATTATTTGTTCTTGTCAGCATAATTAAATGTATAAAGATTTATGCTAAATTTAAAATGCAAGAAACTTGTTATGTTAAAAGCCTACCATATGTTATGACGTAGGAGAGATCTTTGAGGCTAGAAAACGTTTTTAAAAGTATTAATGCTGACTGAATTTCAACCTGGGTTAGCATTATTTGCCCATAAGGAAGTATAATTTCCGCTTATTTGAAGCACTATAGATGTCACCTCAGAATTAACTCCTACTGAGCTTCTTGGGGCTCTTCCCCAAGTAAACAGGTACAGGACTGCAGTCTAATTCTTATTTAGTACATTTATACTATCCTCTCCATCACGGAACAAAACAGTTTTATAATCCAAAAAATTAATTTCCCCAAGTTTCAGAATTAAAAATAGTATACATAAAGTTTCTAAGACAGTCTCCCATCCAGTCACTAACCAGATCCAAACCTGTTTAGCAGTGATGTAGTCTGTTAGTCCAAGTCTCAAATCAAGTCCCAAGTCCTTGCAAGATACTCTCAAGTAAAGAAGCTGAGTCTCCAGTCTGGGAGACAACTTTTAACAGAAAAAAAGGAAGTGGGGTGTGTTTCTTAGAGGGAACAGCAAGTGTGTTAGGTAATAGGCTTGAGGTGGGACTTGAGGTCTGCTCAGCAGCCTGTCTCCATTGAACATCAGAGGAACTCTCTAAAGTTTTTTCAAAAACTTCAGAAGGATCCTTCCTCCTCAAGTTCATTGCCTATTGCATTTGCTGTTCCTTCCAAGAAATGTGCCCCATTCTTTGGGGGCAGGTTTTGCCTAATGCTTGAAGTGAATGGCACCAACAAATCAATCACTAAAAATACACAAGTCTCAAATTAAGTCGAGTCAGTGTGTCATTTTTGCCAATTCAAGTCCAAGTCAAGTCATCAAAGTCCGAGTCAACTGACTCGAGTCTACATCACTGCTATCTAGTTTCAGTAAAGTGACAGCAGCATGTACCTTCAGACCCTATTCTAGGGCCTAGGACACATAACATTACGAACAAAGCAGAGATGTACAGATATTCTAATCCTGTTGCCCAAAGGGAAGGCCTTCTATGCGAGTCTGAAACTATGGTTATCCAATAGTTCTGTGTTCTTTTTGTTTGATTAAAGCACTTTTAAGTTCTTTAATGGCTGTATTTAAAACAACAACAACAACTGCTATCAGCTTTATACAAAAGGCTGATTTTGATGCAACTCATTACTTATTTAGAAAGTTAAAAAAAGAAAAAACCCTTACCCTGTAGTATATGGTATATTTATCCCCCCTAGATTAATGCTTTCACATCCAACAATGAAGAGTGTCGAAAAGCACAGAAGAGACACACCACTGCAGATCATTGCCAACTTTGCAGATTCTCTTGCACTGAGTTTGAGTTTTTTTATAATGTAGCCCCCTAGGACAATACCAACACCAGCACTTGGAACAATAATCACACCTGGTTAAAGGGAAAAGAGAGGAAAAATTAAAAATATTTACAATTTAGATAAAATACTATCACTACACATTTTGATATAATAATATCTAATACTCAATATTATCAATAGCAATATTATTTAATATTTCAGCCTTTAGTTCAAGAACTCTTAAGAACAGAAACAATATTCATTATTCATTTGTTCTTTTCATCCCCAAGAGTACATACAAAGAAAATACAAATTTATAATCATAATTAGCTGGACAAATTAAGAAAGCAAAAAAGTATAAAATAAAAACAAAATATTAAAAAAACAGATCAAAACATTGCAACAATGATTTATTAGAGGAAAGAGTGGGAAGGGATTATCAGAGCTAAACAATCACATTAAACACATATAATATAAACATTCAAAAGGGAAAGCAAAAAAAAAAGTCTTGCAGCTTGGGGTATTCCACATTCAGGACTAAATGTAGAAAGAGAGGAGGCAGCAAAAGCTAAAACTCCCTTTTACCATCTTGTACTAGTCTGTCAACGGTCTCTCTATCTAATCAGGTTATGCCTTCCTTGATTGTTTGCTCATGCCAGTGCTATTCAGACTGGACTCATGCAACATTCACTTACTGCTTTTAAAGACAGTCCAGAAACTACATCTGGTGCCTAAACTAGGCGTGACAAGTTCACTGGAGCACCTTAGTACTGCTGGTCTGCTGGTGCATTTATGGGCCAATTTAAAATGCTGACACTGAAGTATAAGCTGTTAAATAATTTGTGATCCAAATACCTGAAGACATCTGTCTTGAAACCACCCTGGGTGTGTTTTAAGATCATCCTCACAAGACCTTCATGTATGCCCAACAGTGTGAATCATTAAATAGGAAGGCACAAGCAAGAGGGACACTTTCAGGAATAGCTATATGGCTGCAAAAGTCCCTTCTAGGTGAGGCATATCTTGTTCTTCTGAACAACCCTTCAAAAACAGACACCTACAGACTTATCCTGGATTATTTTCTGAGATAAAGAAACAATGTTGTTCTATGGGTTTTAACTGGCTAAAAGGTTTTAAAGGATCTGCTTGTTTTAAAAGGCATTTTGCTGCCTGTGTACTGTTGTGGTTAGGATTTACTCATCTTTGGATTGCAATAAGTCTATTTTACAGGTGTCTCCCACCTTTTGACAACTCACTTTTTGATGACTTTCAACCATTCTCATTATACCCACAACCTGTATATTTAATGCATGGTCAGATCTTTCGACCACATGTCGAATTAATGGTTCTGGTTATACAGTAATTTAAAAGGCTCAAAAGAGTGGAGGTAGGGTCTGGTACACATAATAATGATAAATAATAATAAAGTTTCTTTATAATGCCCTTTTCACGAGCATACACAGTACAATAAAAAATGAATGATTAAACAACACTATAAAATATTAAAATATTAAAATAATATATTAATATGCTAAAAACAAAGATGAGGACATTAAAGAGAGAAGATGTGTGGCTAATAGCTTACAGTGTCACTCTCACTCCTCTTAGGACCTTATCACACGGGGGTCTAAAGCAGTCGCATCCCCGTCCCATCACGCTTCCTTTCCCCATGCGATCACACAACGTTGCAGAGAAACCCTGCCCATCCCCGTCGCATCCCCGTCCCAATGCGGCATCATGCTGCATTATCCGGCATCATCCACGTTCTTTTGAATTCCTGGTCTAAATGGGAATTACATTTCCCGCGACCGGAATGATACTGGGATGATGCTGCTTTCTGTATTAAGGAAGCGCAATGGGACGGGGATGCGACTGCTTTAGACCCCGTGTGATAAGGTCCTTAGTGGTATTACAGCTGAGTTAAAATCAAATGGAAATGTAGTTCCATCTTATCATCTGATGGACAATCTGGCTCTTTCTGATCTTGCCTCTCCCTTGCCTGGGGAAGGGCAGAAGTTGTCGCTCTTGCTCAAATATGGCAGCCATGAGAAGGAGTCTTCTGCAGAGTGTGAGTAGTCAGACTAAACCACGGGGGAGCATAGAATAGTGGATGGAGAGAGGAAAACACTACTTCCTAGGTTCAAAGGAAGGGTTTCTCTATGTTGAATCAGTGTGTGGGTGCCTATATTTGATTTATAGCTGTTTTAATATTACAGGGAAGGCACAATGTGAAGGGCCTTGCCCTAAAAGCCAGCCAGGCCAGATCCAATACATTTTGCTGCTAGAGGCAGAAGACAAGAGAGCACCCCCTCTCACATACAGAAGACAACTTGATTAGTAGCTGGATCTCACTTTTACACAGGTTAGCATTCTCCATTACATCTGTAGCAGCAGGCTAGTTTAGGGAGCTATGATAGGCCAATATAATGTGCACAGTATGCCTTTCAACAGAACAGAACAGGCTGGGCCTCAGGCTGCTCCCTGAGCATCTCCCCTCTCACCAAAAAATCTACTCCCTAAGGTACTCTGTCTAATGGATAGACCTTAGAAAAGTAACTTTCTGGGCTGCAACTCTGACTTCCTTATGCAGCACTGCCACTAATCATACTGACTAAAGGATTCTAGAAGTTATCATACACAAATAGGATGCGGTCTGAAGTATAGCATTCAATGACTAAAAAAATCTTCCAGCCCCAGTCCCTAAGGCTTCCACATATAAGCTTAAATGCAATTGTTAGTCCCAACCAGAGCAGGCCTATTAATTTAATGGGATCCTGATAATCAACACCAATGTAAGTTCCACTAATTCAGTGAATCTATTCTAACTACAAATAACAAATGGATTTAGGACACTAAAAGAAAACATCAAGGAGAAGGGATTTAGCCTAATTGTCTCCCTGGCTTGCTAGTTTTTCACATGTGGGATTATTTTAATTGGGTACCATTCCATCATGTCAGCCTACAGTTTAAAGTGGTCCAGTCCAAAAGATATGTTACCTATCTCAGCAGTTTTTGATGATAATTTTGCTAGCAGCAAAAAGAGCCAGAATTTTCAGCACCATGCAATGAGGTCAAAGGAGTAATAAAGACCTCCTTATGATTTTTCCAGAAACAGCAGAAACACTATAAATAGAACTATTGTCAAACAAGCTGAAATATTCCTTTGTTTTTATGCTAGCCTGAAAAGGCTCTCAAGTGTTGTTAGTAAATATGTAAAATTCAGATGATAAAGAAAATTCAACTTAGGATCTAACTATGTGGTCATTCTTTATTTAGATAGAGGCAACTCAATCATACTTCATCTCTTTCTTTACACAGGAGTCTATGAACAAGAATTAATTTATGAAATTTTGATTTGTTGGTTCTAGAACTAGCAAAGGGGGTATTCAACAAATTTATAAATTGGAGGGTTGTTGTTGTTTTAAAAAAAAGTATTGTATATCATAGCCCAAAGGATTCAATTCTATACTCAAAGAAAAATAAAACACAGCAAACAAAATAAGGGGAAATGAAATAAATTGTGAAATGAATCATTCTGCAGAAGAAAAAGGTCTCAGCACTAGGAAGCTCAAGTCTGTTCTAAAAACAACCAGGACCCAGAAAATGAAATGCCAGCCTTCACCTGCTGTCTTGTCTTAAATAGGAGATAGTTGAGTTTTTCTTTTTGATTTCATTTTTAAACACACACACTCCCAAAGAATAAAAGATAAAACTTTGGTAACATTTTTGAGTAATGGTGTTTGCTCACTGCAATAGCCTTGGCTTTACCTTATCCTCACATTTAAAGTAGGACCATTACCACCACTGAAAAATTCTTGTATTTCCCTTACCCTTCAAATGTCTCTCCATTTTCTTGAAAGAACAAAGGTATTGTACTGCCAAGACTCTATAATCCCCTTATTTGCCTCAAGACAAACTATTTGCTCTTCTGGAGCAGTAAAGAAAAGTATAGGTGCCCCTCCGTTCTGACAGGTGGTTTTACATATTCACGGAGGGGCGACCTTCGTTTAAATCAATGGGATGCGCTCCTGAGGGCGCGCACTCACATGCGCCTATGGAAGTGTGCCCCATTCAATCCTATGGGGCTTGATTATTCACTAATCTCCATTTTCACGGGGGGGGGGGGGGGTCCAGAACGGAGGGCCAACTGTGGTATGCTTCTTCTTACTCCCCTTCCCAACTTGCTATCTACAAATAAGGAACTGAATGTTAGTGAGAGGAGAAAGACAGGAAAACCTGGGGGGGGGGGTGAGAGATATTTGAAGCACTTCTATTATTCACAAAACTCTTCTTTCATAGGCTTCATTATGCACCTTAAAACCAATCTGGATTCCGAAGATACATCTAAAGGCCTAATGAGAAATGACACATATGCCCTCCCTGACTGTATATGTGAAGAGCAAGGCAGTTTGTTCTAAAAGGAGGACAATATTATATCATATTTTCCTCAAAGGACTTTCCAAAGCAATGCATGTGGTAAGTAAAGGTGTCATGTGCCAGTATCTGACCAGATATCCAACTGCTAGCAGGCTTCTCACATATATGCTAATTTTCTAGAGGAGGCTTAGAAATGGATTTTGAACATGTAAGAGATGCTACTGCATAGAATGCTTTAAGCCAAGATCAGTTTTCAGTCAGCAGTTTCCAACCTCTGCCCTTCGACTGTTGTGAAAAACTTGCAGGAAAAAGTTATTAAGTGTCCTACACATTATGAGATGGGGAAAGATACTATAGGCCTAAGCAGACTGCCAGAAATAGTGCACATTAAATTGAGGCACTGCCCTGGCTCAGTGCTAGGGAATCATGGGAACTGTATTTTTTTCTGGGACATTGAGCCTTCTCTGTGAGAGAGTTCTGGTGCCACAATAAATTACAGTTCCCATGATTCCCTAGCACTGAGCCAGGGCAGTGCCTCAATTTAATGTGCACTATTTCTGGCAGTCTGCTTAGGCCCTATAAAACTTGCAACTGGGTGGGTTTTTATAGCAGGAGCCTTAGAACTGTTTTGTTTCAATTAGGATTAAAAAATTAACTGAATTATTTAGCAAGAAATATTGGCTTGAACTAATGTCAATATGTAAAACTTTACAAGAAATAAAAGGAACAGGTGACAGTACATCACAGTTCGACGATATATTGAAAAGAAGGATTAGGGAAGAAAAGGGGTTAATAGGAAAGGTTTACAAGTTTCTTTTAGAAAAACAATTTGGTATAAAGGAAGGATTGGAGGGTATATGGAAGAAAGATCTAAAGATAACCAGTGAAGATCTAACATTTTGGCTATCTCAGATAAAATTAAAAATATAAAGGTAAGAGAACAACAATTAAAGTTAATTAACAAATAGTATGAAACCCCACATCAGATAGCAATGACGAATAAAAAACTTTTTTCAAATTGCTGTCATGGATGTGGACAAAAGGGAATATATATACGTATGTGGTGGGAGTGCCCCTATGTACAAAACTTTTGGTTAGATGTTATGCAAGAGATAAACAGGATGATGGGGAGAAACTTTTAATTTGCTAAGGAGAATTGTTTAACTCTGAATTTGAGAAAATTCAGATTGAATAAAACAGAAGATTACATAATTAAAAAATCTGTTAAGGGCAGCACATGCTGTAATAATATTGTGATGGAAAAACAAACAATGGAAGAAATTGGTTTACATTATATTGCAGAATACCTTTTATTTGATTATTTAAGGAAGAGAATAGGAAAATATAACGGTTGAATAAAGGGAATGATCTAGTGGGATAAATGGGGTTGTTGGATTGAGAAAGTTAAAGCTGAAAAGGGATATGATGAAGTTAGAGAATTTATTAATAAGATATTTCACATTATGGGTACTGGGTACTAATTTATTTGGTCATGAGGGAAGGGGGGAAGAGGAGGGTAAAAAGTATGTGATGTAATAATATAATGTTTAGTAAAGATTTATTATATATGTTGTATTATGGATCATAAAACTTATAAATAAACAAACAAAAAAAAGAACTGTTATACTATACACATTTATAAGGGAATAAGCCTTATTGAATATGAGAGTTACTTTTGAGTCAACACGCTCAGGATGTGCTATAGGAATTATTTTCTCTTTATGAGTGCTATTAACATGATATATCTGCTAAATACGTAAATTATAGTTTACCGGGATTTTTCATGTTGTGATAATCACATATCGCGCGTGTGTGTGTGTGTGTGTGTGAATATATTCACTATATGAAGCATACATCAAGGCAATCAGAACACCAATTCAAGCTGCTAATTCTCATTACATCTGATTTTAACACCTTAAAAATGGCAGTCTGACTCTCATTTGATTATTTTGATACACAGTGAATTACAGCTAATTCAGCTATTTCCATACTAACAGCCAAAGCAGTCAGTCACAGTCACTGTTTAAGATTGCTGTTTTAACTGTTCTAAAACTGGATTATTTTTTACTGCTTTTAGGAGTTTTTAAAGAGTATTTTAATATGCTTTTAAATGTTTATATCTTTGTATTGCTTTAATTAGTTTTATTTGTTCATCTCCTTGGCAGCTCTTGTAGGCTAGAAGGTGATAGAGAAATACTTTTAAAAAATAAATTTAATTAAATAATACTTTTCTCAAAGCTCTATAATGGATGTGTTCCTATTTCAGAATGGTAAGAAAAGTACAGAGAAGTTGCCTATTTGTATGACTTTCAGTACTCAAGTAAATATGACCACTTTTAAATTAACATATACTTAACCAGTTAAGCTCTTATGATCAGCATTGACTAAAATATAATGAAGCAGTTAGTAATGTCAGAAATAGACATCTACAACCAACTGATGTACTGAATACCATCAGTATTCAGGAATGACAAACTCATCTAATATCAAATGCACCAACCCTGGGAGTAGGAAATGCCAGATGTGACCTAAAATCAAATGAGTGGTGAGTGAAGGGTTGGTTTTTTTCCCTAGGTGCCCAAAACACACTGAGATATCATCACCTCTAGGGTACCACTCCACAATCAGGATATTTAGGAAGTATTCAGTCCAAATTCTCAAAAATCTTGAGAATGGCAGTATCTTTGTTGTATCAGTGATGACAAAGAGCTCTTTCCATCTATCTAAATTCATTCCACAAAATATATCAGACTACCAGTTTCGCTCTCCTTCACTCCTAGTTTTGACATTAGCAAGCATTCTCCATAGCAAACATAATGGTTCCCTTGGACCTTTATGTTAAAGTATACATTAATTCTAAGCAAAGATACAACTAAGGCTCTTGGGTATGCCACAGTTCACATAAGCAGCATTCATAAAGATAGGGAAGCTTCTCTACTAATCACATGGAATTACATGCCTGTCAATCAGAACAGCCTTTATTTATGTTACATAATACATAACTTTCATACCCTATGGAGGTATCTTCATACTCTTTAAAGTCTCACCCACAATCATTTCCTCTCCTCCTCCTCGTCCTCCTCCTCCTAAATTTCATCACTAATATGATACTTATCTGATTCCCTCTCTACAAACAACACATTTGTAAAGATACTGAAGATTTCAACTGCAGATTTTCTGCCTTCCATTGTCAACAACCTCAGACAAAGTTGCTTCTTTTATCTCTTTTCCAGTCTCTTAAGTATATAATGCTTTATGAGGAAAGACTTAGGGAGCTGGGTATGTTTAGCCTGGAAAAGAGATGGTTAAGAGGTGATATGATAGCCCTGTTTAAATAATTGAAGGTATATCATATTGAGGATGGAGCAAGCTTGTTTTCTGCTGCTTCAGAGAATAGGATACAGAACAATGGAACAATGGAAAAGCTATAGGAAAAGAGATTCCACCTAAACATTAGGAGAAACATCCTGACAGTAAGAGCTGTTTGACAGTGGAACACACTCCCCCGGAGAGTGGTGGAATCTCCTTCTTTGGAGGTTTTTAAATAGAGGGTGGATGGCCATTAGTCAGGGGTGCATTAATTGTGAATTCCTACATGGCAGTGGGGTTGGACTGGATGACACTTGTGGTCTCTTCCAACTCTAGGATTGTATTATTCTAATTTTAGCAAACTTTAAGCATGCGCATATGTGCCTTCAAGTCACCTCTCAATTTATGGTGACTCCATGAATTTCATAGGGTTTTCTTGGGCAGGGAATACTTAAGAGGTGGTTTTGTCAGCTCCTTCCTCTGAAATAAATCCTACAGCTCCTGGTGGTCTCCCATCCAAGTAGTAATCAGGGCTGACCTTGCTTAGTTTCCAAGATCAGACAAGATTGGCAGTAAATAGAAAATGTTATTAAAGTTCTCTATAGGAGACACCAACCTATGTATTAATTCTATTTTTACCTTTTGCCCTAGACCTGATGACTAGCAAACACACAAAAAATTGTCATAACCAGCATGTTGAACTGTGCCTGGAAAATTTCTGCTTTAACAAAAGAATCTTGTGCTCCCCATAACCACAACAGTCAACAGTCTCTGAATGCAGCTCTTCAGAAAGTTTAGAAATTTCAGTTGGCCCAAATACAGACCAATCATAAACATCCCCCAGAAACTTGAGGGAGCCCTCTGTGTGGTAGAGATCTGTGACACAGGCTAGTGGGGTGTTTCAAAATGACTTGTCTAGCCCCTCCTGCTCCTGAGCTGCAGTGTGACAAGGAGAAGCTTCTGCTCACTGCACCACAGCTCAAAAGTGGGAGGGGAGGGGATTCATTGCATGATGTCTTGGGAATGGGAGCAGACTAGCTGGGTCATTCTGAAGCACCCCACTCACCCACACTAGACCTTCATTGCATGCAACGCCCCCCCCCCCCTTGAGTTTAAGATTGATTCGGGGACATTCATAACTACACTTACGTACAGGCTTTCAAGAACTTGCTTTATAAGGACCAACTCTTTTGACGCTTGCAAATTACTGACAAGTTCCATTAATACAACAAGGGAGCTGTTCTTTCCTCAGTTCTTCCTGCCTGTGAGACTCACTTGGACTACTCATATGCATGATCCCAAGGCTTGCCTACGGAAGAAGCATACCCCTCCTTGAATTGATGGAACTTATCTCTGTAATCTGCAAGCATGAAAACAGCAGAACATTGTCAATTCTTCTTCCTCCTGAGGCATACTTTGGATTGCTTGCATGCATGCACACTGCTTGCTAAGCAAGCCAAGAGGGATAAAGATGCCAAGTCAACTATGGAGGCTTCCTTGCAATCGAGTGAGCTCTGTTTTGCCCCTTTACCCCTCTCTCTGTGAATGCGCATCATTCAATCTGTATTTGGTCCATGGTGCTTCTGGGCAGTACTGTTTCAATCTGCGTTCAGTCCGTGATGCTTCCGATATTGTTGGCAGGGTGTTACCTACAGTATTACTGTACAGTATTTGTCCTTATAATATTGTATATAGTATAACATCATATATATACAGTATACAGTAATATACTGAGAGCAGGACATTAAATGTAAGCTTCTGTTCATTTTACTTTGTGTGTATGTGTGTGTGCATGTATCATTTATATTTTGTACACAAAATATTTTGTATTGCCAAAATGCAATTGCAACCAAAAAGAAAAATGGGTTCCACCTTTCAACCAATTCCAATTTCTAACAGTCTTCCAGGCCCCAACTTGTCAGATAAAAAGGGACTTCCTATAGTTACAAATGCAGTGTAGGAGCTCAACCTATGTTTTTTGTAGAGTGACTTGAATGTATGGCTAAATGCTTAATATAAAGCTTGCCAATGAGCGCTAGCATGATAGCTAAAGTAAGAACCTATATTCAAGGAAATTAGAGGCAACATTTCACATTCCTGAATGTTGTTTATTATGGGATGCTGCTGCTTGCAAAACCATCTGAATAACCCTGCAAAGAAAAGGACATTTAACTGGATGTCCGTCTGGTCTGGTCTGGTCTACTTTGGCAATCCAGCTTACCATGACTTTTAAAAGACCATGCATACAGGAATTGTTCCAATTTCAATAATCACAAGAGCAATAAGAATTTGCTGAGATAAAAAAATGATTAAGATATAGGCAGACCACTTGACTGATGAATGACCTACAAATAAGAGAGTGAGGCATGCTGAAAAAGGAGCAACATCTACTCACAACACAATTAATACTAAATAAAGACAAGTAAGGACAATTTTTGAAGGTGCTGTCATTGCTAGAGCAATCATCCATCACTGAAAAATTTTATCACATTGTAGATGCCAGACTTTTCACACCTAAAATCAGAGCTTGGAACAATTACTTTTGGGACTACAACTTTCAAAATCCTACAGTCACTGGCCATGCTGGCTGGCAAATTCTAGGAACTATCGTCCATCAACATAACTTTCCTCTCTTTAACATAAACAGCTCTGGAAGCTGGGATGCCAAACTGTGATTTGATGAACTTGGGATAGTAGTAATAAAAGGCAATATAAGGAAGCAAGAAAAAGTAAACCGAATACAAAGAATGAGCAACAGCGCTGCTCAAACCTCTGCAAGAACTTATTTTTCTTTTTGGCTGATCACAGAAAATTTATTTTTACACATTTCCCTCCCACAATGGCAATGCCTTACCAGTGTAGATGCTGGCATTGGAAGCTGGGATGCCAAACTGTGACTCGATGAACTTGGGAATGAAGGTAATAAAAGCAGTAACAATGGCACTTTCAGCTGTGTATGACAAACTCACAAAAAGGAATGTCATGTTGCTTAAGATCCTTACAGCTGCTCTTGGAAGTTCTACAAAATGACAAAAGAAATAAAATAAAATAAAAACATATGAATGTTATACATGATGGATGAAAAACAAAAACAAACTTGGTCTGGTTTGAAATGACTTATAAGGCATGGCTACACACCCAAGTCATGATATGATTCTTCCTCTGGATAAAGTGATGACTACATTGAATGCAAGGTCCTTCCAACACTCATAATGTGATTCCACCAAGGTATCTTATGGGAAAGGATCACAATTTATAGGCAGGAACCCTGTGTTACATGTAGAAGGACCCATTTCCAATCCAGGCACCTCCAGTTAAAATGATCAGATTGAGACAATGGGAAAGACCTATGTCAAAGATGCTAGAAACTTGCTGCCTGTCAAAGCAGCAATACTGGACTAGTTAGGCCAATGGTTTCACTTAGCATAAGATTCATGTCTCAGTCCCAGGAACAAACGTGTAAAATGAAGAGAATGCATATGTATTTCCCATAACATAATAATCCTGTATGTCTAAGGTGTAGTTCAGCACTATATACTAATGTAGCACTAGTGACATAGGAATTGCTGCAGTATGACTCCTTCCTATGCTGCTCAGCAGTATGAGTGTGTGAGGGCTTCATATTAGCTGTTCCCACATTAGCATTAAAAAGAGGTGCTATGTTGTGCATAGACACTTTCATAAATTCTTTCCCTCCTTACAATTCTTTCTTGTTCTTCTTTCTTACAGTGGCCTCAGGTATATCATATACATGACTTTGTTGTCACATCTATAAAAATGTCATGCTGTAACAACAGTTCTCTGCAAAACACAAGAAAACACTGACTTTACTGCAATAACTGTACTGGCTAAACATAACAACCACAATTTTGCTAAAATTGTCCATTATCAAAATAACCCTACAAAATAACTCATTTAAACTTTACCCATTACCTTTGAAAATAGGGGGCAAGGAATTAAAGCAACACTCAGCTACAGAATACTATGTTCTATCTATTATGGAGGGATTATGCTTCATGCATTTAGTAGATCCACAGTCTTAGATTGCAACTTACAGCTATGGAATAACTGGAGGAAATGTCAATCAAACTAAATTTTGTTTAAAAACACTTTGTCTTAACAGAGTAGCTGGATGCTGGGAAACTCTTAATAAGTCTTTTTTTCAAATTCATTCCTCCATGTGTGTGTGTGTCTGTTAATAAAAAAAGAATGTAAAGACTAGAAGAGCACAGTGAATACTGGAGCTCATACTTGATTGGACAATGTCTAATGAGAAATACTCAGTAAGTCTCTAGTTGCATTCCCCCAACTCACAGGTATATGGACATAGACTGATATTTCAAGGTCTGATGGTTCAACAATTAGCTTAAATTAAAACTGTTTTATCTTTTAAGAAAAAAACAGGCTAGCCAAGAAGCCTTTTAAGAAGAGCACTGCTGAGCCCAAGAAAAAATAACTGAAGCAGCTTCTTTCTTTCCTTAAACTGCTCTCTCTCTCTCTCTTTCTTGACTACATATAAAAGCAGGGGTAGGCAACCTAAGGCCCGGGGGCCAGATGCGGCCCC
>CM034706.1:44708557-44722023 GCA_020142125.1 Phrynosoma platyrhinos | reverse complement strand
TAGGTTCACTTTAGGGTCACCATGTCAGAAATTACTTGAAGGCACACAACAATAACAAAACTCTTACACTGGGATTGCTGAAGATCGAGTAAAATGTTAAACAGACTTAACCACTTTCATAAATGTTCCATTGGATGAGGGGTGGGCTAGTACAGAAGGGGCAGGGGCATTCCCTATCCCCATGGTCCTCCACAGGTTGCACAGCTGCTCCCTGTGTGACCAGAACATGAGATCTGACGTGATATTACTTCTGCTTCCCTTAATCAGCTGAAATACATCTGGTGCCTGCAGTTCGGGGGAAAGGTAGAAAGTAGTTGGGGCAAGTAGAGTCAAACCACTATATTTTGTGGCTGTTGGAGTGGTTTTTTAAAAAGTTTTTTTGCTTTGGGGGGCTGGAAAAAAACAACCAAAAAATTGGAGAGGCTGAGCAGTTTTGGAAGTCCTCAAAGGGTTTTGTCCATGGGCTATACTCCCTCCCTTCCCAACATCAGAAGGTGAAGAATTCAACATTTCATGGTTATTCAAATGGATGAAAACTGTACACTGTTGCAACTTACCAGTTACCAATGAAGCGAGGGTCACTCTGGTCAATATGAACAGTACTTCTAGGATCCACATAAAATCCAATAAGAACTCCTCCTAATAGATATCCTGCTGCAGGACCAAGAGCTCCCATTACATACATTATAGCTGTGGGGAAAAACAGGAAAAATTCCAGGCACATAGGCAATTACACCATATCACAGACAACAGTATTAAAAGTTGTTTGCAACATTTTACAGATTAAAAGAACAAAAAAACAAAGTGCTCTCCTAATCACTGCTTTTCCCCAGTTTCCAACATGTTTTCCTTCCCTTAACAGCATAAGGAAAACTTTCTATGAAACAAGCTCCACTTCTGATAGTAATGAACAGCAACATCTGTTGTTTCTCTTTCCACTTTTAACAGCAACAATATATTCCTCATGAGAAGATGTGCTATGTGTTCTCTAAAAGCTGTTCATTGGATAGCAAACAAGTAAAATAAGTGGGAAAGAAGAGAAACTGGCAAACCCAGCTCCAAAAACTCAACCAAAACTTGCTCCCTTGGTCATCCTTCTTCCACTTAGGTGCCCTCTAGATTTATTGGACTACATCTGTGTGCTAATTCGGATGCAATTATGGGGTCTTTGTAGAGCAGCAGGGTTGGGGGAAGCTGAAATAGACACTGGACTGCTTAACTAAAGTGGTAGCTGAATCTTTCTACAGAAGTGCCAATTGGATGGCATCCTCTGCTACATCTAATGGCAGCCAGCTACCTTAGTGGCTGCATGGAAGGCTATGTGCTACACAGCTCTCTCCTCCGGCATCTTTCCATTGCTGCTTCTCTGTATCTGCTACCTGCTTTAATCTCCTTTACGCCAGAACCAGCCCTGCTTTTTTTTTTTTTGGCATAAGGAGCAACTGGTGGTCCACACCAAGATGTAGTTTAAAAAGTGTAGGGCAGTGACAGTATATAACACTATTAGCACTCATTTTAAAGCAAGACACTACAGCCTGCATAGCAATAGTTCTGATATATCAGCACCTCCAATTATTTTCAGGCTACCATCCCCTTTCCTCTTGGATGTCAACCTTTGCTTTCTCCCAGCTATGCCCATTTCTTATTATCAAGCCTATTATTCTACTGAAAATTCAAAACAACCAACCTCAGGGGGGTTGCAGACTGCCAGAAACAGTGCAAACTGAGTCCACTTTTAGGGTTAGGGTTAGTGCTAGGGAATCATGGGAATTGTTTTTTTTTTCCTGACACATTGAGCCTTCTCTGTCAGAGAGTGCTGGTGCCACAATAAAATACAGTTCCCATGATTCCCTAGCACTAACCCTAACGCTAAAAGTGGACTCAATTTGCACTATTTCTGGCAGTCTGCAACCCCCCTCAGATGCTGCTCCATTGCATTTGGTCACCCAGGGAGCAGCAACCAAGCAGCTGGTGAAGCAAGCAGTGACTGAGAAGCCACTTGCCTGTGCCACTCTTATGGCAAAGGCCAACATGAGTGAGAGGCTTCTAGGTCACTGCTCAGTTGCTGTTCCCAGGGTGATCGGATGCAAAGGGTCCCTGGTGATGAAGAACTTTCAGTCCTTCTTCATGGGGGTAGAAAGGGGCACAGCTGGCTTCCCACTTTCTCCCAGGCAAGGAAGGACTCTCAATTCAAGAGAGACAAGATACAAAGGACTCTTGAAGAATCAAACCAGGATACTCCTCCCCTTCCTTCCTCAGAGACATGCCTTCCCCACATAGCTTCAAGTCATCCGCAACCCTCACATACAAGCACTGTTTCTTGTGCTACATTCTTTTCTCAACCTGTCCAATGAAAAAAAAGCAGGAGCAGCAACACAATTCCAACTTGCCAGCCAAGTCCCAGCAAAGCCCACAAAGCTTAAACAGGATCCCAAATGTGAAAGCTACTTAAGCAATTTCTTGCTGACAACTAATTATTCATGTTACTGATTCAATACATTTTAAATTGTTAAGATCATATGTAAAATTAGCAGCTCTTGTGGAGAAGGCTGGTAGTTTGGTGCACAGTATTAAAATCAGGTGGTAGAACAATTCTGGAAACACTAGGTTTTTCTGCCCCCACACTACATTCCTGGTCCTCTCTTTTCTATGTACTAAATGCCAAGAGAACAATATCTTACTGATAAGGATCTGTCTAACAAATAGATCTTAATTAAAGGAAAACAGGCAATTTCAGAAGTAGATAATGTCTGGTCCAAATTCTGAAATTTAGTTTAATAATATATTCTATAAAATGCTGACAGTGGTTAATATATTTTAAATCTGCACAAACACATAAAAATAGCCAAACTATCTTCACATGGACTGTGTTACTTGACCAGGGACTCTGAGATATGAAACAGGGATGTAGAGCTGGACATCGACTTTGGATGATAATTATTTATCTTAAAAACATACATAAGTTTCCATTCTCCTAACAACAAGACTATACCAAAGGTGATTTTAAAAATCACAGCATAACATAAAAGATGCAACTTACATCTTATTCCTATATACGCCTCTCAGAAAGAAGAAGTGCCATTGAGTTCAATGGGGCTTACTTCCAGGCACATGAATGTAAGACTGCAGTTTCTCCCAGTTTTGAAGTTAGAAATATTACCAACATAAAGGGTTTTTAAAAGCAATAGTAAAATAGTTCTAGCATTAATAAGTGATTATTCCTGTAATTCAGAGATCTGTTCTCCATAAACCACAGGACTACCAGAATTTTAAAGGTGCATTTATAAAAAGAAAACAGCATACAGCAAAGGTTAAAGACTCTCTCTCCTAGTACTGTTGTTTCAAGCAAACCATTTTAAAGGGGAAGGTTAAAAATGGGAGATTCCATCACAAATCTTCTATGTAATGATAACTCAGGCCCAAATTGACTGTACTTAACAGTGGAATGTGCCACAGCTGTTTAGTCTAAGCAGACATTGTACAGTATTTATTTAGTAAAGCTTTAGACAAGTTTCACAGTAAGCAGAAATACTGTATGGTAGAGATAAAAATAATGAATGCAGACTCCCTTCCATTAGAGATGGGAATGATGCCCAAAAATTAAGATTTTAAAGTTACTATACGCTGGAAAGGTTCTTTAAATATTCCTTACTGGCAATATCAATATCAAACACATTGATTCTTTAAAAAGAGACTGAGGGAGACATAGCAGCATACTTAACTCTTCAGTGCTTAAATAGGGATTAGGGAAGTACACTGCCCTTGTAAGCAGGTTATATTTTTCCACTGCAAAATGTAATAAGTATTCTTTGTAGTACCTAGCTGCTATTATCAAAAAAGAGCTACTACACTACAGCCCTCATTTCATATTCTATTATTTTAGAATTAGTAAGATGACGCTAATATGACTAGGAGCTGGGAAAGTGGAATGGAGAAATAAAATCAGTTGATCCACAACCCACTGCTATAGAATAAAGAAGGAGCAATGCTGGTCCTGCTTCCTGCAGGGTAAGAAAAGAGACCAAGGGCCTTTACAAACTGCCAGAAATAATGCAGCTTGAGACCAGTTTAACTGCCCTGACCCAGAAGTCATGGGCCAAGAAAGACATTCATATTTGTTATGCCCTAAGCAAGTAAAGCACCTGAAAAAGGAAGATTGTGCTACAAGGGAAGCCTATAAAACCAACTTCTAATATCATAGAAATGTAAGGTTTATACTGTTGCTGTTATTATGTGACTTCAGCTGGTCCAAAGAGCTGCAGCCAAGCTGTTAACTGAGGCAGATTACAGAAACCACACAACATTTAAACAGCTCCACTGGCTGCCAGTTTGTTTCCGGACACAATTCAAGGTGCTGGTTATGACCTATAAAGCCCTATATGGCTCAGGTCCACACTATTTGGCAGACCATATCTCCCTGTATGAACTGGCCCGGGCTCTGAGATCCTCTGGAGAGGCCCTTCTCTCCATCCCACCACCATCACAAGGACGGTTGGTGGGGACCCAAAGAGGGCCTTCTCAGTGGCTGCCCCTAGACTCTGGAATTCTCTTCCCGGAGAGACCAGAATGGCTCCTTCCTTGTTGGCTTTCCGCCGGCAGGCTAAGACTTACCTGTTCAGACAGGCTTTTAAAACGAAATGTTTGCAAGGACCGGCTTGGGGTCTTGTTTCATTTTAAAGTGTTTTGTATAGTTTTATCTTTTTAAAATATATTTTATTCTTTTTATTGCTATCTATTTTAACTCTGTAATAATTTAATTCCTTTTTAATGCACTTCTTTTCTATGTTTTCAATTGTATTTTTTAACATTAAAAAGGAACCCTGGTCTCCCAAACTCCTATCCAACATTCAAACCATTACACCATGCTGTAATGTTAATTTAGAATTAACCTAAATTAATCCACCTTTATGAAGTTTTGCATACACAACATTAGGTTCATCCCACATCAAACAGTTCTCAAGGAGAACCTATCAAAACCTGACACATAGGGCCTTTACAGACTGCGAGAAATAATGCAGCTTGAGGCCACTTTAACTGTCCTGGCTCAGCGCTAAGAAATCATGGGAAGTGTAGTTTATTGTGGCATCAGAGCTCTCTGACAGAGAAGGCTCAATGTCCCAGAGAAAAATACAATTCCCATGATTCCCTCGCACTGATCAAGGACAGTTAAAATGGCCTCAAGCTGCATTATTTCTGGCAATCTGTAAAGGCCCTTAGTCATCCAAAGCTAGCTATATCTTCATTTCATCTATATTCCATTTTTCCTTCCACAAGCTTATTTCCCCCCCCCCTCCAATCCTGAAAAGTAGGTTAAGCTGAGAGGGAATGATTGGCTCAAGGCTACTTAGGTCCAAAATGCACTGCAGAAATAATCCAGTTTGAGACTACGTTAACTGCCCTGGTTCAGTGCTAGAGAATCCTGGGAATTGTAGTTTATTGTGGCACCAGAGTTCTCTGACAGAGAAAGCTAAATGTCTCCCAAAACTACAGTTCCCAGAATTCCCTAGTATTGAACCAAGGCAGTTAACGTGGTCTCAAACTGGATTATTTCTGCAATGTATTTTTGGACCTTAAGTGACATACCTGAGTGAGATGTGAACAATTCCCTAAATGCTGCACATACTAATCCACATGTTCTCACAGAATCTTATATAGCATAGAATAATTGAATCAAATTGATAAGGCAGAAAAGTCAGAGTACAATTGCTAGTTCCAACTATGGTAGACCCACTGAATCAATTAATGCATGGTAAGTGAATAGGTACATAAAGTCCTCTGATTCAACAGTTCTGCTCTAGCTGGGACTAGCAATTAGATTTAGACAAAAGTTTGCAAGACCTGATAACAGAATAAACAGAATAATTGATAGGTGGACAATGACAATTTGGTATGTGAAAGTATTACACATTAAACATTGCTTGAGATAATTGTTATAAACAAATGTAATCTTTGAAACATTTGAAGTCAAGCACTATTTCCACAATATAAATTAATCATATTTCTTGTCTTGCAGTACTAAGTGCTATTTCTGAAGCTCCACGCTTACATTAGTATAAAGAGTGGCTCCAAATGAAAAGTATTAACAAAAGATGAGACAGCTTTTAAAAAAACACAACTTGATGGATAAAACTGTTGCTTGCCTAAATTAATCCACCTGGACCTTATGTAGTCTACCAAATACATTTCATTTTTTAAAAAAAATCACAAAACCACAATTAAATATCTCCAAAAACATTAGACAAAGCAAGACTTTAATTTGATTCTCCGCCCCTCCATACCGAGTAAACTACTGTATTTATTCTGTGTAAAGGCCAATGAAGTATGTCTTAAAACATGCAAGACAATAATATCATTTCTATTCCTAACAGAGAGAGAATTATGGTCCAAGCCTGAGGGAAAGAGGAGCTACTGGACATATTTCCCTTCCCCACTGCCATTCCCCTCTCTTTTTGTGTCTTGTCTTTTTAGATTGTAAGCCTGAAGGCACAGAAATATCTAATTAACAGTTTGTAAGCACTCTGGGAGCCTTTTGGTTGAAGAGTAGCGAGGTATAAATACTCCAAATAAATAAATAATCACAATGTGAAGATGATGCAAGGGTTGAAATCATAAATAAAGGTGACTTTTAAACCTTCAGAGCACAGCTCACCTTTTCCACATCAAAATATTTGAGTACACCAAGGAGGTAAAGAGATGGTAGTGATAATAGCGATAATATTCTGATACTTATATCATGTTTAAAGCATCTCACATTTATTGTCCTGTTATAATCCTTACAATAACTCTGTTGTGAAAAAGCAACTATAAATGGGGTGCTGAGTCAAAAACTGGCATGTTTGAAGAATTTTGTGAATTCATGGAAGAGATACTGGGACAAGGGACTTGTTGATTTGTATCTTTGCCCCCTTCTATATCATACCAGAACTCAATCAAGATTTTCAATCTTCATCAAAGTGGAAGGAACCAAGGACAGGGTCTGCCATGGGCAATGTGCCACCACTGAAAGGTCCAGAAGCATAGTTATAGTTGTCAGAAGAATATTTTGAGACACAATTCTCTTGGAGATCAGGTCCTCAATAGGTGGCCTGGACTCCTTCATTGGAAGATCTAGGACCTTAGTCATTCTGGTGACCTGCACTACAAAGTTGCAGAAGTAATCCAAAGGGGAAATGCGAGTTTAGTCTCCCACCACTGGTTCAAGAGAGGAAGCAGAGGAGTCCTCCAGAGATGAGCAACCTGATTTCTCCTTTAGTGAAGATTCAGTGGAGATGTCCCTATCAAGTCCTCTAGGAGACTGAGTTGGAAGAATAGTAGGGCATTGAGAAGAAGTGACCTCGTGTTGGTGTCAAGATGGGGAAGGTTATGCTAGACTCAGGACAACTGGGATCAGCTGGATTGGAAGCCAGGCAGCAGGTTCCCTGGCTGGTATTGTACCAGCTGGCATGGTCCGTGGAAGGAGCAGAGGTCATGGGGAGTGATGGTCTTTACAGCAGTCCCCACTAATTAAATAATAATCATAGTATGAGCCCCAGTCATGATGGTGGGGGTAATGTAAATACATTAGATATCTGTCCCAATAATAGAGTGGAAAACATAAACTGTCCCCACAATGATGAAGAGTCCCTATAATAAAATAAAGGAGAATGTTGGTATCGAGATTGGGAATCATCATGGGACCAAGACTTACTCTGGGGTAGGATAGGGCAGCAAGCCAAGGTTCCCTGTCGGGTTATAAAGAATCTCCCCTTCCAAGTAGGAATCAATGACTTGTATTCTACTGGACTGCTCATTCAAACCTCTAGCAATTCTCTGGGCTAGGGAGACAATGAGAAGACACTGAGGAGGTGAGAATATGAGACAAGGATGAGTGGGCTTTTGAGTGGAAGGATCCAACGTAATTGAACCTTGGTGGGGATTCAGAAACTGGTCCTTATCCTTCTTCTTTGGCTCTACCAAAATCAAAGGGGATGGATGTTTCTCTTTGTGCAATGGTTCCTCGTCTAGAGACTTGCTGGGCACTAGAAAATTTCTAGATTTTTGAGTCCTGAACGACAGCTTAGAAGCCTGTCTTGGTACTGAAACAGGACCACAGTCTGCAATGGACATGGACAACATGCAAGGACCACAGTTTGGAAGGCTCTAAAATCTTCCTAAGCTGCATGAGATGCTCACAGTGTAATATTTTACTCAACATGTATAATGTTGTGTAAGAAAGTAGCTACTTTGGAAGTTATTGTTCCAAATACTAATTAATATTGTAAAAAATCTTTGTCAGCTGTTCCCAAAAGAACTAAGTAATATATGCAGGGGTGATTCTAGACAAATAAAGAAAATGTCATTCAGACCACTGAAGGAAAATAAATGTTAAAACAATAATTAAAATATCATCAGAAACCCTCTAGCATTGCTAGTTCCCTCATACTCATGTCCAAAAACATTTTCAAAATGTCAGCATAAATGTTTGCATATGGGTGTGTATATATGTATACAGAAATATTCATAATTTGAAGTCACCACCTATGCTCCAGAGAGCTTTTACAGAAACGATGACTTTATTGTTCAGCTCAGAGAACCAATGTCCTATGTCCCTATTAATGATAATTATACAATTTTAATGAAGTTGGCATTGCATCTAGAAAGAAAAAGATCAATTTTTTTTCCAAATGATTTATATTTTCAGTTTGCTGAAATCCATGCAGCAAAGTATACTATTCTGGGCCAAAGGAATACAGGGCCTTTACATACTTCCAGAAATAGTGCAGCTTGAGGCCACTTTAACTGTCCTGGCTCAGTGCTAAGGAATCATAGAAACTGTAGTTTATTGTGGCACCAAAGCTCTCTGACAGATCCCAATATCCCAGGAAAAAAAAATACAATTCCCATGATTCCCTAGCACTGAGCCAGGACAGTTAAAGTGACCTCAAACTGCATTATTTCTGGTAGTCTGTAAAGGCCCACAGTCAGCTGAGAACTGTATCTATTTAGTCCACCATTTATCCTGAGAAAAACATATATGGGCGCAATTAGACAAGATCATGGAGATCAGTGATCAAGACTCAACTGCATGAAGTACAGAGACTATAAAGTAGAGTGGGATTATGGTGCAAGGGAAGGGGGGATTCTTTCCCTATTGTCATTTCCTAACGAAAACTAGCCAGGCAGCCACCTGCCATAGGAAATTTGCACACAGAATCTGAGTACACATACTTTAAGACATACAGATTACCATGACACATATCTTTAAATTTCGAACATTTAGCATAAAGGGGTAGTTCAATGTACAGGTATTTAATGAAGAAATTAACTTCTGTGAATATAAGATGATTGATATAAATAAATCTGAATCAAGGACAGACAAATATTAAAACCATAGTATAATGATCAATATGTAGCATATAGGGTCTGGTGAAAGGAAAAGGTACAAAGGATATAATTTCTCGGGTACTTTAAGGGCCTCTACAGACGGCGCTTTGTGCCATCTTGGAGGCAGGGAATGGGAGGGGCAGCCATAGCCCAGGCGCCCCAACCCCTCCCCAAGGATGTCATGATGGCGCATGCCATTACGCATGGCGTGCGCCATTAAGACGTCCTTCCAGTGCAGCGTCTTGATGCACTGCACCAGAAGACACGCAGAAGAGCTTTGTAGCAGCTCTTGATGCATCCCTTCTGCCAGCTCCAAAAGGAGCGGCATTTTAGCGCTCCTTTCAGGGCTGGCAAAAGGGAGGATTGGGGCTGAGGCATGGGGCAGCCTCGGCCCCAATTCTCCGCTTCCCAGGGCGGCCCACGACCACCCGTCTGCATTCCCCCTTAGTCGAAGGAATGTATTCATTAACAATTCATTTTGTTCCATACAGCAACATACATCTTTGTAAATCTGAAGCTATGGTCCAACAAGTTTCTTTCATTACACAAAGTTCTGTTCTTTTCATCATCTACTGTATTTCAAAGAGTAATAAAGTATTTGGAAAATGCAATATTTTCCATTTTTATTTAACTAAAACTCACATATTTCATTCATAAAACCTGGTCAGTTTTGTAACACATTTTCTAAAATCAGGCTAAATTCAGTGCTGCTTTGAATTATAAAAGATTTACAGCAATGGCCCCAAGTCATCTATTGAGCCCTACCTTCTTTTCTGAAGTTCCTCCTAAGAGCCATCTCAGCCCTCCATCTCCCCACTCTTGATAAATTTAAAACTGTGCAAAACCCACAATCTGTATGTGTTTAGTTCTTCCTACAATGAGTATTTTAAAGACTAGGAGGATCAATCAATAACCAGTAATTAGGAAAAAACTCATTATGCATCATCATAACTAATCTATACATATATGATCCATCAATTCACAAGCTATACATGAACCTAGAATCAGCAGATGCTTCCTTTATTTGACACTAGAGAATAGCACAGCCCATAACAATAACTACCATATATATACGTGACTGTAAGTCAACCTCATGTATAAGTCAAGGGCAGATTTTGAGGCCAAAATTGTGGATTTTGCCATGACCTGAGGATGTCAATGATAAAACTTGGAGGCTCCTTCAGTGTGTTTATGTGTGTGTACAGCAAGAGAGACTCTAATTGAGTTTTTTTATTTCAACTTTGGTTTCAGTCTTCACCCAGAAAGCAACAGAGGAAGAGTCTCTGTTTGTTTGTTTAAAAGCAATTAATCACTCAGGACTCTTTCTGCTAGCTGAAAGGTAAAAGAAACTATCTTCGCACAGCATGGGGAAATGTGAAAGAGCTGCTTTCACATTACCATAGTGACCCGTAAACAAGTCAACCTGGGATTTTGGGGTCAGATTTTGGGCATACATTTTTAGATTTATAGACGAGTATATACAGTAGATAGCAGGAGTGATCTGACTCTTTGCTCAATTGTTACAGACTTCCCAGTAATAATCTGAGCATGTCCATCTTTCCAGCTCATTTGAACAAGTTTGATTTGCATTTGTACAAACATTGGCCCAAGTTTCAAACCAGTTTCAGACCAGACACTTCTAATAAGAGGTATGCAAAGTTGTGCTTTGGACTATAATTGACCTACACAGCATGGCCACTGACCATGTTCAGTAGGGGATCCTGGGTACTGCAGCCAAAAGACAGGGTTCTATAGAAGTATACTGCCCACACAATTCGCAGGAAGGTGTAAGCAATGAATGAAAAAGGCTGCCAACCCACAAGCCAGATGTTCAAGAAATATGCTGCTCAGTACTGACAGCCTTGTCCTTTTCCTTCTTGTTTGCCATTACCTTCATATTCACTGTTGACATAACTACAGTTTTTAGCCCAAAAAAGTAACTTTGTTAAGCACCACTTATAACCATATGATCTTAAACCTATGAGATGCAACTGGGCAGAACAACATGGAGAAATGCTCAGAGAAATTGCATGTAGTATATAAAAGATTTGCAGCTCAGTTTTAGCAGCATGAAATAGATTCAATCTTACTATGAAGATTATCACATGTTGGCTATTACCATTTTTCGTAGCGTTATTCCATTGCTATTTAGCAAGAATGATACAATTGCGATATTGGAACACTTTCACACACAAGTTGCAATAACGATTCATTAATGATTCACGAGTGGCAAATAGCGCATTTGATTTCCACATGTCGGCAGCCTTTTGCATTTGTTTATCGTTCTTGACAGATCTTAGAGATCTTACCAACAGAAACAACTCCTCATCCAAAGGAATGTATTACCAACCTTTCATCTGATGGCGTCCAGGACCCTCAGAAGACATGGAATTGTGAGGGGGATTGTGGAAACTGGTTAATCACTCTCTGCTTACTTAACCCTCCTGTGTGACAAAGGAAGCATTTCTGCTAAACTGAACTCTGGGGGAATACCCGGATGGATTGACGAATTGTCTATATATCACTATTGAATTGTAATTGCTTTTCATATGTTTTGCAATAGCACAAATGAATCATGATCGCCAAGCCATTCATATTTTTATAGATAATGGGTTATTCCAATTGAACGACACTTAGAGGACATTACAAGAATGATTGGAGGATGACGTTGCGTGAAAATCTTTCCCTCAATTGTGCAAGAATGACAGTAGCAATACTCTTCCCTAACGCTTTTTACCCCATGTGATAATCTTCTATATGTAGCAATGCCTGTACAGCAATGGACTTAATCAGAGAAAAAAAGGTTAAACCAGCTGTGAGAGTAAAAAGTGTCAGGTTTAAAAAACTGGACAGAGAGCTATCTAAAATCTGGGGTTGGGAAGACTTCCAGGATACAAAGAGTGAACATCTGCCTAAGGAGAAGGTGGTCTCAGCTTCTTGAGCAGACAGCTCAGAAAGTCAAAAAGAAAAAGAAAGCCCCAGTAACTTGACCAGGAGTAAGCAAAATACAGCCTGACCCCCCCCCCCACACACACACACACAATACTGAAATTTGGCCAGGTCAGCCCTTTAAAACAAGAGTACTTCTTCCTGGATTGAAAATGTTTTTAGTGGCTCATCAGCAAATCTCAGTAGACTGGCAACAGTAATGCAGTCTGTAGTGGGCTGTGGTGGGGGATTGGCCCATGAAACCACTAACACTTCCCAACCCTCAACAAAATGCCAACTGATAACAGGCATGTGGCTTTCACTCAAATCTAGTACTATCTGGGTATCGGGGGTTGCAGACTGCCAGGAACAGTGCAAATTGAGTCCACTTTAAGGGTTAGGGTTAGGGAATCATGGGAACTGTATTTTATTGTGGCACCAGAGCTCTCTGACAGAGAAGGCTCAATGTCTCAGAAAAAAATACAATTCCCATGATTCCCTAGCACTAATCCTAACCCTAAAAGTGGACTCAATTTGCACTATTTCTGGCAGTTTGCAACCCCCCTAAGTCAGCTAAGTGTGTGAAGAAGGAAGACAGGAAAACTGGAGGGGATAAACTCTTTTCCACTGAAATACTGTATGTGGTCCCATGGAAGTACGTTTTCAATTGATGCATCATACCAGTGTCTCTTACACTCTTTTGCACTGCGTGGAACAAAAGGCTTCTCTCTTTTTTTTCTTTTTTTTTCTTTTTTTTTGCCCAGCCAGGGCCTTCAACTGGAGGAAGGAGGAAGGAACAATACAGACTGTTGCTCCAAAAACTGCCTAAGCAGCAAATAGTCTTTTGTCTTTTGCTCTAAAAACCAGGTATGTAGCTACAGGAGAGCAAGAAAATGAAATTTACCTTCAGTCCCCAAATTTCTAGCATTCCAGAGAATGAGACACTGCCAATCATTCAAACTGAGAACTGCTTTTGCTGGGTTCATCTTCCCATGGCAACTTTGCCTACACTTTTTATATGGATGCCTGAATTATATTATATATTGTATAGGGATGCAGTGGCTCAAATGGTTAAGACGCTGACTCTGTTGATTGCAAGATCAGCAGGTTGGCGGTTCAAGGCCCAGGCTGCATGATGGGATGAGCTCCTGTCACTAGTCCCAGCTTCTGCTAAC
>CM034706.1:44685034-44699097 GCA_020142125.1 Phrynosoma platyrhinos | reverse complement strand
AGTTTCCGGGTTAGGCACAAGGGTAGCCCCATGTAGAGCGTGTTGTAGAAATCCAAGCGTGAGGTTACCAGAGAGTGTACCATAGTTTCAAGGTCCCTAGTCTCCAGGAAAGGGCAAAGCTGGCGTATCAGCCGAAGCTGGTAGCAGGCACTCTTGACCATCGCATTCACCTGATTTGTCATGTGAAGCAACGAATCTAGGAGTACCCCCAGACTGCGAACACAGTCCTTGGAGGAGATTGTGACTCCATCCAAGACTGGGAGTTGTATTCCCAAACCTGGGTTTGGGCCCGTCATTGTTACTACCTCTATAGTTTTGTCTGGATTCAGTCTCAATCTGTTTTACCTCATCCAATCCATTACCGTCTTAAGACAATAATTGAGAGGAGAGACGCCATCTGAGGTCTGGGCAGACGATTGGGTCATGGAGAGAGATATCTGGGTGTCATCAGCATACTGAAGACAAGACACCATGCTCCATGCCTCCGAATGATCTCTCCCAGTGGCTTCATATAAATATTGAATAGCATTGGAGACAGGATGGCACCATGAGGGACACCACAATTAAGCTCTATTCTAGAAGAGCAACTGTCCCCGAGCCTCACCCTTTGGGATCTGCCCAAGAGGAAGGAATGGAACCACTGCAAAGCAGTGCCTCCAATTCCTAACTCTCTTAGGTGATCCAAGAGGATGGAGTGGTCTATTGTATCAAAGGCTGCTGAGAGGTCCAAGAGCACCAGCAGGGTCACACTACCCGTCAATACCCAAGCGGAGGTCGTCAGCCAGCGCAACCATGGTGGTCTCAACTCCATATCCTGTCCTAAGGCCCGGTTTGAAATGGATCGAGATAATTGGTTTCATCCAAGACAGCTTGGAGTTGGGAAGCAATCGCCCTCTTGATCACCTTGCTTAAAAAGGGAAGCAAGGAGACCGGTCTATAGTTATTCCTGTTCAGGAGGTCCAGGGAAGTCCAGGGGGTCCAGGGAAAGCAGCTCACAAACAATAAAAATAGGTACCTAGTCACTCTTTTTACATTTGGATAACTGTCAAACACCCTGACTAATCAAAAATCCCAGAAATTATTTGTAAAGATGGAAGTACAGTTGTCCCTCCATTTTCACTGAAGTCACGACCTTCGCTTATCTGTGAGGGATGAACAGAGGGGCACAAAATGGGGAGTGTGCCCGCAGCACACACCCACTCACCCCTGAGGACACACACCTCCATCCAAGCCAACAGGGCTTGAATATGTGCGTTTTTCCTTTTTCGTGGGGGGGGGGTAATCCATAATGGATCCCCTGCGAAAAAGGAGGGGTGACTGCATTTTAAACAACTCTATGCTGCACTTTTGCATGTGTTAGCAGATCAGAGCAGAGTTATGTAGGTTTTTCTGGAACTAGTAATACTCTTGGTGTTCACAGCATTTTCCAAATTAATTCCATTTTCTTAAACTATAGATCTTCATGACACACAAGTAGCATTTAAAAGACAGAAAAGACAGTCCAGAACATAACAAATCACCTTCATCCTTTCACATGCCATCCAACCCATCTGTTTCATAGTTTTAACTCTCCTATTTCTGTGTTTTAATAAGGAATAATATACAAACACTAATCTGTAAAGATTTTGTGTGTTTAGCTATGGAAAGAGTTTTGGTTTAGCATTTATCTAATTACTACTCCATTGACATCATTATTAAGGTGAAGGGGAGGTTAAGAAGTTATTTTAGATACTGAAATATCAGGCATTATTATTGCATAACGGCTGAAAATAAATCTAAGACCACACATTTACATTAACTGTGTTCAAAATCATGTTATCTATATTCCCCTTGGTTGATATATTTCCCAAAGAAACCGTCAGTTCTTCCACTGAAGTTTTTATGTTGATATAAACCAACCATCAGATTCTAAGTGTCTACAGCTTTTAATAAATCATTGCAGACATTCTAATTTTCCTTTTGGAGATTACTGAACAAATTCACAGCTAAGAACATTAATTAAGAACATTAACCCAAAAATGCATTTCAACAAGAGAAAATAAAGAACTGGGAAATACCAGTAGTTTGATACAAGAAAAGTTTAACACAATTCTGGAATACTTAGCAATGATATTTGGATGTCCCTTGACTTGTAAAAATGCAGTCCAAACCATTTTTTTTTAATCTCAGAGGCCTGAAGCCTCATACAACTTCAAATACATGACATTTCAAGCTGTCCTAATGCCTCTTATATTTGCAAATTGTTTATCATCATTCAGGTTGTTTTTCAGCATACTCACACCTGGACGTCATTGTTTTCAGTCAAGGCTCTGGTCTTATGTCTTTGGTTGCCAGCTCCTACCTTTAATTATCAACCCAAATTAAGAACTGTGATTCTCAAACCTATCCCTTATTTACAGTCAGCTCTCTCAGATGAGCATCCAAACTTCAGACATTACTTTATTACCATAGATGCAGAAACTGCATGTCCATCATGTCCACTATCTTACCTGCAAATCAAGTCAAAGACGCCCCTTCATATATTGAATAATTCTATTTATATTTGGGCACATTTAAATATCAATAATGCACCAAGAAAGAAAAGCCTTGCTTCATTCATGGTGCACTATCATCGGCAAGGAAAGTCACTTCAGGAGAGAGGATAGGAAGGAAGAGACAATGATAGAAGAACCCCATATTACAAAAAATTATCTTACTAAACATATAATTGTTTGATACCATTGTCTAAAGAGAAATGACACTACCTTGTAACCTGGCACACTGCCACCTTGACAGATGGACTAGGGTGCACGCAGCCAAGAGATTATGTATAAGCATCAAATGCATTTTCTAAGAGCAAGACACCCAGCCAGCAATGTCATACCAGCTGTCCGGCCTGAGTTTGCATGCCTGCACATAAGAGGATATGACGTTGCCAGTCAACCTCTCGGCTGGATTAACTTGGATAATAAATAAAATAGCTCTCACATCTACATATTATGAGTTTGTAAAATCAGGATTAGCTACCTCTGGAACTTTACAGAGTATTTATAAAAATGGGTAGGTAGGGGGAAATTGCTTACTTTCTGGCTACAGGCACACAAAGTAAGACTGATACCCTTCACAGTTTTGCATATTCATGAAATTTTTCTTCCAAGTATTTCTGAGCTGCATCTTAAATTTGGCTGTCTTAGTCCCACAGCCTTGCCCTCATGCATGTATCCCCAGTAAAACCAAATATTCCATGATTTCATACAAGTAAAAGCAACACCTTTGTCACTAAACAGCAGAGCCACATGATAAACATTATTAATGATGTGCCCTTGGCTGCCTCACCTGCCCTCTGCTCACTTGACTAATCCATTTAGAGTAGGACTTATTCTCACATTCCAACTGCCTGAGCAGCTTTCGACCTTCAAGCCTGCTGAAATCAATCTGCCAAATAGAGGCATCTTTCAAATATGGATGGGGGCAGATTACAGATCCTAGCACTTAACTGTGAACTTGCATGGCATTAAAGAGTAAAGAGAGAAAACATATTTGTTCCTAAATGATGTTTGGGATGTGTAAAGGACATTTCCACTACCTTTTGGAGCTCCCTGCCCACCCACCCCCACCTACAGAGGTCAAAACTATATTTTGTAAAACAAAACAAAAAATTAAATTGTCCCTAGTGCCCTCTAGGGTGTGTCAGAGGCTTTTCCACCATGTTTTAGGGGGCCCCTAAGACAATTTAGGAAAGGTCTTTTTGAAAGAGGAGAGGTCTTTTGAAACAGGAAGTTACTTTCCATCACCTCCTACTGTTAAAAAGGGCCTTTCTTGGACCCAAAATGGCTCAGGAAGGCCTTGTGTCCCTTAGCAATTTCGGTATTTGAGGGCAAAAAATTGATTTAAGGCGAGCAAACATAGTGGGAGCTAATGCAGCCTTTAGCTTTCCACCGTTGCCCACCCCTGCTATATGGGGGAAGTTCTTCATATTCTGCAGGTTATACTTATATTAACATCCTTTTTGCTTTAATTAGAAACAATTTTTCATCTCTCTAGTTCAAATATTATAAAGCTTTTTCACACATTGTGATGCTGGAGAAATCATGTGCATTCCATGCATTCCTTCTAAGGTTGCAATACCTTGAGCCACCTTGTGCATACAACAACCATACTCCAAGAAATTATTCTGACCTTAAAATGGGCTGGGCGACTGCAGAGGACACAGGAGCCAATTTTGCCCCCTGTGGCTCTCTGACAAGCCACACCATCATGTTTTGGCACATCAGAAGTGACAACATGTCAATTCCAGCTGCCATTTTGGCTGATCTTCAAGATGAGTTGAAGTGGGGGAAGTAAACTTCATTTAATGCTGAGTTTTATTGATTTGGCTGTCTTTTGAATAAAAATTCTCCTAAAGTCAGCAAGGAAAACAAATTTAAAATATTTGTAAAGACTGGTGGATTTTGAAGTTATACCAAGAGGCTTCAGGAAGTGAAAAATGTGGGTCTTAAAGGCCACATGCAACTCATAGGTAGCAGCCTGTCCACTCGTTTTCATGCACAAATGAGTGTGTGAAATTTGCCTCACCACAATCATGTTCACTTGCCCTATGTGAAAGGTGGAGGGAAGTAGGAAGAGAAGAAGGCCACATCCCAGATGGATGGACTCTATTAAGGAGGTCACAGGTATGTGGTTGAGGAATTAAGCAGAGCAATGTAGGACAGAGGTTCTTGGAGAGGTCTCATCCATAGGTTTGCCATGAGTCAAGATCGACTCGAGGGCAGTTAACAACAATAACAACTGGAGGAAAACCATAACTCTGGACAAAAAATGCTGAGACATGCTGAGACACGAATACAGATGAAGTCGGAACTGTGGAAAAAGGAATGGAGCTGAGATTCCTTCATTTCCCACACTGGAAAACCCAGGTGACAGTTTTAGAAGAGACTGCCACTTGAATGAAGAGATTATAGCAAGCCTGCACAAAATACAGCCCAGGGGCTGAATGCAATCCGCCAAAGGATTTTGGGTGGCCCACAAGGATGTGAAACAACTTCAAGGCTCCCCAGCTGCTCAGCCTTCTACTGAGGAGAGAGCCATGAGGAGGAGAAGGAGAAAGGGCAAATGCTTAGCCTCCAAGGCTCCTCCACTGGTTGGCTTTCTCCTGAAGAGAAGGCCAGGTGGTGGCAGAGGAGGATGGGCATATGCTTGCTCTGCACGGTTCCTCCACCACCCTGCTTTCTCCTGAGAAGGCCAGGTGGAGGAGGAGCAGGAGGATGGGTGAATATTTGCCCTGCAAGGCTCCTCTGCTGCTCAGCTTTCTCTGGTGAGCAGAGGAAAATAATTAAATTAATATGAATAATATTAATTATTATCAATTAATAACAATTAATATTATTAATCAATTAATATTTAATTAAAACCTATCTGTGGCCCTAAGAAATTTAGCCTATTTCAATTTTGGCCCCTTCCTACTGCCACGTTGTGCAGGTCTGGATTATAGCAACATCAGGATCCAGGGCTGGTCATAAGATATGTTGCTGTCTGACATAAAAGGCAAGATGGCACCTTGCTAATTTTACCAGAAGTTGGCTGTTTACTTCAATAGTTGGTAGCAAGTCAGCATCCTCTACCCCATCAGAGGACAAATATGAAGCTTGGATGGGCCACATGGAATACACAGCTATGTTATCTAGAAGAGGAAAGCACAGTCAGGAAGCTACAATTTCTGCCTCCTGCAGCATCCATCACCTGTTACCTAGCTGACCGCCTCACAATAGAGCTAATCCAGCAGACCAGCAAGTTTAAGGATGAACCTCAAAAAAAGGTATGTTATTTCTTTCTACTACTAAGTTAAGTGGAATCCCAAGGAATCTAATGATGTGCCTGCACCAGAATTTTATTGGATAGTTCTAGGTATATACTAGGTATTGTCAAACTCTCATGCATGTCTTAACGAAGTCTACAGCCACAAAAGTGTCAATACAGATAGAATATTTACAATGCTCCACACATAGACTCAAGTATTCTGAGTTGATCTGGTCTCACCAAGCTCTCATATTATCAGCCTTACTTGCAGCTGAAAATACAGCTTGCTGCCATGGGCAGTAAGAACAAACACATTATCAAGAAAAGATATATTGACAAGTACATCAAGCAGATCTACTCAATTTGTGAACAAGGGTGCATCTACAGTGTAGAAATAATGCAGTTTGACACCACTTTAACTGGAATGGCTCAATCTTACAGAATCCTGGAATCTGTAGTTTTGTGAGACACTAGCACTTTTTGGCAGAAAAGGCAAAAACACTGTAAAACTACAAATCCCAGGATTCCATAGGATGAAGCTACAGCACTTACAGTGGTGTCAAACTACATCAGTAATAGTATAGATTTACCCCAAGTTTAGCTTTAAGAAGTTCAAGTGACTACTTCAAGTTTTGGAATGGGAGTAAGTACAGACCACAGTGAATCTTGGGGAGAGCGGAAATTGGCCCCTGGATCCATCAAATTTGCAAACCCTTGCTCTACATAATATACCATCCAAGCATCTAAGGAAATACATTTTCCTTCATTAAACTGCCTACATGCAGGCATCCCCTACTTTTCAACATCTCACTTTTTTATTACTCATTCTTGCAACTTCTAAATTACTACCCAATTCCATATATTTGATGCATGGTCTTGTTTTGGCCAATGTTTTCATGGTGCTTTTGTGACCAAGCGCTATTTTTTTCTCTCAGTCAACTATGCACCTTTTTTTCCTCTATCTCCTTGGCTCCATCTTGTGTTCAGTCAACTGAACTAGGTTCCACTTTTCAACCATTTCCAATTTTTGACAGTGCTCTGGTACCTAACCTGTCCAATAAGCAGGAGATGCCTATTTTCTGCAGGTACCCCAGTCATTCATTGCGAGGTATTGTAACTGAGACTGTGAAAACAGGAATTTTGTGTAGTGGTGCCCTTTTTACAGAATGCCCTCTCCAAGGAGATTTTCCTGGTACCCATTTTAGGAAAAGGTACACAACAATCACTCAAGTGATTAATAGATTTTTCTCTTTGATGGAACTGGTTTTGCACTAATTTATTTTCTGTCATTTTAGCATTATTTTCTATATGTTTATTATGTTGTTATCCTACCATCATGAACCATTCTGAATATTTTTTATTGAAAAATAATAGAGAAATTTCTAAAATAAACAAACTTGCCACAGTTCTTTGACACATATGGTGGAATAACAGACTTTGACTTTGTAAAACTCATCAAAATGTATATTTCAAACTATGTAATGGACCATCTTCCATACCACTGAGGCTGAATTTGCACTGCAGAATTAATGTATTTGCACTGCAGAATTAATACAGTTTGGCACTGCTTTAACTACCATGCTCAATGCTATAGAATTCTGGGATTTGTACTTTTGTGAGATATTTTGTCTTCTCTATCAGAGAGCTCTGGTGCCACAACAAACTACAAAAGTTAGGATTCCATAGGATGAAGCCATGACAATTAAAGCAGTGTCAAACTATTAATTCTGCACTTTGACAGCAGCCCAAGACAACAAATTTGTCAAGCTATTTTCCTCCCTTTTAAGAAAAAACTCTGGGGAAAGAAATGATCTTCTAAAGACCAGAATTCTGCTCAGGAATTGTGACTAAATAGGCACCAGTGTTGTCACAAAGACTCACTGATTCCATCCTTGCCACATGGGGACTTCTGGTGGCACTTGCTTAAATGCAAATAGAAAGTCATGTACTAGTACATGAAAGTGTAATACTTTTACATATAGCATGGAAGGTCAGTGACTTAGGACAACATATCACTGAACTAGTTTCCTGAGTCAAGGAAAGTTCAGGTGTCCTAACTGTAACACTGAAAATATGAAACTAGTGCCACTGTTTGAAATGAGTTAATGGTCATATGGCTAAACTAAACCCACCTGAAAGCATCAGCCTGTACTAATATCAGTTACTAGCAGTAAAAAAGAGTGCACTAATAAATAATTGCACACCAGTACTGCAATCCATACAATGAACATATTTAAATGTATGGTGTATCTGAAATAAAAGAAAAATATTCAAACTCCCACATTTTAAAAGGAAAAATGAAGCACACTGAAATTTTTTAAAGATTAAAATCTCATTATCTGATCTTTAGTCTAAATCCAATAGAAAGTCCAAATTAATATGTGATTTGTGATATTTAGACTTAAAACTTCAGGTATTCATAATTTGTGACTTTAATTATAGATATTTTATGTAAGACAGTTAACCTCAACTGAGCTCATATGAGGAAAAGTAGGGTATAAATCAAGTAAACAACATACTTACCAAATCGAAGGGAACTTGGTAAGTCAATTGATTCAGAGAGTCTAGTCTAGTTGGGATTAACAACTGGACTTAGCCCTCTGATTAAGTATTCAGGTGGAAATATAAATTTCATGTTGTCCTCCAATTTTTTCCTGATATAATCTGCATTTCAGCAAAAAATAGCTGTTTCAGATGTAAATGCCTAGTTAGCCATCTATCCCTATGGGTTTATTTGGACTTACAGATTATCACTGCAGAGGCAAAGACTTATTAGAGAACAAATGCCAGTTCAGGTAAACGTCAAGTTGGGCTTAATTTCAGGGCAGAGGTTTAATCAACAGAATAACTAGATTTGAGTAATCTCAAGCCATTTCAAGTTGTCAGGATTGCTAGCAAAGAGATATCTGTTTCAGTTGATAAATGGTATAAATACAGGGAAAAGCTTTCAACAACACCATTTCTAACCACATTTGCTTTTATCCCTAGTTCCAAGAACCATTCTTGTCACTGTGTGCACATAGGTGAATTGGGACTTTTTATGAAGGTATAATAGAGTCCAGTATCAGATTGTTAAAATCATCACCTATAACCACAGGTATAAATCCATTCAAACCAAAGTGACTTCATGTCCCACTGATTTCCATGCCACAGTTAACTTAAATGCCTCCCAGAAGAACATGAAAGAAAGAGCGTGGAGCACTTAGAGGCAACTGCCAAAGCTTTACTTCTTACAGAAGATGTGTGCTATGTATGCACACACAATAAAAATGCAAGTACATTTATTGCACATGCAATGTTTTGGTACACTCAGATGAAGTACAGCACCGTAATATAATGTTTGGGGTGGGATTAAAAATGCTTATGCATCAGTTTTTACACACATCTAGCTACTGTGCTAGTCTTACCTAGGTAGAGTGATGAGTTTTCTTTCTTGACATTGTCATCCAGGTAGGTTGGTCCCAGAGTATAAATGGGTGTGGAGCCCATGCCAATGAGAATTTGGGCACAAATAAACAAAGCTACATAGAGTGAATGGTCATTTCCACCTGAATCTTTGATACAGGCAGGCGACTCCACATGGTCTTTGGCTGTGTTATTGCTAGTCAAGCACAAGCCATCATTAGACACAGAAGAGTTCAGTTCCTGGATCTGATATGGTGGAGAGATGAAATGAGGTAAAGAGAACATGGCAGCTCCAAAAGCAATAAATAAACCACCAACAGCAAGCCACAGAGGCCTTCGCCCTCGCCCCCCAAAGTAACTGATGAATACCACTACCATCAGGCTGCCAATATCAAAACAGCTGACCAGCAGCCCAGATTCTGAACTTTTCAGACTGTACCTTCGCTCAATGGTGGTGATAACACTGCTGAGATAACCAGACACCATGAGGGACTGGATGAAAGTCAGAAAGCACATGCACACCAAAAAGAACCGAGAGTCTGTCAATACTACACTGAAGAATTTTCTACCTGGGATAGCTAGCAGTGTGGAAGCTGGTGAAATCCCTTTACTCATGCCAGCAGAGTTATTGTAGTCTGTTCTTTCAGTGAAACTCCCAATTCGTGAGAAGCTAGAAGCTGTAAAAGACAATATCGTCCTAGAAGGAGTTGTGGCGGCAGCAGCAGCAACATTGCTCCGATGTGCTGTGTCAGGGTCAAGGCCACATCTCTGTTCAGAGCCCCCCTGGAAACTCTGTAAGAAGCTCCTTTTGGTGGCAAGGAGAGCACTTTGCGTGGTATTAATACGTGGAACACACCCATTAAGAACCGGCAGGCTCTTGGACCTAAAGCTCTCATCATGCTTTTCTGGCTGCTGTCCACCAAGAGACTGTGGGCGCTGGTGCTTCGGTTGCTTTGTTATTCCTGACAAAAGCATGCTGATGGCAAGCCTGATTAGGAACAAGTTACCAATTCCCAATCAGAGGCATGGTCTTGTGGAAAACCAGTATTGCCTTTTCATCTGAAGAGCCATGCAAGCATTCCCTCTGACATTCAAAACCAGCTCCGGTTACTCTGGAATAAGGGCACCTACAGTCCAAAGCTGTCACATCAGTGGCTCCGAGCACGTGTCCAGCAGATTCTTTTGTGGCTCCATCCTTCTTAGCACTGCTCTCCTCCGCCAGCAGCTGAGCTATAAACAGATTGGACTGGGCTGCTCCCCCTCTGCGAACACATTCCCACGTGGATTAATTGGCCACATTTAGTCTTGAAGGAGTGCCAGAGTTCCTACCGAAGCCCAGACACTCTGGGAGAGGAGTGTCCTTGACTGCCTGCATCATTGGACTCCAGGACGTAGATCTGGAGGGTGTCCTCTCTCTCCCTTTCTCAGGTTTAAAACCTCAGGATGGCAAGGCTACCAATCTGTAAAGCAGAGGGAGGGAGGGAGGGAGGGAGATCAAGCAAAGAAGGTCAGCGTGCCGCTTTTGTCCAGCGTCTCCCAGCAGTAGTTCCCAGCTGCTGTTCCCTGGGGCTAGAAAAGGACATAGCAATCTCTATTATTTGGGCTTCCTCCCTTGGACAATAAAAGCAGAAGGCTTGGACTGTCATTGCCTTTCACTACAATCCCCCCTCCACTTGCCTGTACTGGATCTAAGTCAGAAGCAATTTTAATCGCCTGTCAAAGGGGATGCTCCAGGAAGCAATTACCAGATCTACGCTGCCTGAATTTCTTCCACAAAAAGCAGTGGGATATCTGAAGGCAAATTTCGGTTGATTTCAGGCATTTATTTTCCCCCACACTATGTCTGTAATGTACTCTTTGTGAAGACAGATCTTCATAAAAGAGAGAAGATATACTTGTGAGTGCCTAAAAGTGCCCTGATGTAGACATCCCAGCCCCAATGCAATGGCATAAATCAACACACTCTTTTCTTTTCAAAGCTAAAAATAAACAGATTGGAATATATGCTCAACTACAAATACCAAGGCATTGCACATTGTACAACTTGCATAGTTTGCTTCCCTGTGCTCCTGATAACAAACACTAGAGTTTGGGGAGGCTCTCCCACAGACAGGCACAGGAAACAAAGAAAGCAACACACATCTCAGGGACGTGTGCCAACACAATAAGAACCACGGAAGGCAGTGAGAGCATTACTTGGATGCAGTTGTGGTACACACTGTAACAAGCAAATGCAATTTTGTGCACGCATTTCACACTCTGGGTAATCAACACAGGGACTTTCAAAGTCATCCCTCACTAACACAGCCCAAAGTAGCTGTGCATTTGGACAGAAGAAAATGTCAGTCCATCTGCCTTATGTACTACTAGAGTAACTAGCCAGACACTTGGCTCAGTGCATGTCTGTCTGAGCCTTGTAGAAAGTATAAAAGGCATTCACACTCAGAGAGAAAAAGAGAGAGAGGCTGCATCCACACTGCAGAAATAAGCCAGTCTGACACCACTTTAACTCCCATGGCTCAATGCTATGGAATTTGGGGCTTTGTCATTTGATAGCCAGCACTGTGTAGTGGTTTGAATATTGGACTATGACCTCTCAAGACCCAGGTTCGCTTCCCAGTTCAGCCATGAAAACCACTGGGTGAACCTTGGCCAAGTCACATGCTCTCAGCCTCAGGAGAAGGCAATAGTAAACCTCCTCTGGACAAACCTTGATTAGAAAACCCCATGAGAGGTTTGACTTAAGATCACCATAATCTGGAAAGGACTTGAAGGCACACAACAAAAACAAAGTTTGATGAGGTACCAGAAAACCAAAAAAGGCTAAATGTCTCACAAGACTACAAACCCCAGAATCCCACAGGACTGAGCCATGGCAATTAAAGTGGTGTCAAATGGATTATTTCTGCAGTGCAGATGCAGTCACATACAGAAGGACTAGCAGGCATCAGCAATTGATTTAATTCACACTGCTACTGCCATGCATAACAACTACCACACACCCATTTCTATTGTAAATCACTCCATTCAGGTTGATCAGACATCCTCCTTTTCCAGGACCTGTCCTCCATTTCAACCTTCTGTCCAGGAAGATTTCCAAAATATCCTCTATTTTGAGCAGGACTAAGAAAGATTAATTTATATTTAAATGAATGTTTTTAGCATTTTATTTGGTCACATCCTCCATTTTTCATGAAAATGACCTCCATTTTGTGGAGCCTTGCCATCCTTTGAGGATAGGGTGACCAGAAGGCTAAATAACTCACAAGACTTCAAACCCCAGAATCCCATAGCATTGAGCCATGGCAGTTAAGGTGGTGTCAAACTGGATTACGTCTGCAGTGCAGATGCAGCCACACAGAGATAAGGACCAGGCAGGCATTGGGAATGGGTTTAACTTAACAGCTCCTTTTCCAGGACCTATCCTCCATTTCAACCTTGTGTCCAGGAGGAATTCCAAAAACGTCCTCCATTTTGAACATACCTAAGAAGCATGGATTTATATTTCTATGAGTGTTTTGAGCTTTTATTGGGTCATGTCCTATAATTTATTTATTTTGGAATATCCTACATTTTGCAGTGCCTTGTCCTTCTCTGCAGCAAGGACGGGGTGACCAGACCTCCTCCTTTTCCAGGACCTGTCCTCCATTTCAATCTTCTGTCCAGAATGCATACTAAAATGTCCTCCATTTTGAACCTGATTAAGAAGCATGGATTTGCACTAGTCCCTCCACATTTGCAGGTTTGACTTTTGCGGATTTGATTATTTACGAATTTTATTAATATGTCCTCTCTAGGAATATCTAGGTTCTCCAGTGCAACTCTATGGTCAACTTTAACCAAAAGTAGAGAGAACACTGCACTGGGATTTGTAGCTCCTCCAGCGCAATTCTGTGGTCAATGTCAGGCAGATATTGACCACAGAATTGCGCTAGAGGGCCTAGAGATTCCTAGAGAAGTGTTCTCTCAGGTAAAAACAAAGTGTTTTCGTTATTTACGGTTTTTCCATGTTCATGGGGGGTCCTGTGCCCGAACCCCAACGAATATGGAGGGACGAGTGTATATTTCTAGGGAGTGTTTTGAGCTTTTTATTTGAGCAGGTGCTCCACTTTTCTTCAAAATGTCCTCCATTTCTGAGACAGGCCCTATATTTCAACCCAGGGGTAGGCAACCTTTCCCCTTTAAAAGGGCCGAGGGACTTCAGCTCCCAGAAGCCTCAGCCATGTTGGCCAATAGTCCCATGTTGGCCAATAGCTCCTGGGATTCTGGGAGCTGAAGTCCCTCGGCCCTTCAAGGGGAAAGGTTGCCTACCCCTGTATTCAACCCCTCCAATGTCCAAGAGGAATTCCAAAATGTCCTCCCTTTTGAGCCTGATTAAGAAAGATGGATTTATTATATTTCCAGGAGTGTTTTAAGCACTTTATATGGTCATGCCTGCCATTCTTGAAAACATCCTCCATTTTGAGGTGCCTGGTTCTCCTCTGCGGTGAGGAAGCCATCTTGTGTGTAAACCTCTTTCCTGCTCTGTAACTTGAGCCTAATCCGGACCAAACTAGAACTGTCTGAGGAGGGAAAATCAGCCGAGTTTATTACTGGCAGTTATTATTATTATTGGCAGTTAACGGTTCACCTTAACGTACCCCAGGATTACTTCTATCTCCACAGACTCCCTCACTAATGGCCATTTGCCCCCTTCATACTAACAATGACAACACACGCACTTGGGATTCATGTTTCTCCCCTCAGGATGTACAATATTTTAAAAAACGTTTCGCTTTTTGACAGGAGGGGAGGTTGAGAAGCTGCCTTTTCCTCCTCGGATCCGTCCACATTGTAGAAATAATCTGGTTTGACACCACTTTAACTGCCATGGCTCAAGGCTA
>CM034706.1:44657548-44673473 GCA_020142125.1 Phrynosoma platyrhinos | reverse complement strand
CTACTTAAGAAATGGCTGCTGGAACGAATTAATTTCATAAGTAGAGGTCCCACTGTACCTTCAAAACTTCGAAAAGGCTCTGGCTGGGGATTATGGAAGCTATAGTGTGAAACAGAAGCTTTAGCTCTGGAAATCTTAAGTGTACAACCTGGGAGGCTCAAATAATAATGCAACCTGGTGGGCCTCTTATTTTTCCCATGCATTTGAAGAAACATAGATGTCCTTCAAAGGTTATAGAAAAGAGGACCACATCAGACAATTCATCCTTGCTGTAATATGTGGGATGGCTATTTGTTACTGATTAAATCTGTCAGGATCAGCATAGGCCAGAAAGTTGGTAATATACACATGCATTATGCTTGTCTATGTCTCTCTATAGTTGTTGTAGAAGGAGATACACATTCTGCACATTAAGATGATGCCACCTTCATGGACATCATAGGGGTCTTCTGGATGTCCAGGAGAATGGCATCAACTTCATGCATCCAGTTGTCTATGGGCTGTGGGCACCAGCATCACAGAGTTGGGTTGTGCGCAAGGAGAGAGAGGGAGGAAGTGGGGCCATGCCTGGTGATGGTACGCAGGTGTCCTGGAAAGCTGGTGGTTGGGCTGATAGCCAAGGCAAGGGGGAGTCCCCCAAACCAAGTCCTCGTTACCAATCCGAAGGGGCAGCCAGCAAAGAGTCAAAGATGGTCTGTAGGTTGAGGGTTTCAGAGTAGCCAGGAGACAAGGCAGTCTGAGGTCCAGGGATGCACAAGTCTGAGAGTCGTCAGTGGTCTGAAGGTCAAGGATACTGGAAATCCAGGATAGTCAAGAGTCAAGGTTCAAAGCAAGGAACAAGGAGAGCCAGAGCCAGAGGCTTTTGCCAGGAAGCTCAGATAACCTCTGGCACAGAGGCAGCGTTTCCACACTTGCTTAAATCCCCAAGCTGTCAGAGCTCAGCTGGGACTGATCACCTTGATTACCTTGGCGTTTTTCATAAAGCCTCCTCGAGCGCCTGAGGCTCGCCCTTTTGGCTCAACGCTAACTAAAGGTAGGCACAGTCCCCTGATCCTCCTCCATGTCCAACGGTTCTGTCAATGGAAGGCTCGGCGGTGACACAACCTCCTGAGACAACACAGACTCTGCTGGACACTCTACAGGAGTTGGCAAAGCAGGGCTGCTAGGGCCAGGCTGGGTCTCCTCCGCCATAGGCTCATGGTCTGGAGGACATTCTGACTCATCCTTGTCCAGGAAGAGCATGACAGCAGGTATCTCAGCCATAATAAATATTTCCTGCACTTCTGCAAAATATCCAAAATCCTTCTGCCCACCTCTCAGAGAGGTAAGAAGTTCCAGGGAGTTCAGTACTTATTGAGGTCTGGATAGCTTTGGAAGGAGGTTGTGGGAGGCATTGTTCTAACAAGGGACTGCTATTTTAAACTGTGGGAGATCTCACCAGATTCTGAACTCAACCACTTGCTGCCTTAACAGTGTTTCACAGAAGTGTCCTGACTTCCTGAAAATAGAGATTCTATACATATACAGTCGGACCTCCGTATCCATGAATTCGAGCATCCACGGCTTGAAAATATTTTAAAAATACATACATTCCAAAAAGCAAGCCTTGATTTTGCCATTTTATATAAGGGGCACCATTTTACTATGCCGTTGTATTTAATGGGATTTGAGCAACTATGGATTTCATTATCCACAGGAGTCCTGGAACCAAACCCCAGAGCATACCAAGGTCCCACTGTACCTATCTGTACACTGTACCTGTCTAGGGCACTGAAAGCAATTGATTCAGAAGGAGTTTCTCAATGGTGTTCACACAAATGTAGCAAGAGGATCATTATCTTCTTCAGACTGCATAGTTTTAGGCACTTCTATTCTCGCCACTTATAAGTCAGAGTTTATTCTGTAAACTGGCAATAATGCAGAGATGCCTTTGCATATCCAGTAGAAATTTTACTAAATGTTTATTGCAAAAATTCTATATTTGACTCTTGCTTTGCTGCACATGATCTAAAAGGCAAATCTGAAGAAGAGGAAATAAGCATAAAGGATTAATTGAATAGCAGCTTGTACATGTATTAGAATGAACAGGAGAGTGGTTATATTTTATCCCTTCAATACGTGACCTCTTTTTGTAAATTTGTTCTCACTGAGCCCTTTATAAAAATTCAGCCATCAGTGGAATGACTAACAGAGTGAATAGGATAAGGAGTCATAACTCTTCTCTAATGCCAGAATTGCTTGAGGCATCATGTGTCTTTTAAATATTTTTATGCGAGGATGGGCAAATAGTGGGCTGACTAATACTAATGCTTAGAGTACATATTTTATTTCATTAGTTTAGCACCCATCATTTTTACCTCTGGAGACCATCTAAACATTTACCCATGGGATCCTCCCCAACCTGATGACTTCAGGATTTATGGGATAACTATTCCCAGACCCCAGACAACCAGTTACAATAGTTTGGTCCAATATAGCTGGCTGAGGGATTTTGACAATTGTGGTCCATGAAAACTGGATGGCACTAGGTTAGGGAATGCTGGTTTATGAGGTCACGTTAGGATTCATTTTTCTCTGCTGTAGACATTCACAAGGAAGGCAAAGCAAAACAAATGTGCATCGGGTACATCAGATCATAAAGTATTATTCTAATTCCCTGCTTGTTTTTTTAAAAAAGTTGTTAAAAGGCCATTATATGGGAAATTAGTGACAGACAACAGTCCATAAAGTACATCCTATTCAGAACATTCTAGGTCATCACTGAATACTTAGCTCCCATGGAAATACATCATCTGCTTACACCACTGTATATGTGTTAGTAAGATGCCTTAAGATCTTTCTTGCTGTTTGGAGTAATAAACTAATACTGCAACCCAGGTGACATTTGCATGTACTTGGTCCTTTCTCTTTGATTCACCCACCACTTGATCTGTCTGATATTTCCTTGGATTGTTTCCAGAGGGATTCCTTCTTTTTCTTCCTAATACATTTTCTGTGATAGGAATTTTTGGTGAGATGGAAGAAACCATGGGAAATCACTGGTGGATAGAAATGAAATATGATGTTTGGATCTCCATTAAATTATTGTTAACATGGCAGAGCATTTGTACTATAAAAGCCTCACCAAGTACCCTCATGACTTTGGAAATCTTGTAAGATACCTGGAAGTATCTTCACATGGAACACCATTTTCTCTCCTGTGTGCTTGTATATTTCTTGGCCAGCATTAAGGTGTTCCCCCTCCCCCAGCATGAATGTGTTTTTCTCAGACTCAATTTCTCCTCCCTAGGTGTGGGTGTGCCTTAGCCCCAGTTTCTCTTCGCTGGGAGGAATGTGTGCCTCCAGATGTTTCCTTTCTCCAGACTTGTGTCTCTCTCATGCTCAGTTTCCTTTCCTCCCATGTGTGTCATCCCCGGCTTCTCCTTCTTAATATGTCACTATCAATTTCATCCCATTAATTGCCTCCCCAAAATGTCTCTCCTTCTGTCTCATTGAGGGCTTTTTATACAAAAAAAAGTGGTTGAAGAATAGGGGAATGGGAATGATGGCAAAGTTGCTTACAAGCAATGGTATAATGGTAAATGTTAACATGAAGTGAGCCATATGGCAGACGCATAAGAATCTTCAGTTATAACTATCAAGTGCTTGCACTCTGTTTTTTGTGTCTATCTTGCCTTGATTGTATAATGAAAGGAGAAGGAGGCAAAAGGATGACTGAAAATGGTGGGAATCCCAGATGGCACCAGATTTCATCTGATCTTGGAAGCTAAGCAGCGTCAGCTGTTAGCATACCCTACATCCCCTGCACTGAATATGGGATTTCATATTTTGATATATAGAATCAGGCATGTTTTAAAGAGTCATGATGACCTTTGAAACACTAGGAAGTTTCCCATGGGAAAGGCACACTGACCCAGAGACATATGGAGGACCCAGATATCACTAAACAAAGCTCCCCCAGCTTCTTTGCGTATCCTCTCACAGTAGGGACTGAGTTCCATCACAAAATAGTTAAAGACTATTCCTTCTCACCCTGGGCTGTGTCCCTGTGCATCTTTCCTATCCATCCATCCAGGGGTTGTCTCAGGTCCAATCAATGTTTTGCTACTTGTGCTTTGGCCTCGGTTTCAAATCCAATAGATGTTTTATCTTGTGAGTTGCCTTGGGTCACTTTCTAGGAGAAAGACAGTGGGGAAATGAAATAAATAAATAATAAATACCCCAAAGTTACAACACTCCATTGTTCCAGAATCCCATTGTTGATTCCCAGGGGAGAGCATCAGGTGTTTGTTACAGTGTGAAATACTTATCAGTTCTTGGTATTGAATCCCATCCATTCCTGTCTTGTCCCCCTTTCTAAAAAGTTGTTCAAAATAAAACAATAATGGCTGGAGGCAGTCCTACAACTTCACAGTTGCTTTTCAGAAAGTTGTGTAGTTATGAGTAAACCTGTGTCGGTTTCTTGAAAATGAGAAGTTTTTAACCATTGTAAGTTTTCCTTCCTTTTTCCTTCCTTCCTTCCTTCCTTCCTTCCTTCCTTCCTTCCTTCCTTCCTGTGTCAGTTTATTGAAAATGAGAAGTTTTTAAACATTGTAAGTTTTCCTTCCTTTGCAAGAAAAAAAATCGCAAATATTTTGGCATAATGGGAAGAAATACCAATGCCTTTTCCTCAACATCTATGTGTAAGAGGGAAAATCGAACATTTCCATACATAGTCCTCACCAAATGTGCCTGTGATGTTAATGGGACTGAGAGAGCCTTTCCCCACAGATCTTAAAACTTGGACAGGCTCATGCAGGGAGATATGGTCTTTCAGATATTCTGCATCCAAATCATATAGGGTTTTAAAGATCATAACCAGAACTTAGAACTTTGCCCAGAAATGGGCCAATAGCCAATGGACCCATTGTAACAAGAGAGTTATATGCTATCTATTACCAGCCCCACTCAGCAGCCTGGTAACAGCATTTTGGACCCAATGAAGCTTCAGAACAGTTTCTAAAGGCAGCCCCAGGTAGAATGCATTAAAGTAACCCAAATAGGATGTAACTAAGCCATGTATTACCATAATGAATTCCCCCCAACCCCCCAAAAAACCTAAGGTGTAACTACATGACACTAAATTTGTAACTTAACAAGGGATAACATCACTTCTTTTGTGATATAGTTGTAACTTCTGTATTACTTTTATATTCATTCTTAATGTAAGTGTTTAATTCTATAACTCAGAACTGGTAACACTGAGGTCTCTTCTACATTTTCATGGGAGAAGCCAGAGAAAACAGATTTTCTGCTCTATTTCAAAAAGCCATGATGTGCATTTTATCCTGTTTTTGCTGAGTGGCAAAAATAATGATGACTCTTTTTTAAAAAAGCAGTGCAAAGTAGCAGGATCCCATTAAAGTACTTTTGTATTTCCATCTAGCCAGAAGGCCTGAAGTCAATGCAACTGACCTAGGGTACTTGAAAAGAGAAGGAGGGACAGCTGATGGGCAAATTATCTGCCTGACTTCACTCTATTCCTCTCTCTGTGGTCAAGTTGCATGACTAATCAAAGATCTTTGTTAAGATATTTGCAAATGTCAGCCATTTAACTACCTAGAGCACAAATGATGACTCCTTCTTTCTGTGATTCCAGAGTGCTTGACTGCCTAGAGACAAGAAAGTTAAGAGGCACTTTCACAGCTCTATTTTTTTTTTTTAAAAAAGCCATTCTTTGCTGTAGAATATAATGTTTTCTAAACTGCATGTAGCTGCATGAGCTGAGTTGGTGGGCCTTGAAAGGTGAATTTACCATATTGGATGTGTTCTTTGGTCTATGCCTCTTAAGGGTTGTTGTGGGGTTTTTTAGTGCAACAATGCAAATAATCTCACTCACACATTCTGGGTTTGTTATTCACATTATGGAACCACAGCTATGTGCATCTATGTGAGCTCTGTTGCTCCCACATGCCAGCACTCAAATAAAAATGGAGTTCATGATGAAAATGTATTTGAAATACATTCAAGGGGTGCAGAGAATTTTTTGGCAACCCATCCTCCCCCCAAAAAACTTAATTGGATGCATTCAAAATGCATCTGAACAACAAAGATTCAACTCAGATTATTTTCACCATCTGAATAACCCCTTAGAAAAGCATTTACTCTGCCCCCACCCTTTACCAGTACATGTGACATCTTTCCATGTGGCTGTACTGGGAGTCATTACAGTAGCTGGGAAGAAAATGGGTTTTCCATTCAACAGTAGATTGTTCTGAACTGTACCTGTTATTATGCAACTGTTACAAGATGGCTATATGGACAGGAAAGACTTATTCATATTATAACACTTGCACTTACTAGAGACATACAGTAAGATATACTGGCGGTAGGAAATGTGTGGCCTGTGAATTGCATGTGGCCCTTGGAGGGCTCCTCTGTGGTCCTTGATATCCCAGGATCCCTTCTGGAACCCTACAAAATAGTGGGGGTGGGTGGGTGGTTTCAGTCAAATTATCAGGATTTTCAGAGAAAAAAATACCTCTGGGGCACATGGCTTATGCCTTATAGACTGTTTTGCAGGGGAGGTTACCCTGAAACAGCCAAACAACAGGGGGGAAAGTAACTTTCCCAGGTCCGCTTATGGAGCATCTGGCATTGCTGAAATTGGTCCACTGACCCTTGGCACATGCCCATCACAGCTGTACACTTTTAGAGCAGCTCAAATACACACACACACATGCATACACATACAAGCATAATTACCGTAAGTAAGATTCTCCAGTTGCACAACCAGTTGTAGAGTGAATACCATCAGCTTGAACTCACCCATTGTATAACAGTTGCGTAGCAATCCACCCACCAAATCAAAAGTGAGGGGAAAAGGTTGGGTCTGTGTGTGCTTAAGGAAGAACTGGCTGCACTAGAGATGGCACTTAACACAGCCTCTGAGAAAGTGCAACCATGTGTATAACTATTTTTATGTTAGCCTAGGGCCAAAACCAGTCATCATACCAAAATACAATTTAAACAACATTTCCATATAATTCATTGACAATATAAGGAACAGATTTGCAGTACTAAGAATAATAGATTGTGAACCAGAAGAGCTTTGGTCTGAAGCCAGGGACATAATAAAAGAAGAATTCATAAAGATACTTCCAATAGACAAAAGGAAAGTGAAGAAACCATGGATGACAGATAAAATGCTACAAGCAATAAAGGGAGGGAAGAGAGAGAGAGATGAACACAGCTGCTGGTATTTTGGGACTCCTCTGTAAGGCATGGCTTTGGGTACTTTTGTGACAAGGCCTTGTACTTCCAAATTAGTGTCACTACACTGTTGTTGTTATTGTTGTTGTTGTTGTTGTTGTTGTTATTAACAGCCCTCAAGTCAATCTTAACCTATGGCAACCCTGTGGATGAGACATCTCCAAGGTCCCATCTTTCACTGCTCTGCTCAAATCCTGCAGACTCATGCCTGTGTCCTCTCTAATTGTGTAGTCTTCCTCTATTTCTACTGCCTTCTACCTTTCCTAGCATTAGGAAAGTCATGCCTTCTGGTGATGTGACCAAAATATGATAGTTTCAATTTAATCATCTTGGCTACTGGGGTATTTCAGGCTTCATCTATTTGTTTGTCTTTTTGGCTGTCCATGGTATCCTCAGCAGTCTTCTCCAGCACCACAGCTCAAATGAGTTGATTTTCTTTTTATCTGCTTTTTTCACTGTCCAGCTCTCACATCCATACATAGTGATTGGGAATACCGCAGCATGGATTATTCTAGTTTTAGTGCTCAATTTGTATATCTTTACTCTTTTGGATCTTGTCTAGCTCTTTCATGGCTACCCTTCCCATTCCTAGTCTTTTTCTTATCCTACACTACGGAACCTGATCTTGATTTTAAATCACATAGGGAATCTGTATGGTGAGAACATGTAGATGACAGGGGTCAATGCTAGCAGGGGATGAAATGTGAGATATGGGCCAGGAAATACAGCCTTGGTGTTTCCCTTTCACAGCTGTAATTGACTGATGGAGAAAGGGCAGAAAGTGGCTAAGAACAGGGAGCTCCCAGAGCTATCACTGTTGTCCAGGAAACCCTGATTCAGTCCCAGGACTCTGTTGACTATCTATATAAAGTAGAGGCTGGGAGGCTGGAAGGCCATATTTACTGACATATCCTGTAATTGCAAGGGAAAGGTCTTTCAATTGGTCTGGGAGTTGCCATGTGAAAACCACATATCTATTTATTTTTTTTAGTATAACAGAGATGTGTGCTTCCAGTTTTAACCCAAAGTAGGAGAAACATTGTCATTAACCAACATAAAAATTACAACTTTTGATGTAGATAGAATTGGCTATTTATCTTGTACTATATTGGCTATTTATTTTGTGCAAGAATGTCTGAAAAATACTATAATCCCATTTTTGACAAAAGAAATTACTGATTGTTGTATTTGTTCTAATGCTTGCTAAAACAATTTTGTTTTGTTTTTTGTTTTGTTTTTTAAAAAACTGAACTTGTTAGATTGGTATATGACATTTCATTGTTCTGGCAAATGATTCTGTCAATTATCGTGGTGGTGGTGATGGGGAAAGTCAAAATATTACATCTTGTGTTGGTCCTAATTCCATTGAAATCAGTTGGATTTGTTATTCTTGGTTAAGAAAGCCCATTTGCTTCAAGAGACTATATAACATTTTCTTATGCATTCAGAATCCATGGGTTTTGGTGGTAGTCTAATCTTGCAGAATCAGATCCTCTGCATAGCAATCTTTGTACATGTTGCTAGACAGGATAGTTTCACAACTTCTATTTATAGAAGGTTATGTAAGGAATGGAGATGCAGAGTGTTGTTCACTTTGATGATAAAAGCATATTCTTTCCCATGATAGATATAAGCTCAACTAAATATAGCAATCATCTTGTTATAGAATTGTATTCTAAATGAGGCCAAAGTTTGTTAAAAGAATTACAGAGGTGGAAGGCATATATCATGACAAAAAAAAAGTAAAGGTCTTCAGAATGGCATATACATACAACGTGTGTGTGTGTGTGTGTGTGTATAAAGTTGGCCCTCCAAATTTGAGGCTTTGACTTTTGCGTATTTGATTTTTCACACATATTATTAATATGCTGTCTCTATGAATCTCTAGGTTCTTCTTCGTGGTCTCTGTGACTCACACAAATGGGTTATCCTGTGCCTGCACAGTGCCTCTTTTGGAGCTTTTTAAAGCATTCTGAAGAGTTTTGGTGGTAACCCACCTCCCATAGTCCTATATAAGGGACTTCCCGCTGAAACATGTCAGTTTCTTTTTATCTGTTGCTGCAGCTGCCTCTTCAACAACAGTGTTTGTGTACTCAAATTGGAAGACATCTTCTGAGGAGTGATCATCGGTGTTGGCTTTCCAGCCATGCTAACCCTTGGGGCTTTCTTAGTACTGCTGGCTTCTTTTAAGAAGTGTGGCAAATGTGGTGCTAGGATTCAGGGCAGAGATGGGTATTTGAGATGCCGTCAGTGTTTGGGCGAGTCCCATATTGTTGCCTTGTGATGTGCACTGTGTGGCGTTCACTCTACAGGCCAGGCACAACAGAAAGCACTGCTTTGAAATGACAAGAACCTGGGCATCATCATCAATCTCGGAGACAAAGCAGGCACTCAATATTGGCTTCATAGAAATCAAAGTTGAGTATGGAAAAGGTGACCTCAGTTCCAACAAAAGTCAGTTCCTCTAAATGAAAGACCACAAGTACATTGGTGGAGCCCATCTGTAAGCCAACATGACCTCTGGCATGACTCTCAGGACTCTCAGGGAAATGCAGACTGGCCTAAAGCACAAGCATAAGAAGAAGTGATTGAAGGAACAGTCTTCACTTTGATCCTCTTCTTTGTATTCTGCTGAAGCTGAGCCATCTACACCTGTCCCCACACATTCACTGGGGTTAAGGGCACAGGACCCCCATGAACGTGGAAAAACCACAAATAACAAAAACACATATATCTGTACCTGAGAAAACACCTCTCTAGGAATCTTGAGGTTAACATCTGCCAGACACTGACCACAGAATTGCACTGGAGGAGCTACAAATTCCTAGTGGAGTGTTCTCTCTAGGAAGCTCTAGGTCCTTCAGTGCGACTTGTGGTTAAAGTTAACCATAGCGTTGCACTAGAGGAACTAGATATTCCTAGAGATAATAGATTAATAAAATCTGTGAATAATCAAGGCTGCAAAAGTCAAAGCTGCAAATGTAGAGGGACAAATGTAGATCCCTTAAGGGAGTTGTTTCAGAGATAGTTTTTCATAAGGCCATGGTGTCTCCTTTGCTGGCTTCTCTGAAACCGTGTACTGTGGTGACAGAGACCATCCCCATCCAAGACAGAAGGTGAAATGACCATGTTTCAGAGGGAGAAATGCAGGAGTTTTCTGGTGTTAGAGTTACAATTTCTCTTTCTCTGGCTCAAGTCTTAATTTGAAAGAAACCTCTTCCAGCAATTTCATTTCCACACTGACACTGGCATCAGTACCATTCCATGTCATGCTCTTATTCTGGTTTGGACACTGATTCGACTTCTTCATATTGGTAGTTTACCAGAGTAGACAACACCATTGTTCCCATCCATGGGATGTCCATAGTTGACATAGTAGCAATGGCTACTACAGATATAGATCTCCTTCTTGGGAATCTTGATATTCTGAGGTCAGCTTTTCCACTGGCAATAGCCATTCTGGGTGTTATACTTGTTGCATTAGGAATGAGTCTTCCTCAACACAACCTTCAAGATTCAGGAGATGCCATTCAGACCATATCCACTCTGCTGTCCTGGCCTCCATTTAACAAAGCTGAACAGCAGTTGACTGAAATCCTACTAAAAGTAATGTGTCTCAAGATCAGACCATGTCTCTGCCAGCTCAAGCCCAGCATACACATCTGGTACAAAGGAAAATTCCACACTACTTCCACTGTTGCCATTGCTAGCCAGATCATCTCTCTATCTATGATATATGGGACTTCTGGGTCTGGATCTGACTCTGATTCTTTGGTCACGCCTACTAGAAAGCCACATCTGATTGAGTTAGGCATCATGGACCCTTTCTCCCCAACTGATGGCATCAAGATGTTTGTCAATCAGATGCTCCGCATGGCCAAGTCCTCAACATTAAGGTCCAACATTAACTCACTCTGATAGAGGATCTGGTTTTTCAGTGGATCCAATAGCAAGCAACCACTGCTACAGCTTTACCAATGCTTCCGTACCTGATACAAGTCACCTGAAAGTCCTGATTGACACTGTCATCCATCCCATCCATTTCCACCAAGTTAGAGACTCTCTAGAGAGTAGGTGATTCAGCCATTCCTCCCCTAGGGCAGCATCTGAAACCTAATTCTATCATTATCCATTGTCAAGGGTGCCCAATCAAGAACTTCACACCATCTGCAAGCAAGGCAAGAAACCTGGTGCTATGAGGAAGAATTTCTATTTCTATTCTTTGGCTGGTCTCATCTCCAAGATCTCTAACTACTTGCATGGAGGCCTACAACCAACTCCTTTGGGAGGAAACAAGATCATTCCTAAGCAAGCTGGGGGGGGAGAGATTGTAGATTTTCTCCTGCAATTGAAGACACACAAGCTGGAAGGTCATCAGAGTAATTTCCAATTTATGGCAACCCTAAGTTGCATCTATCATGGGGTTTTCTTGGCAAGATTTGTTTAAAGTGGGCTTGCCTTTGCCTTCTCTGAGGCTGAGAGAGTGTGACTTACCCAAAGTCACCCAGTGGGTTTTCATGGACATGACTGCTCGACACATCACTGATTATGGGGGGCAAGGGGACCAGGGTTTGAATCCCACTTGGTCATAGAAACCCACTTGGTGACCTTGGGCAAATCACATTCTCTCAGCCTCAAAGAAAAGCAACAGCAACCCCCTCCCAACAAATCTTGCAAAACAAGCCCCATGACTTACTGCCTTAGGGTGCAGTAAGTTGGAAATGACCTGAAGGCACACAACAACCAATAAACAATTTCAATTCCATTATTCATTGGATTTTTGAAAATAAGACAGAGACTCAAGGTTCACATAAATGACTTCTTGATTCACAATTCACAATCCTGCCAATGTAGCTACTGAGAGATATTTGAAGTTAAAGGCCTAAAAAGTTACTTTTTTTTTTTGCTCCACAGAAGTAGATTGTACTTTTCTGAACTATAGAAGTCATTTGACCATTTGTCCAGAAGAGGGCAATGTCATCATGTGGCTTACAGTTATGGTAAAGAATTAGTTTGCAACTGAGGTCAAAACTCAAAATCACAGACAATGATCCATTTTTATAATACAATATACACAACATCAAATAGTTTGATGATCAGATGCACTGTAGTGAATGGTTTTCTTAATATTTGCCCATTCACAGAATCCCACACGTATCCCATTTGCCATTTAGCTGTTCCTGGGAAGGGACAAAACAATGCCCAGATCTGCCAGACAGAGCATATAACCACACTGGTTATATGAAAGCAGGTCACATTTCAGTGGATAGAACGAAAAGAATTAATTATCCACATCCATATCCCAGACACTAGTTATCTGTTTATTTGTTCTTAGAGCACATAGTATCCCACTGCTTACATCCTATCACAGATTCAAAGATGACAGAGGGGGAAAATATTTCTTTATTCATTATTTGTGTATGCTTTGTGCCTCCAAGTCATTTCCAGCTTATGGTGACCCTAAGGCAAACCAGTCACAGGGTTTTCCTGGCAAGTTTCATCAGAGAAGCTTTCTCTTTGCCATCCTCTGAGGCTAAGAAAGTGTGACTTGTCCAAGGTCACCCAGTGGGTTTCCATGGCCGAGGCATTCAAACCCTGGTCTCCAGAGTCATAGTCCAATGCTCAAACCACTATGCCATGTAGGCTCATTCATTACTTAAAATATTTGTATCACACCTCTCTGGATTACACAGCAATAGACAATAAAATCACTTTTAAAAAATTGAACTGTGAAGCAGTGAAATAATTTATAGTCTAATGGTACATTAAAGTATCACTAAAATCTCAAATTAATGCAAGACACTTGTGTCACTTTAGTGGTATCATCTCATCTTTAAGCACATTTCTATTGGGTTTTTTTTGTACAGTAGAAGTCTTTTTTTGTAACTTTTGTCCCGCAGAGGGCAGCCTGTACCATCAGTCTAAAATTACTGGTTCCCCTGGCTAATAAGCAACAGGAGAGACTGAAAATGATCTCTGCTCTCATTTTAACAACATTTTATTGCGTCTAAAAATTTGTCTCAGTTATGCTAGTATGAGAAAATGCTCTTCATTCTGGTTATGATAATTTAAAAAATTAGAAAAGAAAGGGCCAGTTTGTGAAGAGAAACTTCTTTTCCAGTTGTGTGTGTGTGTGTGTGTGTGTGTGTGTGTGTGTGTGTGTGTGTTTTAAATCATAATTTCTGCTAAAAACTTCATAATTCAGGACATTGGAAAACCAGGCTCTTGGCTCTTGTTGTGTGTGTGTGTGTGTGTGTGAGTGAGTGAGAGAGAGAGAGAGAGAGAGAGAGAGAGAGTATATACATGCATGTTATTCTCCATATGACCAATAAGAATCCTTTTGGGGTTTCCAGTTTCCTAAAGTGTTATTCAGAATCTAGTACAAGGAAACATCTCAGTTTCCTAAAGCCTTTTAAGTCCACAAAGTTTATGAAATCAGTATTAGTTTCCTTTGAGTGGGTTCCTGATGGCACCTTGTGTTGATTTTTATCCAAATCATTTTATGGCCCATTAATTGAATAGATAATGTTTCTCAGCAAAGGCTGGAGAGTCATTTGACATCTTCAGCCAGATTCCTCCCAGAGGCAGGAAAATGGGGATATTTGTTAGAAAGTCAAAGTAATTGTGAATTGGTGTGTGTGTATGTGATTCACTCAGACAAATCAGAAGTAACTTTAGTTTTTATTTTTGCTGAAAAGTGATTGAAAAATGGGGCTATGCTTCTGAATCTTGTAGATTCCAGTGGAAGAAACATGAACATGCTAAATCTTTCTCACTGAAATTAATGGGGATTTAAAACTGCTTAAATGTGTTGAGATCATGGTTGGTGTGTGTGTGTGTATGTTTGCCTTCAAGTTATCTATGTATTTATAGCAACCCCATTCATTTCATAGGGTTTTCTAAGGCAAGGAATGTTCAGAGGTGGTTTTGCCAGTTCTTTCCTCTGAAATATATTGTACAGCACCTGGTATTTGTTGGCGGTTTCCCATCCAAGTATTAAACAAGGCCAACCCTCTTTAACTTCCAAGATCAGAAGGGATCTGGTGCCCTATGCCATGGAAGGTATGAAATATGAGATTTTTTAAAAAATAAAAATATGCCAAATAGACACCACCACCACCCCATCTTACTTGGATGTATTAGCTTGGATCCAGATTCTTTCCTATCCACAGCAGTTTTGCCTGAGAAGAATTCCACACAAAATGCTCCTACAAGCAGATAAGGGGAATCAGGTAATTTTACTTTCCTTCCAGTGCCATCTCTAAGTGTTCTAGAATAGGGTTACCATACTCTGTTAGGAAGCAGTTTTTCTCCACATGCCCCTATGGCAGGGCACATCACCCCATTTTTCAATCACTTTTCAGCAAAAACAACAGCTAAAGTTACTTCTGATTTATACATCCATTTTCCTTTTTTGAAGACTGGGAAGCTTGTATTAATATAAACCACTTCTCCAGGACATCTACAGGGCCATTATTTACTATTTGGGAGCATTGTTTTGCTGTAAATGTACCCTCAAAATGGTGGGTATGAGGCTTTGGGGAAGCAGAACAAGCCTGCATACCATCCAACATTTCACAGATGAAAATCAGGACAGGTGTCATGAAGCAACATCAGACTGTAGTGAAGATGCCAAAAGTGATTAATGAGGAAGGACACACATCTTAGGCAAGGATGCAGCAGTTTGCTTTTGCCTGTGCCTACCAGGAAGGGCAAGGTTCTGCTATCTCCTCTCTTCCCCTCTTGCTTAGCTATTTGAGTACAAAATACTTTCCTACTTCAAACTCAGTTTGCAGCAACTGATGTAGGCTGAGGACAAAGGGGGAAAGTGAGGGAGGGAGAGAGAAACTGGGACATTTTAAAAGAAGCTGAAAAACTAGAATGACAGAAAGTTAATTCTTACTGTCCCTGCCAAATTCAGACAGTTGGAAGGTATCAGCTTGGGGGTGAGACCTATGGATTGCAACTTCCCCAGCCCCGTTCCCTGAGCCTGTAGATCAGAGTTTGTCAAAGGAAGGCAGACTGAGATTGCTTTCACACTACACAGTTATCTCACTTTGATACCACTATAACTGTCATGGCTGCATCCTATGGCATCCTTTTTTGAGCAAAGTGATCGAGAGGGTGGTGGCTCTTCAGCTCCAAGCTGTCTTGGATGAAACCAATTATCTAGATCCATTTCAAACGAGCTTTAGGATAGGATTTGGGGTTGAGACTGCCATGGTTGCCTTGACTGATGACATTTGTCTGAGCATCAACAGGGGTAGTGTAACCCTGCTGGTGCTCTTAGACCTCTCAGTGGCTTTTGACACAATAGATCACAACATCCTCTTGGATCTCCTGAGAGGGTTAGGAATCAGAGAAGCTTCACTGCAGTGGTTCCACTCCTTCCTCTCGGATAGATCCCGGAGGGTTGCTCAGGGACAGTAGCTCCGTCAGGAAGGAGCTTAAGTGCGCCGTCCCTTAAGGCGGCATTCTGTCCCCAATGTTATTTAATATCTATATGAAGCCGCTGGGAGAGATCATCCGGAGACATGGGGCGGGGTGTTATCAGTACGCTGATGACACCCAGATATATTTCTCCATGTCTCGGTCTTCAGCTTCGACTTCAGATGGCATCTCTCCCCTTAATGAGTGTCTTAAGGCAGTAATGGACTGGATGAGGAAAAACAGA
>CM034706.1:44641177-44654941 GCA_020142125.1 Phrynosoma platyrhinos | reverse complement strand
TGCATGAGAAAGACCAGAAAAATAATATTAAAAATTAATTAAGATTAATTGACCTAATATCTGCAGCCACATCAGTCCAATAAAAATAACAACATCAAGACAGGATAAACCCTTTGGTAATGACGAAAGAGTGACAAAATAGCTAGCACACTTGTACTGGTATATCTCTCAGGCTGAGTGTAATTATTGAAAATAATAGTGATAAGTGCAGACATTTTTCAGAAATGGAGGCTACTTACCCTTCAACATTTCACAGATGAAAACTAGGATATGTGTAGCCATGCAACATCAGAGTGTGATCAAGATGACAAAAGTTATTAATGAGGAAGAGCACACAGCCTAGGAGAGGCTACAACTGTTTGCTTTTGCCTGAGTCTACAGAGAAAGGCAAGATTCTTCTCCCTCCTCTCCCCCTGCTGAGTTAATCCAGGGCAGGCTACTTTTGCAATTTGAACTCTGTTTGCTGCAAATGAAGTGACTTGAAGACCAAGAGGAAAAGTGGGAAGAGGAGAGAGAAACTAGGACATTTTTAAAACAGCTGGAAAAAAAGGAGAACAGAAGGACTGCCTCTGAGAAATTGGGACAATTAGAGGGTATGAGACATTTGTTATTGTGCGTCTTCAAGTCCTTTCCAAATTATAGTGACATCAGGCAAACCAGTCACTGGGTTTTCTAGGTGGGATTTGTTCAGAGGGGGTTTGCCTTTGCCTTCTTCTGAGGCTGAGAAAATGTTGTCCAAAGTCACCCAGTGGGTTTCCATGGCTGAGCAAGGATTCAAAACCTGGTCTCCAGAGGCATAGTTCAATGCTCAAACTACTATATCACGCTGGCTCCCAGGTTTAAAGTTGATTTTACCATTATTTACAGTAGTAGATGTGAGACTACATAATACTAAAGTCAACTTTAAATCACTGCCTGCCTATCTATTTATTGTATAGTGGCAAATTAGATTGCATGTATAGGGACATAGTGTCAGTATATGGGTGGGAAGGGGTCCATGTTACAAGTTTGCACTGGGCTTCAAAAAATATTCCACATTTTGTCATGTTATCTTTATAACATGATTTCCATTTCCATGTACCACTGAAAATGAATACATTAGTGTTAGCCAGTCTCTCCTAGTAACCTGTAGTGACAACAAAGTTGCTACTATATTATACCATATAAAAGTGTGATGTAAAGGAAGACTTTAAAACCCCTGTATATTGGTCGGACACAACTTGACAACCTTGTCAATAGGGAATACCTTTACCTTTTTATACTCACAAAGCATTAGGTAACATGAAATCTCCATGATTTTACAAGGTTTTTGTGAGAATGAAGTAATAATGTAAATTGTCCTTTGCAGTAAGAATAAGACAAAAAATGGATTAATGATATTGTTGTTGCTGTGCATCTTCAAGTTGTTTCCAATGTACGGCAACACTAAGAGGACCCTATCATGGGTTTTTCTTGGCAAGTTTTGTTCAGAGGGGGGTATCTTTGAGGCTGAGAGAGTGTGACAAGGGAGGGATTCGAGCTCTGGTCTCTACAGTCATAATTTATTACTCAAACTACGACACCATGATGACTCCCACAATAAAATCATAAGAATTTCCTAATAAAAACAGACAGTAAAGGGTTTCTAAAATTGAAGAGAGGAAAATACATAGCAAAATGCTTAGTAAAGTAGACACAGGGAAGATTCAGAATGAAGAGTGATTTAGGTTTGCTTTTAATCCTTCACTGGACTTTAACCAAGATTTTCACAGTATTTTGTGTTAATCCAGCATTCAAATGGCTTTTTAAAATATTGTAAATAGGTGGCATTGTGTATTGTGGACTTCTTTCAGTTCTTCCATTTGCTTAACAAAAGGACTGATAGAGGCTTTTAAGACAATATGTGCATAGATCCATCAAAGATGACATACCTAGAAACAGGATATACTTGGAACCAGACAATAGCTCAGCAGGCTAAAGACACTGGGCTTCATTTACAGTGTTTTGTTCCAAAGATCTGATAGGTATGAAGACCATTTTGCTGCAATAAAAACCTTTAGGGGTTAAATCTAATTGCAGTTACTGCAAGCTGCTCAGATCAATTAAAGCCCAACTGAGGAGTGTCTTAAAACTCTTAGAAACAACTACCATTTAAAAAAAAAAAAAAAGAACTGACCCTGGTGGAAACTTGGTTTGATTGACATATGGTACTAAGGGTATAGTCCTAGACACATCTGTTGTTGTTTTTGTTGTTATGTGCCTTCCATTTGAGTCTAACCATTAGTGACCCTATCATATGGTTTTCTTGACAAGATATATATTCAGAGGTTTGCCATTGCTTTCCTTTGGAGGTGAGAGAATATGAGTTCTGGTCTTCTGGAGTCCTAGCCCAACATTCAAACCACTATGCCACATGGCTCCAACACCTATGTGAAAGTAAGTATCACTGAAAACCATGGGCTTTATTTTTGAGCAACACTCTTTAAGTGTAAAATAGGACCTTACAAACTAGAAAACGTTATTATGGCATAAATATCCATGAATATGAAGTGTTAGCCTAGTTGGCAAATTTATATGCACATAGTTGAATGGTTGGGGTGGGATGTTTAGGATTGTACTGCACAAGTGTAACCATATGCATGTTTATGTGCAACTAAAACCTTTGCACAAAGAATAGTCAATTGTTTCACATAAAAGTAACAACTAGATCCTGTAGATGTTTACTCAGGGGTAAATCACAATGGGATTTACTCCTAGGACTGCAGTGTGGTAGACAGACTTCAGATCTGTGAGCCCTATTTGATTTTCTTACTGCATCCTTGAGACCTACTACCAGGTGCCAGTTCCAAAACAATGGTTCAATTGTCCAATTATTATTCAGGAACAGAGTTCCTGTTCACACACACTGAGTCCATGAATTGTGATCCGAACCAGAAGAAAATTCATGCAACAGTCAACTCTTCTTTATCTCAAGATTGGGATCGGGGGTTGGAGTTCTTGCTGTTGTTAAGCAGTTGAGACTCAGAAATCCTGGTTAACCTACCACAAGTACACAAAGGTCTATCAGTAAATCCCCACTGGATGTGTGAGATTGTTGTTTAAGTGTGTTTAAGATTGCAGTTTATACTTTGATCTTATTTTCACTTCCTGTGTGATAATACGCAGTACACTCTGAGGACTAGATTTATTAAGGGAGTTGTAGGTCACACCAGAGGCTAGGTCTCAGGAGACATTTCCCAAAGAACAAATGAAGATCACTCATCCAGTTAACAGAATGACTTATACCCCACTACTGAGCACTACTGAGCACCTTTTCATGGAAGACTGTCTCATTGATTTAAATTAAGCTTACATCCAGGTAAATTTGTTCAGAAGAAAAGCATAAGGGACACATTTGTATATTTAAGTCTAATATTTGTGAAGCTATACATACTTTTAAGAAATGATATGCAATAATCCTAATGCTGAGGCTATGTGTTAGGAGGACATATTTACATCTTTAGCTAATGCAAATCTATCCTAATAGCATGATGGCCATGCAATTATGCTATCTACAAATCTAGCCCATAGAATAAATTGCTGAGTTTACTAACAGGCTTCATAGTTTGTCATACCAAATTGTGTCCATCCAGATGTCCTTTTAATATTTGTGGAAAGGTACGTTTTAGGAAAGGGAGATCTTTCTTTATTATTAAATTTTTATTGTTTCCATTTGTTAAAAAACACACTTATAACATATATAACATATATAACATAAAAACAACCTAATTATCTAATTATACATACATACATACATCTAATACTAACATCTTAATTATTTTATAATTATCTTAATTAATTATCTTAATTAAACTTGACATTACATTTGATAATTATCTTAGGGCCTTTGCAGTCTGCCAGAAATAGTGCAAATTGAGTCCACTTTAAGGGTTAGGGTTAGGGTTAGGGAATCATAGGAACTGTATTTTATTGTGGCACCAGAGCTCTCTGACAGAGAAGGCTCAATGTCTCATGGGAAAAAAACACAATTCCCATGATTCCCTAGCACTAACCCTAACCCTTAAAGTGGACTCAATTTACTCAAGGAATGTATTGCACAGGGGCCCACCACCTCATAAGGGTCATGTGAACACAGTGCTACATTTCCCAATGGTGTATTGGCTATTGTTTGTCTCCTCCACACCCAAGCTCACCAACACAGGAGGTGAAACAAGCAAAGGGATGTAGACTTGCAGCCAAGGGAGAATGAGCAGTTGCCCCTCATCCCCTTTCCTTCATTTTTTATCATTTCTAATCTATCTTATTTGAATTGTTCTGCTGTAATATGAGATCTCTCAGAAAGTACTTTTGGGGAGCAGCTGTGGGATGAAGCTGTTGTATGCAAAAGGGAAAAAGGGATGAGGGTATATTAGGGATGATGTGCCTGCCCACTCTCTGTTCTTCCCACAGAATGGTGTAAACTTTGTGCTGGCTGTGTCTCACTATTGGTAAGCCAAAGAGGAGGCATTGCAATGGCAGAGGTGACTATCCATGCCACAGATCCAAAGGTCTTCCATTCTTCCTCACAACAGCTGGATCATTCTGAAGCTCCCCAGCCTGGAGCTATTATTTCCCAATGGGGAGGATCTACCAGACTAAAAAATCCACATATCTCTCCTTTCCTGCACTGGACAGTGTAAACCAGCAGGGTTTTTGGAATTACCAGAGGATCTGACACTTAGCTCCCTGCATTCCATTAGGAATTACATTGTAAAATGTTTAGTCTGTGGGAATAACAGGGACTGCCTCAGATCCATATATATTGAAAGAAGAGGAAGAGGGATGCAGAAGAAGAGGTTTACTAACTAAAATTCCCAGTTGTGTTAATGTCTTCTCATTTAGACTACGCTGCACTAAGTGTGGGTATTATCCTTGCCATTATATCTATTGGAGGGCTGAACAGAAAGACCCAAGAGAGACACACAGAAAGAAATGAGTGACGGTCAGAAATGGAAGTAAATTAGCAAGTAGATGTCAACCCAAGTCTCTCTCTTGCCCACTGATGACATACCTGTTGTTCATATCTGGAGATCCATCTGTGGAGGCAGCTACTGTAGTAACTAAGACATTTCTTCTCTTACAGAGAATGATAGTGTAATCCTGTGCACAGCACCTAGCAGAAGGCCAGTCACAACAGGCACTCATGCCTCAACAATGTCACAAAGTCAGAAAGAAGATGTGGGGAGATGCCATCTTCAGAAAGGACTTTCAAGGTCATTTTCAAGATCATATATTATTACATGAGATGAATATTTGGGTAGTCAGGGCAATGCTTGAAATGGAGTGCAAGACATTTATCAACAAAGTCATGACCATCCCTAGAGTTTATGGCCACTGGGACCATCTCCAATCTTTGAGGTATGAATGTCACCTAAGCAGAGAACGTTGCATTTCTAGTTTCAGTTGCAGTTTTGTGTTTACAACAACCAACTGGGTGCTCTCCAGACACATGAAGTGCAATGTCATTAATTACCAACCAGCATGGCCATTGGTCATCTGGAAGGCACCAAATGGGAAAAGTTCCTGCAAGTATTCTGAGCAGACAGCTATTATGAGTCTGGAGCTGTATAAAATGGTATAGGTCCCTAATAAATAACCAAACTCACACACACACACACACACACACACATATATATACTGCAAAAGTAGTACAGTAAGCTAGACCAGAATCAACCCATTTTGTATAGTCTTAGGTCCAAAACACACACAGAAATAATCCATTTTGAGATCACTTTAACTGCCTTGGCTCCATGCTAGGGAATTCTGGATACTGTAGCTATATGAGACATTTAGGGGGGTTGCAGACTGCCAGAAATAGTGCAAATTGAGTCCACTTTTAGGGTTAGGGTTAGGGCTAGAGAATCATGGGAACTGTATTTTATTGTGGCATCAGAGCTCTCTGACAGAGAAGGCTCATGTCTCAGAAAAAAAAACAATCCCCATGATTTCCTAGCACTAACCCTAACCCTAAAAGTGGACTCAATTTGCACTATTTCTGGCAGTCTGCAACCCCCCTTAGCCTTCTCTCTCAGAGACCTTTGGTGCCACAATAACCTACAATTCCCAGGATCCCCTATCACTGAGCCAGGGCATTTAAAGTGGTCTCAAACTGGATTATTTCTGCAGTGTGTTTTGGACCTTAAGTAGGTTTTAGCTTAGGGGTGAAACAGATTGGCTAGCAAATATAAAATATTTGAAGAATAATAGGTCCCATTTTTTGGGATAAATACCCTTCCCAGATGGGCATCATCATGCAGATGTGCACCCAGGTGCACATTCGCATTTAGGTTGACATCCTATTGGTGATTGACACAGATGTAACACAGAGTCACACTTGTGTATGTACTTTTGTTGACCTTCCAGAAGGAGGTATTCAGCACCAAAGAGGCATAACCTTACACTAGGAGTGGAGAATGCTCTTGGTTCCTTCTCCTTCTGTGCTCATGAGCAGCCAGATTGGGCCAGAAAGTACCTCTGCAGCCAGATGGTGCTCTCTGAAAAGCACAAGCTATTTTTGTGTGCTAGAGGACGCACACAACAAACTCTGCCATGACCTCTTCCATGCTTTGTTGGATCTGCTTCCAAATCTACTTTGTTGGATCAGCCATCTTTTCACAATATGCATTGGATTTGCAGTGTGCTGTTGCTTAGATTATCTCACATCTGAGGGACATACCTCATATTTGTACATTTGTTTTCTCTGCTGTGCAAGCTGCTGCAACTGTAGCATGTTTAATTGTTTTTCCAAAGTAAACCTGGAAACACTGTCTGCACCAGGACAGCACCAGAGCTTTCTGGCAGGGAAGGTGTTGAAAAATAATCCCCAAATGCTACACTCACTCTGGAATTCAGCTGCAAACTTCAACTATCTTCTGTTTATCATATGCCTTAATGAAAATGCAAACCACTGCAAACCACTTTTGAGGGGAGAAATCCCTCAAGGAAATTATGGGTACATCTGACTGCTCAGACATCTAATTTTTTTTCTGATGTTATATGGATAGTTTTGTAGGCAGTACTATAATGTGTCTTTAACTTGTGTGTGTAGGTGCCTTCAAGTCACCAGTCAGCTTTATGGTGACTCCATGAATTTCATGGGGTTTTCCTAAGCAAGGAATACTCAGAGGTAGTTCTGCCACTTCCTTACTTGATTTTTTCTTAATTTTTTTAAAAAAAAACCTCTTCCACATGCCCACATGCTTGAAAAATATTGTTATCATTTGTATTACTGCATCTTTGTTTCTTGCCAAAAAGTGCTTCCAGAAGATGTGTTTATTGAGCAATTGTCCTTCCTAATTCGGGGAATTTATGGAAGATCTTGTCTCTATTGTCTTCTATTCTCTCACTACTGTTTTTGCATTTCTTATTCCCATAGAAAGCCCATTAAGGAGAGAAAGACTGATGAGCTGCAGAATGTCATCTGTTGGGCAACTTTGGGAACTGTCAATCTAGAAGCACCCCAAGACTGGATGAGCCATTATGCTTAGTACAGCCACAGCAACTTTAGATGCTGCTAGAGTATAATTGTCTGTGGTACAAAAAGGGTCTCTCTTTTGCTGTTAGCTGCATTACATGATAGGGACAGAATGCATTCTGTCCCTATATCCTACAATTTTTCTTATGCACTGCATTGGACATCTCAATCCTTAGATGTTTACGAACTTATTCCTCAGGCTTTCAGCTGTTTAATAATGTTCATCATATTTAGACTGGCTCTCACAATTCACAACATTGAAAATAATATGTACTTCAGAAAATTCCTCTCCTCTAAATATAAGCCAAAGCTGGACATTAAGCTTGAATACTGAATGACCTTTATAGTTTGGCTGCATATATAGTAGTAAATAGTCGTTGCCAGTAGTCTGAGTTTCAGTAGGTAGCTGTGGCATAGTGGGGCCAGGGCCTGCAGAGTCAAAGACTCAGAGCATTCTGATCAAGGAATATGTTATCATCTGCCATCCCCTGGAACACCTTTCTAAGGCGGCTCCCAAAGTATAGAAATAAAACAGTTTGACACTACTTTAACTTCCATGGCTCAGTGCTATGGAATTCTGGTATTTGTAGTTTAGTGAAGCACCAAAGCTTTCTGGCAGGGAAGGCTAAATATCTCATAAAACTACAAACCCCAGAATTACATAGCATGACAATTAGTGGTGTCAAACTGTTTTATTTCTGCAGTGTGGCAGTGGCCAGAATGTAGCTTCAATCCTCACTGTAAACTAGAGGGCAAGTGGAAGTCGAACTCAAACCTAGAGAAATACTAATCAGCTTCGATGTGATCTTCTTGCTCAAATCATCCTGGGACCATGCCAACAACTATCAGGTCAGAATGAACAGGGAAGCCATTGAAATCCACAAACACCTAGACAACTTCAACATGAAACCCTTAAAGTGAACAAAGTTTGGCTACCAGTCCTGAAAAACACCAAAATCAAGACCCTTCCAAAACAACAACAACCTTCCCAGGATCAGGGTTTTTCCCAGCAGACAATGGATCACTAACTAAATAGATACAAATCCTCCTTGCATATCCTCCCACCCTGAGGCCTTGCCATTCAACAACAGGATTAACATGTAAATCACTCCTCCCAACCTAGGGTCACACAGTATATATATATATATATATATATATATATATATATATATATATATATATAATACCCCACTCACTTCCATGCCAGCATTATCTGAAGATGCCAGCCACAGATACTGGTGAAATGTCAGGAATAAACTCTTCTAGAACACAGCCACTAGCCTGAAAAACCCACAAAAAAACTATTGATGCAGCCATGGAAGCCTTCAACTTCACTTAAGGGTTATTATTCACATCAAGACCTTAAAGGCGTTTAAACAGTTAAATAAGTGAAATCAAATGAACAAAATAAATTAAACATCCTAATAATAATAATAATAATAATAATAAATTTTATTTATATCCCACCCCTCTGTCACGCAATTGAGACGGCTCACAACAATTTATTTTAATAGAGGGAGCAATTGTGAAATGCTATCTGCAGTGGATTAAATATTTCTCAGTACCCTTGAATAACTGATGTTATATGACTTCCATCAGTACTTAAATAATTGTTCTTATAAGCAAATGAGATAGGTTTGTCTTTATTATTTTCTGTTTCTAACTTTGGTTTGCATTTAGACAATAAATATAGGCTACAATAAAAGTTAGTTAATTAGAAGAAGTCTACAATGGTAAATTAACACCCTTCTTGTAGCCAGAAGGAAATTCAAAAAGCTAGAAGATAATGAGCTTTATTAGCTCTCATAATGTCAGCAAAGTTGAGTTCCCTTGAAGTATTGGATCATTTAGGTACTTGCTTCCCAAAGAGCTCCCTATAGGACCAAATGGATCAATGACTAATTGATCCATTTGTTTCCACTCTTTTTCTCAGCTGATAACTACCAGGTAGTAAAATACTCCTAGCACTGAACATTTTGATCAGTAAAATCACCTCTTATACTGCATCACATTTCATTCATTTTAATACCGTTAACATGTTTCCTGTGTGAAAAGAGGGCAGCCCCATACTGTATGACTAATGGTTTGAAATAATTGGATTTATAATCTAGAACATCTGGAGAAAGCTAAATTAGGGGAAGTTGGTCTAAGTTCTACTAGTATTCTTGTAGTAGGGATAAAAATCAAGTTATTCTTTCCTCATATTGTTCTTGGTTTCAGTTCTCTGCTGGTATTTCCTGATCCATTTCCTTCAACATACATGCACTTGCCACTTTTGGTTCTGGATATCACAACCAATCATGGGAGGCAAGAGAGATTGACACACATGTAATTTTTGGTCAGAGTGCCTTCTTTTTATAAGTTCTGATTCCACTTCAAAATTATTTTAAGGTATTCATGCTAAACATGCAAACAAAAGCCAGGCCCCATTCACACTAGGAAATAACTAGGTGTGGAAACTGGGTTATTTCTATAAATTTGCCATGATCAAATCTATCTGTGGCATTTTATCCCAATTCCCGTTCACACTAAAAAATATTTTTTTAGTTCACACAAAAAATAAAATTTTATTTATTTATTTATTTTTAAAAAAATACACTAATGGTTTTCCTGGGAGAATCCCCTCCCTGGTTTTGGCTTTGGCTGGCAGGGAAAGAGCAAAGCGGTGGGTATGATCCAGCCCCTGTCAGCCTTGGAGGATGGCAAAGAAGGGCAAGCCCCTCTGAGGACCCCTTGCATGAAACCCCTGTGAGAGTTTCTCCTTGGGGGGATTCCCTTCTGTCTGCCTCTATCCACCCCTGTTTGTTCTGCCCCTCTGTCCATTATACCACTCCCTCTTGAATGCCCCAAATGGGATTGGGAGCAAGTTCCCATTGGTGGTACCCTGATAACACCCAGTGCTTTTGAAAAGACATAGCGGGGAAACGTGATCCTGGAAAACCTGGCTTAAGGAGCATTTGACACTTCCCCCCCCCTTGAATTTGGATTGGAAAAACCTGGTGCCAGTGTGAACAACCCTCATTTTAAACTGGTCTCCAAACTGGTTTATAACATAGTGTGAACGACCCCCCAGCTTCATATCATGATATCTACCCAAATGATATAAAATTTTAGACAAATAGGAGGATTAATCAAAATAAGCCTAAATAAAGAAGTGATGTTAATAGTAGTTTGCATGACCTGACAGCCAGTACTTGAACACCAACGAACCCAGGCAAAAGCTCAGGCCTGGTATCTGGAAAGCTGAGATCTGGTTAGGAAACAGACACCTTTGACCTATACATCAGGTTTATTGGAGAAGAGCAGGCAAGACCTGGCTGTGACAGTTCCAAAAAAAAAAAAAAAAAAAGTGGAGATGATCAAGAACCACCAATCCCTTCCAGCTTAGTACTAGCACAACCTGTCTGTGAAGCAACTCCTCAGCTTGGGTCCAGGTTCAATGGCAGATTTGCTCCTTGCCTAGTGAGTTGTGGGAGAGCTTCCTTGACTGACTGGGAAAATGAGGATGGGATACTGATGGAGATATCCTATAATATGATTCTCAAATGTTGGCCTTCCAGGACTTTTGGACTTTGGCTCCCAGAATCCCAAACCATAGGCAAGGATGGCTGATGCTTCTGTGACTTCAAGTCCAAAACATCTGGAGGACCAGAGTTTGGGGTTCACTGTCTCTATATGTATTTCTCATGCATATATATGTAGGGGACCATATTGCCCTATCTTGTTGTTGTTGTTTACAAACATACACGCATGCACAACCAGAGTCACATGCAGCAGAGAAGGGGGGGGTCCAAGGGTCTGCCACATTGCTTCTCAATAATTCCCCCAACTGCCATACTGGAAGTTGACCTTCTCATAAAAGAGTTCAAAGGACTGATGCATCCCCTGACCTTTTGTGTTTGAAAGGCTTCAACATCTTTAAACCAGACATTATTTTGAAAGGTGGCCTTGTTTCCTTGAAATGGATAGAGAGCTAGGTTAGAGGCTATGACAATAAATAATACATGAATGACAGCTCAAGAGCACAATTAGACCAAGGTTAATAAGCATCAATTCCAGAGGGCAAAGGATTTTGCTTTAAGAGTAACCACCATATAATAAATGTGTCTTACTGACTGGCTGAAATGCCTGCTTGATAACAGTTAATTATATATCACCATGTATAAGAAAATGTAAGGTAAAAAATGCACAAATGACCTTTGTGGTATCTTATCATAAATTGTGTGCCATCAGTCACTGCGTATCAAAACAGCTTTCACAAATAGCTTGTACAGATATCCCCTCCAAAAAATGAAAGCAATATGTCTGCTTACTGATATTTCAATGAGAAAGAGACACGCACATGTGTAGTTTTCCAGTGATGTCCAAGGGAGTTAAATAGAATTAAGGGTGGCTAGATTATAGCCTTTTCCACCACCACTAATTGTTCTGTATCCCATTGTTGTCAATGGCCTCAAATCATAACTCAATTTAATAAGCTGAAATATGGATGAACCTTTTGATACACACAGCCTCTTCACTTTTCCTTCAGAGCTATGAGCAAGCAAAGCAGGATGTCTTTGACCTTACGTCCCCTTTTAATCTGAACCAGGAAACAATGGCCAGACATAAACAAGCATACGTAAGTATAAACGTGGCTTATGACTGTCTATGGACATTATCACACATGGGCCAGAAAGCAATAATAAAGTGGAAATGAGGAATTCCGAAAATAAACTGAAAATAAACCTTGATTCTGCAAATGGAATTACCTTAATTGCGAAATTAAAGTAAGTGCATTTAACATTCACACACAAGCAAGAAAAGCCCATAAATGTACTAGAAATGAGCTTCTTGCACATGCGCAGATAGAGGAATGTTCGCCATGGAACCATGGGAAAAAGCAGGGAAATGCTCCCAAATGTGCATTTGGCTATCACATTACGGTAAATGCGAATTTACCTTAATTGCGCATTTGCATTTCCTCCAAACAACTGAATTTCAAAATATTTCCATTAACACCACTTTCTGTCCACTTTCTGTCCAGTTTCTGTGGACGTTTTCACACAGGCGGCTCCGCCTGGAAGCCCCCTGGAAGCCATCAGGAGTCATTCCGGCGGCGAAAACAGCAGCCGCCGGAATGACTCCTGATTGCCTCCGGCAGAAGCGCCTGTAATTCCTTTTTAAAAAAGGAATTAAAAAGATGGGGCTAAAGCCGGCTAGCGGCAGGGATGGCGCAGGGATTGCGCAAGATGGGGCGGGGCTTGCTGCGACGTCGCGTGAACACGACGAGCAAGACCCCGGAGTGAGACAGGGATGGCGCAGGGATGGCGAAGGATGAGGAGGGGCTTGCTGCGACGTCGTGTGAACTTTTCCTGCACGGAGCCGGAGTGGGGCCGGATGGAGGTAGGAATGACTCCCTTTTTTGCCCCGTGTGAAAACGTCCTTTGTGACATCATGTGAAAACACGGGGCACTAATCCAGTTTCTGTTTGGGTTTTGTATGGATTAACCAGCAGATTTGCCCCCGTGTGATAACGTCCTATGTCTGTTTTTGGATGGAGTGCAAGGTGCAGTGTCCAAAACTCTCTCCCTCCTTCAGCTCTCAGCTATTGCTGTTTAAGGGTGGAGAGAGTGAGACCATGGAAGCAATTCAAGCAATATACCTCTGAGGGGAATGAATTGGCAGTGCACCCCATGCAACATCTGAATTGCCTCCTCACTCTCTTTTAGTCTCTCAAGTATTGGGATTCCACTTCAACATTAGGAAGAACTTCTTGACAGTAAGAGCTGTTCGACAGTGGAGCACACTCCCTCCACTGGAGTCTCCGTCTTTGGAGGTTTTTAAACAGGCTGCACGGCCATCTGTTGGGGGGTGCTTTGATTCACATGACTCTTTAAGGTTGCTTTGGAACCTGGTTACCATGATAATTCTTGAGAAAAGTATCTCAAAACATTGTCATATCTAAAAATTCATTAGCCTAACTTGACTCAGAAAAGTACAATAAAAAGATGTTTGATACCATAGTTCTGGCTAATCATAACTGAGACATTGCGCAGAATTGTGGGGAAACAGAGAACAAATGGAAGAAGGACCATAGATCAATGACAGAACATATGATATGCAAGCACAAGGTCCCAGGTGTGATTCCTCACGTCTCTAGGTAGAACTAGAATGGATCTCTGGCTCAAACTCATGAGAATTACTCATTGAAGGCTTGTCTTCATCATCCTGACACCTTCCTTTTTTTAAGGGGGGAGGGGGACCTATTTGTTCTTAATTACTGTTGAATT
>CM034706.1:44603096-44613776 GCA_020142125.1 Phrynosoma platyrhinos | reverse complement strand
TTTTTAAAAAAAAAAATCCCCTTTGGCCCAACTTCCAGTGTCAAAGTGTTAGGTCACATACTCCTTTGGCAGGGATCTGACTGTGAATCAACATCTATACCATATAAATAATTTTTAAAAAAGAAAAAAGTACCAGATCATGACAGGAATCTCACAATAAAAGCAGGGATAAGTTTATTGTCCATAGGAATGCAATCAGTAAAAGACATACAGCAAGGTAAGAGGGAACATGCATGAACACCAGTTATTTTTTGAGGTGTCCTCTCAAAAGCTGCATCCATTGTAACCTGAAACTGCTTTTTCAATTCAGCATATTTTAAAAGGCAGTATCAGAACTTAAAAAAGTGCAGTGCTGGAAGAAACACTTGCTTTCCTCTTGCAAGTTTCTTCAACAGTTGCTCTCACATTAACTCTATGAAAACTATGAGGTAGTGGTGTGGCCTGAATTCAGCCAAAGAAGCAGAATGAGGACAAATAAGCTAATCGCATGGCACTTACAGGAACAGCAATGGAAAGGAATGGAACAGGATGGGACAAAAACGCATGTTACTGGACAGGAGAACGCCACTGATGCCGCCGGGAATCCCCAACTAGCCATCCTTCAAAAATCGACTGCCAAGAACAGCTGGGGAACGGCTTGGGGATTCCCGGAGGCATCAGTGGCGTTGTCCCATTCCGTTCCATTCCTGTTAAGTTCTGTGCAATAAGCTTAAAAGATTAAAAAACAGGCCAACTAAAAATGTATGTGTATAATAAGCTATCTATTAATGTCAAAGCAGCATAACAATGGGGATAACATTTGAAACTGTTGAGACCAGCTCAACTCATCTTTTATGAAAGGGTTGCATCTTCTCCCAGAGGAGACCATGATCCAGCAGAGATTGCCACTGGTAGTAGTGTTCAAGTTGATTTTCTCAGATTTCCCCCTTTTCTGGACATGGCGTCCACATTTCAGAAAGGCTCACCCATTACCCACTCTGGAGCATTTGCAGGAAGATCAGAGGAAGGAGGGATTAACAAAAGCCACCACCAACCCACCCTCAAACAGGAGCATCCCATGAGCAGAATTAAATTCATATGAACAGTCTGGTTCCAATTGACTGAACCTAGCTGCGAAGCCCTTCCCATTTTTTTCTTGCTTTTCTAACAGCTTCAGTTAATAGTGCATTTCCAAAGTAACTTTGTTCTTGTTGGTATCAGCATAATAGTAAAGCTCCAACTGTTAGTTTACTGTCTGAATTGTTGCATGAAACTTTGCATGGAAACGGAATTCATCTGGTTCCAAGAATTTTTTACCACACACCGTACAGGTGCGAGCTTTCTCTTTCCCACTGTGCGTGCGCCGTACATGGCTGTCATGGGCAGCATGTGAAGCAAATGCCTTGCCACAATGTTTACATTTAAAGGGTTTCTCTCCCGAATGCTGGCGGATGTGAGTGCGCAGGATGCTGGAAGCGGTAAATGCCTTTTGGGAATGAGTGGAGAGAGAAAGGAGGGGGGTGTGGAGGAATAAGAAAGCAGTTAGATCCAAGTGATTAGAAACAAAAAAGCCAGCCTAGGAAGCCCTATAGGTATAAAGGAGATTAGTTACAAGCTAATAGTAAGTTAGCCTGCTTTTCAGGAAAAATAATGAGTTTTCAAATTTGATTGGAATAACATGATATAATCTCTTCACACTACTGATCAGATTCACACTACTGATTTGATCAGATTCAGCACCACCCAGAGCTTAAATTAACAGATAATTGAGTCTTGTGTGTTTTCTATATCACATTTTACAAGATGGGTACTCATAAAGATAAGAACACAACATATTCTAAAAAATGAATATGGGGAAATAAACAGAGTAGCATTCTGCAATGAGCTGAAACTCCTCCCCCCCATAAAATACCAAGGAAATATTATTATGGTCACCTTGTTGCAGTAGACACATTTATAAGGCCGTTCACCAGAGTGTACCCTCATGTGCTTGTTTAGGCTGGAGGACTGCGAGAAACTTTTACCACATATACCACACTGAAATGGAAGAGAGAAAAATGTAATTGTTGTATAGCTGTAGTAACATGAACAGAAATTTATAGAAGTGTTTGGGATGAACATTTGATGGACCTATGAATATTGAGATAGTACTGCACACAGGAGACATGAATGATGAAAAAAAAATCTCTGAACAATTTTTGTGGATACAAACAATGATCTTGGACACAGTAGTAGGCAATCTTTCATTCTCTACAGATGAAGCATATCAAGATGAACCACTCTGCAAATAAGAAAATTTATAATTGCAGAAGTAGCCCCCATTTGTGCTGTGCAACCTCTGTCTGGACAGTGATCTCCATATCCCCTCTGAAAATGTATGGATTTTGAGCCTACAGTGGAAGCAAGGAACATGACACCGCAAAACTAACATCTGGAAGAGGGCTATCTTATTTATACCAACTAAGAAAGGTCTGTGTTATTTCAAAATATTCATACTTAAAGACATTGATTCAGATATTGAAGTTATTGCTAGCTATTTTACCACTGACTAATCTGAGAGTAAGAGGCTTAATTATTATCAAAGAGGAGATACTGTGATTCTTGACCTTGGCAAGGAGGAATATCTCTTTCCTCTATCCATCTTATCTGTATGAGCCTGACAAGGAATGAGGGAACTGCATGGAAATAAATTTTTATACCATCAGCACTAGGAAGCTGCCTTATATTGGTCAGACTATAAGCCCATTTATTTGAGAGGGACATAAGGTGCTTCACAGATCTAATACAGCATTTTTGAAACCGACAGCAGCTCTTTGAGTTTGGGGCAGAAGTATCCAACCCTATCTGGTTATACTTGGGATTTAATCTGGGATCTTCTGGGATCAGAGCATGTAATACCACTGAGCTACAGTCCTTCAAAATGGGGAAGAAAAGGATGGTGCTAGTTAAAAGAATAGCTAAAAACTAGGGGGGAAAGATCTTTTGCTTAACTCCAGTTATTAGTCCCAAAAATAACAGACCTACTGAATATATCAAAATTCATACTCATTTAATAAATTTACATTGATTCTATGTGTCCATTTCACCTGGATCTAACAGGTTTAGGCTGTGTATCAATAGAATGGGGTTAGGAATGACTAGACAAATGAAATTGTTGCTGTTTAGAAAGGATAGGCTGTTTCAGTTCCAAGAGAAAGAAGCTAAAATATTGTGAACTGCAATCCAAGTTAAGGTTGTCTCTAAATACACTGCTTTTCTCAACTACAAAAAATGAACACAAAATATGAAATATTGCAACCTTTGCATATGACTAGATATTTATATATCATGTTGCTATTTTGTTATAAAAGTTAGAAATTAAAAAAAGTTATTATTATAAGCCAATTTAGCAAATATGTACTGTAGTATAACTGTAATATAATTATAATGAAACTTGTAGGGATTTCCCCCCAGTTAAGTTCCTATGTTCAAGATATGAAGTTAATTGTAACACTGTACAATTTGTTCTTCTATATGTTAAAGTACTGTCAATATAGATGTAAAATTCCAATTTATAACACTTTAGCTTCTTCCTGCAGCAATTGAACCAATCTATCCCTTCCAAGCAGCACCAGTTTCACCCCTCCAGTCATTCTTAAACCAACTTTTAACGTTAAGAATATATATTCAGCCTCCTTTACTACTATAATTTATTTTTTAAAGAACAAAATGGACATACTCTGTTTTTTTGTATTAGTTAGTTATCTTGCACTCATTTTTGATCATAAATTACTCCAAATGTGAGCTGAATAATTTTACAAAATATCTTACTCCTTGGGTTATCAAGCAAGTCAAAGGACACCTCTAAGGTGGAAAGTTCATAATCTAGAAAGCTAACAATGTCATTGTATGCATAACTACTCAGAAGTAATTCTCCATGTCCTGATGGGATTTATTCTGAGGCAAGTATGTATGCATAAACACATGGCAGTAAATCACATTTAGCAATGTAACTTGCTGAGTGAAAAGGAACAGAGATCAGTCTCTATAGTATGAAATGTGAAATCCTCACCTACAAGAATTCTGAAGCTATTAAAACAAAGTGCTGATATTTAAAATATGCCTCTTGTAGTAATCTTTCTTTAATTGAGCCCAACCTTAGTTATTAAAAGAGAGTACTGAAACTGGCAGAACAATAGACTTACCAAATATAAAGGTAAGGGGGGAAAGCAAACTGTCCAGTTAAATGCTTCATAATTCTTTTATTTGTAATCTTAGATTCCTTAAGTGTCAGGCAATCCATTACTAGTAACTACAAACCCACCACATGTCAAATTATTGCACTAATTCTCATTAAATAGTTATCATTATTTTAGAACATTGATTCAAAGAACTACCTAAAGGAGCCTCACCCTGATTTCACTGTTAGGGGTGCAATGAGGGAATTGCTACATACCTGGAAGCAAATCCCATTGATTTTGATACAATCTACTCCCAGACAAGTGTGCTTTAGATTTGGGGATGAACATGCCCTCTAATAAAACATCAGTGCGTAAACAGAAATAACACAAACAAGGGGATTATCAACTTTTGCACATCAAGGAGCAAAGAATCCCAACCTAAAAAAAACTCTTAGAGAAAGCATAGAAATCAACACAGCAGGGGGTTGGTTGGTAGACTGCATGGATCCCAGATAATCTCCCTTCCAGAAGTCCCCAAAACACCTTTCACCTGGAACCAGGCAGGTCACATGAATTCTGCACTCTCCTTGGCTGCAGCAAGGGGCAGCAAACTGGTAAGACTGTCTATCACTTTTTTGGTGGAGAGCTAAGAAAACATGTACCTCCCTAGCTGTACTCCTATTAACAGCCACTTTTAAAGACACTCATATGCTGGTCTATGAGAAAGTTCCAAAATCCCACGAAAATTTGCATCAACTAGGTCCAGAGGAAAGCCATTGTACCCAGTTGGCAACCCCTTAAATGTTAAAAAGTATCAGATACGTGCTAGGATAGAAGACCTACTGTGGCTAGCCTTACTTTATGTGGCCTGTGCTTCTCATGAACATGGAGAACGTGGATCCTTAGGCGGTCTCTTTTTTCAAATGATCGGCTGCAAAGATGGCATGGGAATTTCCTGTCTCCTTGATCCACACATCTCGTGTACTTCAGATGTTTATCCCGGTAGTATTTGTAGGCAAACACTTTCCCACACCGTTCACACTTATAGCCCTCCACAGACTCTGCAGGAGTGGGAGCAGTAAGAGACATTGTCAGGATTGTTCAGAGCAAAACAACTCATTTTAGAAGGCTGCAAGCCTACCTGGAAGTAAACTCCACTGAACTGAGTTGTGCTTGCTTCCGAATTAAAATGACATTTTAAAGCATATTTAAATCAAGAAAGGCAACAAAAGAGAAGAAAGACAACAAAGGGATTTAACTTCCTTGTTTAATTACAATAACAAACTTCCTTCTTTAATTACCATAACAAATTTAACTTCCTCGTTTAATTACAATAACAAAAAATGAAAATAGGTAGAAGAAATCTAAATTCTGAGCTGGTGCTCTCATACTATTAACTGCAAGCAAGTTATTTTTCTTGTCTTCCTGAAATTTCCAGTATTATTTATATCATCCACTCACCACTCTTAGTATATGATTATATTTCACCCCAAAAATATTAATCTATTTGAAGTATTACACAAATGAAAGAGACAAAATGTAGGTGTTTTCTCCATTAATTAAGCTCCACAGCAAATGAGGCTGAGTGGATAGCTAATTAAACAAATTAGGTTCCAGATCTAAACATTTACTAGGGTGTATAGCAGGGGCCAGCAACCTACGGCCCCTGAGCCAGTTCCGGCCCAGGTCACTGGACTTACTGGCCCAGGCAGACCCCTGCCGCCGCCGCTGCCGCATACCACCGTCGCGGCGCATTTTTGCCTCCATGCGGCCACGATGCGTTTGTGCATGTGCAGTACTCCTGGCACATGTGCAAACGCATCACGGCTGCCATTTTGAAAATCAAAATGGCAGCCACGACATGTGCAGTGGCCGTGGCGGCAGCAGAGTGCATGGGGGGGTCGCACACGGCAGCAGCCCGGTGAAAAAGGAGGACTTCGGGAGACCGGCCCAAAGCTTTAAAAGGTTGCCTACCCTCGTGTATAGTCTGTTGGGAGTATTGGAACCAGTGTGATGTAGTGGTTTGATCGTTGGACTATGACTCTGGAGACCAGGGCTTGAATTGCCCCCTCAACCATGAAAACCCACTGGGCAGGTCTCACTTTCTTAAGAATATGCAAAGGCCCCCCGCTCTGAACAAGTCTTACAAGAAAACCCTATGATAGATTCACCTAGAGCAGGGGTAGGCAACCTTTCCCCTTTAAGGGCCGAGGGACTTCAGCTCCCAGAAGCCTCAGCCATGTTGGCCAATAGTCCCATGTTGGCCAATAGCTCCTGGGATTCTGGGAGCTGAAGTCCCTCGGCCCTTAAAGGGGAAAGGTTGCCTACCCCTGACCTAGAGCCACCATGAGTCAGAAATGACATGAAATCACACAACAACAGTCCACTGGAGATAGTGGGGTCTTAATTCTAAGTGACCATCTCCAGACTACACAGATTCTTGCTAAAAGGTGTTAGGATTACCATGACACAATTTTTGCTAAGAATTACAAAATATTCTAGGATATACGTTAGATTTTAACTATCCAAAAAAGCTTTTTTTTTTTAAAGAGAGCAATGAGAATATGAAAGAATATGGAAAAGCAAACAAGAATTAAAATCAAGTTAAAACAGATTTATTTCCTTAATTGGAGTCACCTGATGAAAGCCAATGGAACATATCCTTATGAATTTCACAAGAAGTGCAAATAAACCATTACAGTACAAAACATGTTGTTTTTTTTAAAAAAAAAACAGCATGGAAGTCAAAAACAAATTAAGGAGGAAATTAGGGCACTGAAAAAAGTATGTTTCTAAGCCAATATCAATGGCAAAGACATGGGACATGGCCCATCAGAGTTCATAAACAAAAGCTTGTAGAATGCCTTTAACTTTAGTTGATTCATGGGAAGTGCAGCTATGAAGGAACTGGAAAAGATACTGAAGAGCAAAGAGCAAAGTGAGCACTAAAGTCAGAATAGTCCAGGCCATTGTATTCCCAATTACAACAACAACAACAACAACAATAATGTACGGATGCGAGAACTGGACAGTAAAGGAAGCAGACAAAAAGAAAATCAACTCATTTGAAATGTGGTGCTGGAGAAGAGTACTTAGGATACCGTGGACAGCCAAGAAGACAAACAAATGGGTTCTTGAACAGACCAGAGCTCTCCCTGGAAGCTAAGATGATCAAGTTGAGACTATCGTACTTTTGCCACATAATGAGAAGGCACAGATCACTAGAAAAAACACTAATGCTAGGAAAAGTAGAGGGTAGAAGAAAGAGAGGAAGACCACAAACCAGATGGATAGACTTGATCAGGGAGGTCATGGGGAAAGGCTTGCAGGATCTGGGCAAGGCAGTGGAAGATAGGGATTCTTGGAGGTGTCTCATCCACAGGGCAGCCATGAGTGAGAGAGCAGTTAACAGCAAGAACAATTAGTTGATTCAGCTATAGGCTTCCTAGAGGGCATGAGCAATGTAAACCATTCTTATTCCTTTTTGCCTTAGGTGAAATTCCCTGGAGAAATCCTTTTTCCTGGTTATAAAGCAGATTTTGTTAATTACTTTCCTCTTTCGTAACCATTGTATCTTTAAGTAGGAGGATTTACTGATTATCTTCAAGATCTTTAAGGAGATATGGGGAAATAGGCGCATAAAGGAAGTTGTAAGTGGAGTGTGATCGCATTTTAAATGTGTTAAATTTGGACCTTTGAATTAAGAAAAAGAAAGCAGGGTGGGTTTATGATTACTGTTATTGCAACTACAAAGAGACCAAAGATTTGTTGTTAACTGACATCTCCAAGGCCCTCTGTCCTCCACTGCTCTGCTTAATTCCTACAACCCTTTTAAACCCTCTATTTCTTCATTGTCTAGGTTGAACTTGTAAAGGTCCTCAGTGATCATTATTTATTTATTTTTTGATGTTCAACATTAAGCCTGCCTTTGCACTTTCTTCTCTGATCTTCCTTAGTAGGTGTTCCAGGTCTGTGAGTTTTTCTGCTAGTATTATGATATTCTTTCCTCCTATTTTCACTCCTTCTGTATCCAAGCCTGCCTTAAGGATTTTGAATTTGAATTGACATTCTCACATACCCAGGGCATATATATGTCTGTCCCTGGCTTCCACTCCACTAAAAGCATCAGAGGAAGTAGACTGAAATCTACGAAAGCTCATGCTGCCAACTTCTTTCTTTCAGTTAGTCTCAAAGGTGCTCCAAGATCTCTCTACACACCATTTGTTATATTGCCACAGTCCTCTGTTTTATTGTATACTTGTGATTGTTGTTTAACTTTATTTTAAAAATGTAATAGAATTAATAACCTTTTAAGGGGCGGGTGGGGGGTAATTTGTTTTTATTATTGTACTGTATTTTATTGTGAGCCACCCCGATTGATCCCAAAGGGGCATGGTATAAATAAATTTTATTATTATTATTATTATTATTATTATTATTATTATTATTATTATTATTACTATTATTACTGATTCTACATACTAAGGGCCTGAACAGACTGCCAGAAATAATCCAGCTTGAGACCACTTTTACTGCCCTGGCTCAGTGCTAGGGAATCATGGGAATGGTAGTTTATTGTGGCACCAGAGCTCTCTGTTAGAGAAGGCTCAATGTCTCAGAAAAAACTACAATTCCCATGATTCCCTAGCATTGAACCAGGACAGTTAAAGTAGTCTCAAAATGGATTATTTCTGGAAGTCTGTTCAGGCCCTGTATCTCCTTTCTTGTGGATGGGAATGTATATTGACCATCTGTTGGCCATCATTTTGTTTTCCATATCTGTTGACATATGTTGGTTAGCATTAGAGTTAACTCTGTCAATGTGGATTGCAGCAGTTCAATTGGAATATCATCTGTTTCTGGTTATTTGTTTTTCGCTATTTCTTATATTGCAGTTTCCACCTCATTTTTTAGAATTTGGGGTTCATCTTCAAATGGCTCTCTGTTCCATGTGTCCTTCATTTTGTCATTTCTTTTGTATAATTCTTCTGTGTATTGCATCCAATGACTTCTTATACCTTCCTGGTCTTGAACTGTGTTATTTTTTGTTGTCATAGAGCATCCCAGTCCTTGGTTTGAAATTTTCTTTGATTTCCCGGATCTTGTGAAATGGATCTCTTGTTCTTCCCTTTTTGTTGTTGTTTTCTATTTCTCTGCATTGGTCACTGTAGTAAACTCCTTTATCTTTCTGCATAAGTCATTGTACTGTTGCATTGATAATTTTTAGTTTGTTCCTATCTCCCTTTCGTTTTTCTTTTCTTTTCTTTTCTTCTCTTTTTTTATTGATACCAAAGATACAGATGTGTTAATCTGGAAAATCGGTATGCAAAGGGATTGTGCAGCACCTCTGAAATTAACTGAAAGACAGATGTTGGTAGCATGTGCTTTCTAGATTTGAGCCTACTTCCTCAGATGCATGTAGGGAAGTAGGCTGGCTGAAGTCTACGAAAGCTCATCCTACCAACATCTATCTTTCAGTCAGTCTTAAGATACTGCAAGATCTCTTTGCACACAAAAAGACCAGGCTACAAGATTTGAGGCACCTGGGATCTTTTCCAATCATCTTTCAAACAAGCTGAAGGGTATCTGTCCAGAACATTTGAGGCCCATATGTGTCCAAAGAAAACATTTCATTGATCCAACGGAATTTTATTCCAAAACTGGAACAAATTCTTTCTGGATCACAACAACTGGTGGTTTATAAGACTTACAACCAATCTGTCCACCACACAGAGCTCTCTGCCCCCTCTTCCCTCCAACACACTGGGAGGTTGCCAACTGACCTTCACTGTGCTGCTGAACGCACTTCGCTTCCACCGTCCCTTTCAGGCTGATGGGGATGCCTAGGAACTGCAGGTAGCCATCACCATACCAGACCAACAGCTCTTCACCCGGCGAGATCTCTTTGCAGCTCTCATAATAGATCTCACTCTGGCATTGGACAGCAATCAAGTTCTGCTCCTCAGGGAAACGGGCACAATTCACCAAGGCCATCCAATTGCCCAAGGAGCCTTTGCCATCAATGAAGTGACTCAAGCGGCCATCCTCAAAAATCTACAGGTAGAGAGGAGAGGGCAACACAATACATGGTATAGCTGCTTAGAAGGAAATAAACCTGCCAGGAGGGCATCACTCACCCCACATCTTTCTCACTGTCCCCAGCCCACAGAGGAAAGTGTGTATAGCTGCTACCCCATCCACAGATTGTTGGGAGCAAGCCTAGTTTCTGAGACCATACAAACTGCATAGGATTGCACTGTGGACCCATTTGGTCTCTTCCACCTACCATATATTAACCGTATAGGAGGACAAGGCACCACAAAATGTAAGACATTCAGAGAAAATGGAGGACCTGACCAAATAAAAGTTGAAAGCACTCATATAAATATAAATTCATGCTTGTTGTTGTTGTCGTCGTCATGTGCCTTCAAGCTGTTTTTGAGTTATGACGACCCTAGGGCAAACCTATCACAGGGATTTCTTGGTATGCTTCTTCAGGAGGCTTGTCATTGCCATCCCCTGAGGCAGGGAGAGTGCGACA
>CM034706.1:44560611-44572948 GCA_020142125.1 Phrynosoma platyrhinos | reverse complement strand
GTTCCCACCATACCTCCCTTTCCCCAGCACAACTCCGATTCCCGCTCCCAGTCTGTTCCCGGCCTCTGCTGATAAGGAGCCGAGGGAACTAATGACCCTCCCAATCGCACTGCAGTTGTTGGTGCCCCAGATGGTAGAAAGGCAGGGTGGGCTAGATAAAAAACTCTTCCAGGCTCAAAACTGGTTAATTTGTGCAGTGTGGTTGACTGCAAATTAGCTGAGCTACTGGTTATTTTTTATACACAGAGAGAGTGAGAAAGGGAAGTGGATAATTCATTATTTTTATATTGTATTGCAATTATGTTATACTGCTTGGTAAATGTTTTTGTTAAGTGATACATTAATTGGTTAAATAAATATCCAATAAATATCTGTACAAGGATCAGATCTGGCCCAATTTTCCAAGGCAGAACACAGTTACCTGTGTGTGCCAGACTGTGTTCTTTGTATTTGGCTCTGATAAAAAAATTAATTAATGGAACAACCCAAGTATTCCACCTTTAGAACAAATAAAGTAAAACTGAAGGCCAATAAAAACAAGTTGTGGATCCAGCTTTTCCATAGCAATATGCCAAATAGAAGTACTTTTCCCCTTTTGGCACAGCTGACAACACAAATGCAAAAAGCACAGTAGAAGAAAAGTTGCTATGTCTAAAGCCATGTAAAACCCGAAGGCATTAAAATTTATTAAATGATGCAATAACAGAATTCTTTATTTACAATAGCATTATTTAACATCAAATAAGCAAACAGCATCAGCAAAGCAATATTAACTTGCATAAATGTATTTAAAATTTCTCTGAATATATCTACCTTTGCATAAACTGCTCACACTAGAAATACAAACATCAATGCAGGTGAACAAAGTGATGTTCAGAGTCAACTCAGTCTTGAAAATAAATCACAACCTGAAAACACTGTAAGCTTTCTCCTGAAGAACCATAGTTTATATATTGCTTAGTTTTACCCTCGTATAATCTTTTCATATACACACACTCATACACATCTCAGATGTAACTTCATGAGGAACTGTACAAATAAAACCCACAAATGGCAAAATGAAAAACAAAATAAATGAGTCAATGTTTGAAGAAATGTGTCCATCAACTCTATTCAATGGCTGAAAGCTAAGTGATGATGCGCTTATTCCAAAATTGTACACAATTCACTATACAAATATAATACATCAGACAGCTATGTAGGAATATACAAGACTTAAAAACAGATCTAAGGCATTATGCTAGATTTTAGCATTTTGAGGTTCTTGCACATAGCTTTACCTGTAGTAAGAAACTGAAAAGATTTTGTTTTAGTCTACAAAGAAACACCAGGGAGAAAATTCTAATTAAAAATCAAAGCCACTACAGTAATTTTCTTGTGCAGAGAATGCTTTTGCTCTTAGGCAGCAATACTACCATACAAATACTAGAAAACTTTAAATTCACACCAACAATTAATGGCTTAAGTTGCATTTCAAAACTGATTGTGTATCTTTGGGTTTTGCAAATAGAGCTGAACCACCCTTGTGTTAAGCCTGTATGAGCTCCATTTTTTTAAAATACAGATTAAAAATGCATTGTAGAAATGACAGAAACATTGCTTTCAGTTAGTATAGCCAATAGAAAGACAGGTGGAGGCAATATCTTAAAAGTTGGTGTAACTACTTAAAATGCTGGAAAAAGATCAATAATTTCATATTATAACTTTACCTGAACTTGGTTGAATGGAGCTTTGTTTTGTGGAGTCATTTACCTATGCATATTTTTTTCTGACTTAATATGAAATACAATTTCTTCACATTTAAGGAATATGAGGAAACACTGATTATGTTCCAACAGAAAACCCAGCCAACATCTCTAGCAACTTTGCTGTATATTGAATAAGAAATACTGATATTTTTTTAAAAAAAGACATTGGCATCATTTTCTTTGTCTCTAGCATGATTAAATGCCTAAATCCATTTACATGGTGAAAGTAAAAAACATTCAAGATGGATACAATCACTCCATTCCAAGCTCAACTGAAGAATCAGAGAATAATTTGTACTGGGCCCAATTTAGAATGATTTACTTCTCCATTGGTCTATTAAAAACATGTCTGAGATCTAATAATTGAACTATTTTTCAAGGCAAATTTATTTAAATATCATCCAATGTAAGGAACTTTAATTCCTCTGTATTTAGGTTAATGTATACAGTATTTCATTTTATTACTATCATGGAGCTCAAGGCTGACACTGAATTTTGATTTCCACCAGATGGCTCAGTTGTTTAAATAGCGACGTCTGTGTTTAATCTACAAAAGTGGTGACTGCTGAGAAATGCAGTTTCTCCCGGTGTTACAGGAGAGCTCCTCAACAGAAAATAAATGGTTTGAAATGCATTCTATATAGTCCTTAACACATTCTTTTCAGCATTCTAGGAAAGTCAAATTCTTTGTATATTTCAACCCTCATCACAAGCAAACAAGATTTCAGGGCAAGAAAACTTTTCCACTCCCAAAGACATGAATAATGACTGAGATAATATAAAATGCATTGCATTTTAAATAACATCCAAAATTTGAATCCAGGTACGAAAGTGTGTGGCTTGTGGGGAAGAGAGAAATAGGAGGTTGAAAAACAATCAGTTTCTTGAAATTTCAAGTCCTGAGAAACTGATGTCAGCTTTTATACTAAAAGATTACTCAAACCACAGCAGGAAAGAGTAAAACCACTATAAGCAGTGGGCTGCTGAACAACAGTTTCTCTAAGATTATTAAGAAAGAATATAAACATACAAAAAAGTCAAGAATTGGCTCCTACAGTGGCTGCATATAATATAAGTTTAGATAAATGACTTATGAGCAGAATCGCAAAGTTTAGAAAATGAAGAGTCTCAAGCCTACAAATTAGGTCTAATCAAGGCATTGTGATCCTTTACAAAACACTTTTCCCAGGAGACACGCACGGCTATGAAGATATCTAATTTAATACTGAAGTACCTCATTTGGAAATCAACTCCACAACATGTATACCTCACAAAATTATACAATTAAAACACTAAAGTCTTCAACTTAAATTATTGCTTGTTTACATAGAAACTGTTTTTATGTACCTTACAAAACTTCCTCATAGTCCACACTGCTTCAAATAATTAGAACACATGATGGTTAACTCTGTAGTGATATCTGCTATCGCTTAAGTCATTGTTTTCCCGAGTTGTGGAGATGGGAGAAAATGGAAAATATCATTTTCATCAGATGCCTTTCACTTTGACATTTTGCCTCAATCCTGCCACTTCCATCACCAATAGATGCACCTTTTTTGAAATAGTTATTCAGCAATAAATTGTTACCTGTGACTTGGAGCTCAGGTATTAGACCTACAGCTATATGGGGGTTACACATTTCTCTGTCCTGTAGGAAAAGAGAAATGGGCAACTAAAGGCAGGAGAAAAGGAATGCTAATTTTAGTTAACTCTCAGGTGCTGAAATGAATTAAAATGGAAACTTAAATTGTATATGTCTAATGATTTTATTGAAAGTAATCCAAAAGCTTTATAAACGGCCCTCTCACAAGGTATTTTAGCCTGTTTAAAACTGTTTTTGTTTTCTAACATGATTTACCTAGTCACTAGACACATTTTCCTCAAATCAATTAGTTAGGTGTCCATTGTCTGTATTTTGTTATCTATCACTCTGGCAGTCATCATCCAGCCTACTCTGTACCTTCCAAGTGAAGGCCACAATATAAAACCATTGATTTCCAGGTGGAACTGAATCATTTGCACCAGACTGTGTAGCTAAGGAAAACAAAGAAAGATATCAAGATCTAAAACTAAAATAGAACAGAATGAGAGCATGGTTGGTTTTCCTTAAATACATACATTTAAGTACATTCAATCTGACATGGTTTATGAAAACTGGCTATCAACATTTACTTTGCAGGAGAGATCTAAGTTGCACTAAGGTGAATGCAGTGAACAGACTGAGCAACTGTCTGTACGCTAGCTTCAGGCTGTCAAAGAAGAGGCTGCTCTTCCACCACCAACGGTTTTGATTCCACTCAGAGTGGCATTGTTCTGTTTGCAGCACTTATTTCTACTTTTTCCAGAAGAACTGGCTGGCAGAACAATTGGGACAAAACCAAACATATGCAGCTCTTCAAACTGGTAAGTAGTTTGGGCAGGAAAGCCCAATCAGTTGAAGATACAAGCAATCTTCAGCATCAGCAATATTTCTGTAAGAGCAAAAAGAAAAAAGATACATTAACATAAACTACCCATGCACTTTGAAAAAAATTTCGAATCAGAACATCTGCCCCCCAACTTCCATGCACAGTAAAATAATAATGTTAAAAATGTAGTTAAATACAACTGTGTCTAACCTGCAAACAAAATTAATTTTACACAGAATAATTATTCTATACCGGTTGTGTGAATAGTTTGTATATGCTTTGGACATTTCTGTTTGCTGAGCTGGTGTTAAACTCATGATTCTCATAATATATGTAATATACATGGGTAAAACAGAAGGTCCTAAGGACAGTTTCCCAGTCAAAGTCCATCTGGGAAAAGTCACATTGCTTGGAAATTTATCTATTCCTGTCCCTTGCATTCCAATGGAACTATATTTGTAACAGATTCAAGATTGGAGTATTAATGATTACTTACCCGTGATGCATCTCCCTCCTGCTTTATCATATCCATTCCAGGTAGCTGGTTTGGAAAAAGATTGCCTCCTCTCATAGCAGGATCATTAACCTAAGGCAGGGTGAAGACTAATTTGTAAGCTAACCAAGGAAACAGAAGCTAATTTTTAACTGACCATAGTGCAGCATGCAAATACATACAGGACTTTCTTGTAAAAAAGAAAGCAATCTGAATAAGAAAGTGCATTTTATATGAAGTGTCATGCACATGCCCCAACCAACTTCTCTTCTTTCTGTTCAGTGTTAGGCTTGTGGATACTTGACAGTCTTGCTGATACATGTGTATGTGCCTGTACACACATACTTAATATACTGTCTTAGAGGACTCTTATAGGTTAAAAACTGTGTTTTTTTTTCAGTCTTAACCTGAATTTAATTTAAAAAGTATGGCACTGGTACAAGCACAGCTAAGTGATGCAAAAACTTCCTATCAGAAATACGAAATGCTTATATCCTGTTTAGTAGCTCAGATGGCTACCAGGCAATTATGTTGACACTTGACACTTCAGCAGTGTCAGTGTGGTAAGTATTTGGGGACGCAAAGCTGCACATATATGGACAGAACATACAATTCTAACCCTAAAGGTCCTTATTTACCTTTTCAAAGCAACTTAGTAACATTCATACAGTCTTAGTTATAGTTTATCCACAATATTAAAGATAGTTTATCCACAACATGAAAAAAATTCTATTTTCTGAAATACTCCAGGCTGAGAGTTCTCACCTGCTCAGGACCCATGGAGGACAACCCTGATGTAGGCACAGAGGTTGCTGAGGTCATGCTGATCTGCCCTGTCATCTGGTTCATGTTGTTCATACTGCTTGTGTTGGTCACCATGGATACATTGATGTTCATGTTGTTATTGTACATGCTGGTGTTGGCTTGCTGCCCAAAGTGCGGTGGAGACTGTTGTGAAAACATGCTACAGGATGAAGTACACATCAGCATGTCAGAATCAAAAGGTCCAAATTAAAAGCCACTCAGGCCTCACATATTTTTGAATACTTTAAAAAAGCAGTTGATGGATCCGTCAGTGTAAATGTCAATTGTTTTCAATAAGGAGTCTGACAGGCACAGATTTTGTAATTCATGGAATTAGGTTTGCAAGTACCTGTATCATACCACAATTTGTCCAAACTGAGCATAAGCTGCCCATGCTGGGGGGGGGGGGGAGGATTCCGGGAGTTGTGATCTAGCATCAATAGAAAAATATTCATTTTTTCACCCACTGATGTTTCATCATCAAGATGAAAAAACAAAATATTCTGAGCTGCCCTTAGAGCTGTCTGTTAGACTTGCATATCCATTTTAGAGACTCAATAAAGTATTTGCTCTTAACAAGACTGTCCTTTCAGAATATCTGTCTTGTTGTGGACAACAGTGTATGCACATGTCCCACATATTCTAAAAGGACAGTTTTGTTAAGATCAAATAATTAAAAAAAATCTTTATAGTTGCAGAAACCTCATAAAATAAATGTAAGCACATCCTCTGATGAGGATAAGTCAAAACAAATGAAACGTCTTTCAAAATGTGTGCTGTGATCTTACCCAGACTTGCCTAAGAATAAGCCCCAAGACTTGCTTTTTTGTACAACTCTATAGGAATTGCATTGTGACAATTCAGTTTTCAGTTTTTTAGAACATGGCTTGTAAATAAACACTGGATATATTTTATTCTGGATGCTCTACAGTAAAAAGGGAACTATACTGAACAAACGTTCTTAGTACAAACTAAGAAAGTCTGATAACATTTTGTAATTTTGTGCTCTTTTATAAGCACTTCCAAACAATCACAAAATTTCTTCAAATGGAAAATTAACAGCTTAGAGCATATCCGGCTCAATACAATTACTGAAACTTGACAGGTCTTTCTCATCTAGCAAGGTGATTTCTCTATTTCAAAAAAATGTGCATAAACTCATCCTATCAAGTTGTATCTGGTAAATCATGAAAGAAAGAAAAAACAACACTCCATGAGACAAGGTACAATTAATATGGAATGTCTCCTCATGCAGATATATTTTACATTAGGATTTCCTTCTCCCCCCTCCCCTATTGATTTCAACTACAATTCTGGTGTCAAGTTGCAGATTTGCTGTGTTATGTGAATGGGAACATTCAAATGCTGTATCTCTTTCTTAATGGGCATAGTAAAATAAAGAATAATAAATGATGATTGCTGAGTAAGTGCACAAATGAGTTATGTGACAACCATCAAAACAGACATGCTGCATGTCACAGACAAGCCACAATGCCTTTTGAATTCTGAGGACTTACCTGTTTCCACCCATATTCCCTTGTGCCCATCCATTCATCTCTGTAGAGGACTGGTAGGTAGGATTGGCCTGAGACTGCTGTAACATGGGACTCTGGGTATGTGCCATTCTGGGTGACATCAGAGGACTCTGAGGAGTGGTAGCCCCGGTAAAGCCTGGATCAGGTTGCTGATTTATTCCTAGGAAACAGAGCAGGTGTTTTGATCATTCTTTACATGACACTTCAGACAGCACAGAATAAGAGCCTGAAATGACCATTGCTAGGAAAACACTGAAATCTATTGGAAGAGAACTTACTGAACAAAGACATAAACAAAACTAACACTTCTTCCCTATGGCCATTCCCCAGCCACAGTTAAGACCTCTCTGTTCCTATCCTATCCCTGCCTCTCATGTCTGTCAGCAGCATTTGCTAACATTTGCTAACTTCCTGACAGTAAGGGTGGTTCGACAGTGGAACACACTCCCTCGGAGAGTAGTGGAGTCTCCTTCCTTGGAGGTCTTTAAGCAGAGGCTGGATGGCCATCTGTCAGGGATGCTTTGATTGGGAGTTCCTGCATGGCAGGAGGTTGGACTGGATGGTCCTTGTGGCCTCTTCCAACTCTATGATTCTATGATTCTAACATCTGTTGGAAACAGTTATGGGACTGTAAATGGGAAGATGCTTGGCCATGGAAACCTGCTGGGTGACATTGGGCAAGTCACATCCTTTCAGTCCCAAAAAACCCAGTGACAGATTCACCTTAGGGTTGCCATAAGCTGGAAACACTTGAAGGCACACAACAAAAATAGTAATTGGAAAGAGTGTTGCAAAAAGAAACTCCTCTTTTAAGGGAGATGAGACTGTTCTATATGCCAAAACATGAGTATAAGCTGAGTAATATCTGAGTAGCCTCTTTGTTCAAAGATGTGAACATGACAGTTTGATGAAAAGAAGACTTTAGCATTACTGGTTTAAGATATAAACAACAAAACTAGGATCTTATTAATTTTAACAGAGAAAAAAGCTAAACAAATCCACTAATACAAAGGAACCAAAAACATTCAGGGGTAGCTGTGTTGGCCATTTAGCAAATTCAAACAAAAATCCATTAGTGATACCTTTATTGGCCAACCAAAATGCACAATATACTTGATGCAAGTTTTCGAAGCTCCATGGGCTTCTTCGTCAGGCAAGATGTTACAAACCAAACAGGAGAAAAACAATTGGCGATGTTAGTCAGATGCCTACATGTTGTTTAGTCTTTAGTTAAGGTGGTATATGGTGGAGAGGATATCTTTTGTAGGCAGGATCCTCCTCCTTCTGGTCCTGTGGCTACAGGGAGATTTTCCAAGTCCAGGAAATATAAAATCCATTTGCATCTCAACAGGGATGCAACAGGGATCCTTTGCAATCCAATATGTCTCCATTCCAGTGAGGCCACAGGCCTCTTTGTGGCAGAGAACCACTCACAGTATATTTAGGTCTGCTTGCTGACTGAAATATGTTTAGAATTTAATCAAAACACTAAACAAAGTGAATGATGAAGACTTAATTATAATGGTCTTTTTTGAGGTTGCTGAAGAAAAGACATAATGTTTCTAACCATGTTTTATTTTCATCTTGACTTAGTGAAACTGTACTATTTGGATTATTTCCATAACCTTGAAAGAGACTGAGTCCTGACAAGAACATAATCCCCCCTTCTAAAATTTTTGACCATTCCTACTTTAACTAGACTTATGTGGGAGCATCACAAGGAGTTAGAAGAGAGAAACTATGATCCAGAAGTGAAGAATGTTAGTGGAGACTGATTAAAGACGTTGAAATAAGTCTAATACCATAATTTGGAGGAAATGGAAACTGTTGGGTGTTTGCCTGGGGAATCCGAGGGTTGCTCATTGTTGCTGGTATGCCGCCAGAGGCCACCATACTCGGTGTCATATTCATACTCTGTCCTCGCATCATCAGAGTTCGCTGCTGTACTTGTTGTTGCATCTGTCTATGCCTCAGGTGCTGGCTTAATATCTCCCTCTGCCTCTGGGCTAACATCTGTGAATTGATAGGTCCCTGCAGAAAAAACAGAAATGGTATCACCACATAGAACCAGCAAGGCATTTTCAGGAGCCTTACTTGCTAAGGTGCTGGTGTATATCTCTGCCATCATTTACTAGTTGATGTTGTTATGTTTTAATTACACCTGGGACCTTCAAAGTGCAAGGCTACCACTGAGCTATACCACTGAGCAATAAGGCCTTTGTAGACTGCCAGAAATAGTGCAAATTGAGTCCACTTTAACTGCCCTGACTCAGTGCTAGGGAATCATGTAGTTTATTGTGGCACTGGAACTCTCTGACAGAGAAGGCTGAATGTCTCAGAAAAAAACTACAATTCCCATGATTCCCTGGCACTGAGCCAGGGCAGTTAAAGTGGACTCAATTTGCACTATTTCTAGCAGTCTGCAAAGGCCCATAGTCACTCAATTTGGGGTGGGAAATGAGGAAAAATGCTCACAGATAAAACCCCATAGATGAGTACATCACCACAGGCAACTAGTAGGAATTACTGGAATAAGGTCATTCTTCAAAGTGGGCCTGAACTATAATTTGCAGTTCTAACATATTAGCAAACTGAATTAACAAGCTACATGGATTTGAGAAAAACACTCAAATTAAAAGTACCCCTTATAGAGATATTGAAACAGTAAGCAAGATCTATTTGCATTTTGTTGTCATACTCTTAAAACCTGTTGGTTAAAAATTATGAGATGTAGTCCTCTCTGGAAGTACCGCCATGTATAGTGGTTCTCATCTGTTTACAGGGGTTGTTAACTCACTGATACACAAGTTGAGAGCTGCTGGAATGGAGATTTAAAGTTCTCCCAAGGAGAATTTTGACCTGTTTCAGATTCCATTAAACAGAGTTTGAAAAAGTTTGAAAAAAATACATCGTTATTAAAACAACCACAAAATGGGAACAGCCTTAACAGTTAAGGAGACGGTATTGCTTGATGATAACAAGAAGGATGTGTTTTCAAAACATGTGTGTTTGTGTGTGTGCATGAGATGGAACTCGGGGAACAGCTACTGCAGTTAAACAGGGCAGAAGGAGACACAAATATAGGGTATTAATAGGGGAGAATGTGTTATCTTGGGAGAGGGCTTACAATAGGAAGTTGGTTGTACCCTGGTTCAAATAGCCTGGAAAGCATTGTTAACAATCCCCATGGGTTGAAAATCCTGCTAGTAAATGATAAACCAAATGCATAAGCATTCTGAATTAGCTTGTATCACAGAGACCTGTTTGAACAATTCTTGTGTCTGTTAGTCTCTCGCAACTTTCCCTACCAGATTTCTCTGTAAAGCAGCAGGTGAAACCTGCAGGGTGAGGAGATGGAGCTAAAGCAGTCTTTCATGAGTCAATCACCCTGATCTATCTAGGTTTCAGTGTGTTTGAAAGTGGATGGCTAAGACAGAACGGGGATGCTCAAAACAATCACCCTTCCTAAGATAGTTGCGATAGTCTTGGGTGTTGGGAGTCAATTCAGCTTGTTGTGCTGCAGGACTTCAATATCCATGTTGAGCCTGCCTTATCAGGAGATGTTCAGGATTTCATTTTCTCCCATGTAATTATGGACCTTCTTTTCTGTCTGAAGAAACCTTCCACAATGCAATTTTCATGGACAAATCACTAGGTGGAAAGGTTTAGTTTTACTTGGATCAGAACTTCTGTAGTGGTGGGTTAATGATTAAGATGGCCTGATCCAGAAGGCTTAATGGATCTGCAGGGTTCCCTGACAGCTCTAGATGACTTTAGTCACCTAAACAGTTAGTCCAGCAGGCTTTTTGGTGAAAGTCCTGGTTGATCTCTGGAATAAATTAATGGCCAGGACATTTAACACAATTGCTCCTGACTCTTTCTCTCTCTCTGACTCTCATGAAGTTGACCTAAACCACTCCTTAGAAGAAGAAAAAAAGCTTCAGTCAGAATGTAAATGGGCAAACTACAGGGAATACATGACAAGTTCAACCTAGACAATGAAGAAATAGAAATAATAAAAGAATTCCCATACCTGGGATCAAACACTGATACGAATGAGGGCAACTATAAAAAAAACTAGAAAAGATTCTAAAATGCAAAGACATACAATTCAGCTCAAGACAGAATCATACAAGCCATCTTATTCCCTATTACCATGTATGGATGTGAGAGCTGGACAGTTAAGAAAAATGATAGGAAGAAAATCAATTCATTTGAGGTGTGGTGCTGAAGAAGACTGCTGAGAATCCAATGGACAGCCTAAAGAACAAACAAATGGGTTCCAGAGCAGATCAAGTCAAAACCTCTCCAGAAGCCAGGATGACCAAACTGAGGCTGTCGTGCTTTGGACACATCATGAGGCACACTGGAAAAGACAATGCTGGGAAAAGTGGAGGGAAGTATGAAGAGAGGAAGGCCACATGCCAGATGGATGGACTCTATTAAGGAGGTCACAGGTATGGGGTTGCAGGAATTTAGCCGAGCAGAGGAGGATAGAGGGTCTTGGAGATGTCTCATCCATAGCGCCGCCATGAGTTGAGATTGACTCGAGGGCAGTTAGCAAACATGACTCCCTTATTACAAGGGTTTCACTGGCTACCAGGCTATTTCTGGGAACAATTCAAAGGGCTGTTTATGACCTGTACAGTACTATATGGCTTGGGTCTAGGCTATCTTTAGTATGGTATCTTCCCATGTTAGCCTACCACATCTGAGTTACAGATACAGAAGAGAGACCCTACAGGGGTGCCATGTGCATAGATACATCCGGTGGAAATATGAGAGAGGGTCTTCTTGGTGTTGTTCTCAGATTATAGAATTAACTCCCTAAAGAGGTTAGAGTGGCTCCTTCCTCAATGTTTTTCTGTCAGGACATGAAGGCCTTTTTATTATAACAGGCTTTTGCAAAGTGTTTCACAAGGAAAAGGCTTTTATTAGCATGGTTTATTTTTTGAAAACAAAAATCTTTTGCATTAATTGATATGTTTCAAATGATTTTCAATTCAATCAAAATCAATGTTTGTATCTTTTTCTCTGTGTGCATTTTCACTTGATCTCTTTTTATTTTGTAAGCTGCTTTTGAGTTGTATCTTTGGGGGGGGGGGAAGCAAGGTCTAAAGAAATAAATATACTCTAACCACAACAACCTATACCTTTTGATAGAGCATGAGGTAGTCTTTCAGACTCCTATTCTGCAAACTACAGCCGCTCCTGTTTTTGTGGACGTGAAGTCCGCGTCCCTCGCCTGTTTGTGGACGGCAAATGGAGGGGGACAAAATGGGGTGCATGCCTCCATTTCAAGCCTATGGGGCTAGAATATTTGCGATTTTCTGTTTCCATGGGGGGGGG
>CM034706.1:44535497-44545913 GCA_020142125.1 Phrynosoma platyrhinos | reverse complement strand
TTTTTTTAAAAAAGAATGTTTAAAGGCGACAGTCTATCATGATGCAGACAAGAGAAACTCTATTAATAACTATGGAAGGAAAGGGGCACACACCAACAAAGCTCAGGGACAACAATTTTACATGATCTAGGGACAGCAATTTTACATGATTTCCCTCTCCTGGGCAAACACGGTATTCATTTATAATTTGAAAGGAACTTTTAAAGTCTAAATAAAGACAGTGCTGAAACTTTCTGACCAACACACTGGACCACCTTTAAGATAAAAGAGAAAGAAGTCCTTAGATAGGAAGAGCAATATTACTGCCAAAGCCAGGCTAAACATATAGACCTTCAATTGTCATTGGACAACAACTCATACCATGGGGTTACACTCCCCTTAAAGATACAGGTGTGCAATTGAATTTACCCCCGAGGATGGAAACTTGGGTTTCTGCAGTGGGTAAGTCTATTTGCATAGTTAAGGCTTGGATACCACCTGTGCCTGTTCCTTGAGTTGTCTGATCTGGCTACACCGACACATGCCCCTAGTTACATCTTGTTATGATTATTGTAATGTACTCTATGTGGGCCTGCCTTTGAAGCATGTTTAAACATTTTAGCTAGTTCAAAGAACTGTAATCAGATTACTGCCTAGAAGTAGTTAAAGGGAATATATAGCTCTCTTATTATAAAAGTTCCACCAGCTACCAGTCTGCTTCCAGGTACAATACTGGTTATGATCTATGAAGACATATATGGCTCAAGTTATCTGAATGATTGTATTCTCCCATAAGAAACTGCCCAAAATTGCAAAATCTTCAGAATTCTTTCTCTCTGTCCCATCATATATGGTGGGAACATGGGAGAGGGCCTTCTCATTGCCTACTCCAAGGCTCTGGAGCGCCCTTCCTAGAAAGCCTAGACTGGCATCCATTGAAGTGTCCTTCTGGTGGTAAGGAGATTTTTTTGTTTGGACAGGCCTTTAGGAAGGCATTTTTAATAATTGGCTGTATAATTGCCTTGAGTCCTAGGGCTGGGGAAAATGTGGGATATAAATCCTCCCTGACAACTGGTCATTTCAACTGGTGCTGATGGGAACTCAAGTTTAACAATATCTTGAGTTGTCTCCAAACAAAAGCTGACTGCATACATGTTATAATAAGTACCATTTGAAGGTACCTATGAACAAAATTTAAAAAGTAGTTGTCAAAAATATTTCAAAGTTGTTTAGAAATTATGTAAGTTTTAGCAACAGAAGACATTTCTGAAAGAACAGAGAATCGCGTTCGTCAGTTGGGAAGATGATTTTAAATATGCTACCTGGAATAATGCTATTTTGGTACTGTGGTATGCTTCAAAGCACTTCCTATTCAGAAAAGCTATACTTGAAAGGATATGTTATACCTTTCCCCATCAAACTCATCTTTATAAAATATTTACTAATCCAGGCATTTCTATATTTGCAATGAAGACTACACAGTGAAATTAGCAATTAGTTTAAACAAACATCACTTGAAAAGGGAAGATTTAAAAAAATTTCTTAGGAGGTGCTGCAAGAACATTACATCCTTTGTTCTAGAAGGAAGAAGATGAGGGGGAAACTTAGAGGAAAGAATTTTTTGTTAGAATTTAGATCCGTTCTAGAAATATGTTAAATGGTTTAAAGCTTTGATCTATATTTAGCTTAAGCTTCCTGTGGGAAATACAAAGATTATGTTATCAACCAAGATTCTTTCACTTTCTCACTCTAGCCTTTGTGGTTTATTGCACATAGTTTTAGTGTACTTTTGTACACTTGACATGCTCAATGAGATCCTTCTTTAACACAGAAGCTTCTTCTCCTGATTACTTAGCATCAATTCACTTTCCAACTTGCCTTTCCAAATCCTTAAAATAAATCAATGTTCAAGACTGAATTTGATTAATATAGGCAGTTTATAAAAGTGGCAATACCAAGAACCAGAATGTAATTGATTAGCAAATAATAGATAAGATCTTTCAGCTAAGTAGGTCTTAACAGCATAAGCTGAGCAACCTCGATCACATATAAAATCACATGCAATACTCCAACTTCCCACAAACACATGTAAGAAGAGAAGTCAGAGATCCTCCAAAAAGGATTGTTTACAAATACAAATACATTTGACATAATGATATGTTTTACCTGTTCATTTGGCTCAAACCGCATTTCTTCTTTTTCTGTCTTCATAGCTACTGGCTTTGTGCTACTGGAAGGGTCTGTTTTACTATCTGACCGCTCCAGTTTGGGGGTAATGTCAGGTAAACCAATATCTTTAGTATCATCTTTATCTAGCAAGTAGCGAAGTAGTGCATTTTCTTTCTTCTTAGGACTCACGGGTTCCTGTTTAACAGTCACCTCTGAACCAGGAGCTGTGCTACTGGTCTCCTGGCTCAGTTCTTTGCCTGTGGCCTCTGCTGTGAGCTTAGCCAAGTCTACAGGAGAACTGCTGTCCTGCAAGAGCCTGTGCAAAATTTTATGCTTCTCCTTGAGTGAGGTTCCATGTGCTGAACCAGAACCAGATAAACCTCCCATGGAGTCCTTGTTAGCATCTCCCATAGTATTAGACAAAGGTGAAGGCTCCATCTGATCAGATTTGGTGGTCAGCAACTGTAAGAGCTTTGTCTGGCTTTTGCCATCATGCAGTCTGTTCTGTCCATCAGGCCTCTCACCACCAACAACCTGGGGCATGTTGTCGTTACTTTCTTTCTGTTCTCCTGAATGGCAGATGTTCTCTGCTTGTCCAGTTGTACCTTCCGATTGCTCCCCATGAAGTCCAAAGCTATCTTTAGAGTCCAGGCTTCCCATTTTGCTTAGCTGGGGAGGATTCATGTTTACAGGGGAATTTTGTAAATTACCAATTTTTACATCAGGTGAAGCCAATGATGAACCTAGAGAAACTCCATGCCCTTCACTGAGAGCTTGAAGTGCATTGAGGGAACTGTTGGTATAACTATGGCTATTTCCTGTGCTGCTGCAAACTCCAACAGGTGAATGCAAGCTTCCTGCAGGGGAAAACTGACTGGGTGGGATCCGAGGACTGCCTGCCACTCCAGGACTCACACGATGTCTTGGGGAAAGCATAGAGTTTGGCTGACCTGGTGTCATTCCAGGGCTGTTTTGAGAGGGACTATTCATTTTTAGTGCATAGTTACTACCCTGAGGAGTGGATGCTTGTATACTTGACACATGGTTCATCCCGCCCGAACCACCAAACCTGCTCGCTGGCATGCCCATTTGTTCCTTTGGGCCATTTATGGCAAAATTCATATTGCTACTGATGGTCATATCCTGACCTGGATTCCCACTGCACATGGTCTGATGGGCAGGGCTGCTGGAGCTAATAGGGTTCAATGGCTTTCCCATTGCTTGTCCAGTTAAATCCTGGTTCATTCCACAGACATTTTGTTCCCTGCAACATTGAAAAACTAAAATTAAAATGTTAGATAAAAATAGAAGTTAAGTCTAAAACATGAATTTATAATAAAGAAGGGAGATTTTTCACAATCCTACTATATAAGGATAACCTGTGCTGCTTAGTAATTGTTTTACCCTGAAGTATTTCTAAGCTTTGGTTCTGTATTTATCTTGTTCAAAAATAAGGGGGAAAGAATATTTAGGTCCCTACGAAGCACTATACCACCTCACAAACACAATATTGTTCTCCTCCATGAAGTAATAAACACCAATAGCCTCAGCAAATGACCTCACAATCCATCACTGACTATTGTGACAAACACCTGACTTTTCCAAGGACCCCGTATTATTAAGCAAGAGAAAATGGACACCATATTCCTAGATACATGTCTAATACATTTCTACCTTAAAACTTACTATTACTAATATACCATCTTAATGTTCCATACATAACACCAGTGGTTCCCAAGGTTGGATTCCTCAGATGTTGCTGAACTCAACTTCCAAGATTCTTGACTGTGAGCCATGCAAGCAGGGACTTCCTGAAGCTGATGTACAACAACATCTAGGGAAACAATTCGGGGACCACTGCATAAGACAGAAAGTTCTAGTTATCTAGCTGAATGTATGTATTTTCTATATAACATCACATATTGAATTATGTGATTCTTTTTGCACTATTTTAAAAGCCAGAGAGAATAAGACAAATCCTCACTTTTGTATAAAAAAATGGGTGGCTGTTTGCTGATGTTTTGAATATACAGGAACACATCTTTTATAACTCTGGAACTGCTCTAGTATTTGATAAAAGTTAAGCTATATGTGTAAAGTCAAGTTTGGGAGAACAGCCAAATTTTTTTACAACACTGCTCTAACTAGGAGAACCAAAATGACTGCTGTAAACAAAATGTGATCAGCCCACTTTGAGAAGGATTTTGGATGTATACAAGCTGAAGCATGTATGCTAGTGACAGGGATGGGGGGAATTGTAGAGGGAGAGGATTCTTTAGATGACTAGTGTACTTCAAACACATTTTATTGTTTGTAGGATAATCTCACAAGTAACAGCATGAAATTATATATTGCATGCAACAGAAAACTGGAGAGGGGAGGGGAAAGTTAACAAATCTGCAGGAAATTAGTTATGCTACTATTCATTTTCTTCCTTAAAACTTTGTTTAAAATGCTGGTGAAATTGATCCTGTAGCATGAACAGGTATAGCTTAATGCTGCCCAGGATTCTGTTGTGTAAAGAACTCAGGCTATTCTAGTGGCTTCTGACAGTGAGATTTTGGAGATTTATATTTTGTGCAGCAGTTTACACCTAACCAGCCTATATAAGATGATGTCCTCTCATTTTCTACTAAAGAGACCTTTTAGTTGAAACAAGTCTGTTGTTTGGTGATAATTTAAATCTTGTGCAGTGGACTCTGCTGTGAATGTCTGAACAAATAAACGTTGCCTTGAGACACACAGGAACTATGGTAAAAAATTTCCGGGTAGGAACCATTTCCATCTTTTCCCAGATTGAATTCCTCTGAAAAGTGCTTCCTTGTATAGAATTTAAGATTACCAAGTATAAAACCAACAATAGCTAATAGATGCCTATGATACTAGGGAACCCCCTGCCATACAGTGCTATCTGGGGAAGAACACATTTCCAGGAACAAGTTATTGCTGTTTGAGAGGGAAAGTAATATCTGAACAAGAAAACCATATTTCTGATGGAAGATTTCTGCAAGAAACCTCTTTGAAGATTATCCAAATTTAGTTCATGATGCAGATTTTCTTAATTATACAAGGTTTTTTGTTCCATTGTAAAGTTACTCTTGTAAACATTAGTAACAAAGCTTTAAATATGGGTCCTATCAATTGTTCCACCACTCCTAGAAAGTTTCCACAGAAATTAAAGTTTGCAAAATTGCATACTGGAGGAAAAGTGCTCTATGAACTACATTAATACCACTTTTGGCACTGGTTTAGACATTCCTTTGCAGTGTTTGCACTGTAAATTCTGCAGCTGAAACATTTAAACTTTGCCCTGATGGTGGCATGAGAACTAGAAGAAAAGCTGAGGAGAAAAAGAAACTATCCAGCCAATTCTTCTTTGAAAGACAGAGTAAAGTGAAACAGGAAACTATATAAAACATGCACAACCCCCACCCCCTTAATATTCAGCTTCTTGCAAATTATGATGTGTAACCTGGCATTTCTTATTTAGCTTATTGCTTCAGCATTCTCCCATGAAATATAAAAATGGCCTCTTAATTCCAACAGAAACAGCTCTGAATGGTGAAAGAGGAATTTTAGTTAAATGGGTATATAGTCAGAGTAAGCTACCACTGCACAACTGTTTTAGTTTTGGGTTTGTTTCTTGCTTGCATTAAACCACAAATAATGGATAAACAATGAAACAATGCTCATTAAAACCTATTCCTGATCATAACTCACACTGACACAAATATACAATTGCTATACAATAACATAAACAGTTATTATGTTAATAACACAACACAAAAGTTTTAATTTTAATTAGTGACAAATTCTAGAGAAACAAATTATTTCAGTCTATCTTCATTTCCTATTTTTTTCTTTTTTTCATATACCATAATAATTTTTCTCTTTTGAAAGTATTTTCACTGTTTAGGATAGTCTCTGGAACTACAAAGAATATTCACATTTTGGGAAACAGCTGGTATTGTCAAGATAGCTGCCTTAACTACTTACAAAGTTTATGTCACTAAATGGAATCATTAATTTATCTAAGCAAACTGTGTAAGGTTTTTCCACTGAAGACTGCACTCCACCCTAAATTACAGGAATGAGTTTTGGATTGAGGGAACAGCTGTTATAGCAATTATTTCTAAGACTGCACATGAGAAATGGTCAAAATACACTAATGGAGCTACATGGAATACTACTTTATCTTATACAAAACATATAAATTAAAATTACATATATATGGTCACAACAGAAGTGGATTTCAAAGTAAAAACAGCAGCCTTTAAACAGCAGGCTGTATATTCAGCTGCAGTCCTAAATTCATTTGTTTGGAAAGTCAACTCAATTGAATTTGCTTTTGAACAAGTGTTTAGGGCTGAGACAGGAGTGTTCTCTTAAAAAACAGAAACATTGAAAATCAAACCTATAGCTCGTTTCATTTCGTAACAGAGCCAACACAGCTAAAAAGGTTATCAGTGTATAAGAACTCAAGATAATTGCAGATTATGTACTCTTGCTGTAGCGGTTACTAGAAAGTGGAGCTGAAGATTTTAAATTATAAAACAGTCTTACAAATTACCTGTGAAGCATATGCAAGGATATTACAAGCTGAGGTTCACTAGTAGTTGGAGAACGGATGAGCTTGCTCTTCGTTTGGGCAGCAACTATAGTGCCATCAGACAAAGAAAATCGATAGACAGGACTGAATGCCAGTCCCTGCCTTAGCACTGCAAGCAAGCAAAAACAAGAAAACAAGAAATGAGATGCCCAGACTGCTGGAGATTGTTCACATGAAAATGTGGACTCTGTTTGTTAACACTGCCTTCTTTAAAATGCAATAAGCATCTGAGACTCTTCTGCAAAATCAGCAAGGGTGTGTTAAAAGGAGAGCTCATGTTTTGCTGTTTCAGATCAAAGTGCAAGTGCAGTAAAGTATTAACTGAAAACAAGTTGGAGATGGTGCCAATATTAGGAAAAAATGCACTTACCTCTGAATTGTCTTCTGACTGTCTTTCTGGATAATTTGAAAAAAGAATGATTTCCATCCTTCCCACCACACAAGACAGGGATTGAAAATTAAAACTAACTAGCAAGGGATTGAAGCTGTCTTACAGTCTCTACTTAAAGTACTCCACTTATTCTCTTTTAGACAAACTAGTGAAGGATGCTTGCAGGAATGAAGCTTCTAACTACAAATAGACCTTTGAATGATGGAATAGTTTAGCATACCCAAGGATGAAAAATAAATTCTTCCTGAGCATATGCCAGCCTGAGTCATTTTAGGGCTAAGGGAAAGGGGAAGGCTTTGCCTTTACCCCAAACAGGCATTCCTACAGTTACATAGGAGCTAAAGGTGCTTACAATCATGTGTAAATCAATATATACTCTGTTTTCTTAAAGTATAATGTAGGACAGCACCTGTCTCCAACGACAGAGGGAGCTTTTCAAAATTATGAGTTATTAAGAGTTTTGGTTTAGGGGGATTCTATCTCCTTCTGTTAGAAGAGCTGATTCTCTTTGGATGTGATAGAAAGTGTAGGGTGTCACCAATTCAGGTCTCAAGGAACTATGAACTCATTAAGTACTGTAGTCTTCAGCAAGGCATTCTCAGCCTGCCACACTCCATTCCTGTGATACAGTGATAATACTGACCTTAAAAGGTTGCTGCAAAAATTTCTGAAATAACAAATATAACCATAACTGTTTCTTATTCACGATCACTACTCAGTTATGATTTTTACACTGCTGCCATGATTGTGACTCATTCTCCAACCAACTTTACAGGGAAGAAGTTGAATGGGGAGAAGTAGGGCCATTCTGTTGATGAGTGGAACATGGTTGAATGATGTTTCCATCAAGTTTGGGAGGGAGGGGTCAGACCAGAAGTTACTTAATTTGGAAAAGCCCCATCTGTTATGCTGTCCTTGGGTACTTAATTAAGTATAAGCTTAATTAAATAAAAGTTATCCATGGTTGTAATTTTACATCAACATAGCATCAATATCACCATACAGAGATTATGCTGACCAGCACTGTCCAACCCCAATGCAGAATAGCAACATTTCATATCATGTCAATTACTGGCCATTGTTGTGCAATGTGTAATGTAAAGTGCACAATGTGCACCTGCAATGCACAATGTACATCCCACAATGCACATCCCACAATGCACAACAATGTATTTGCAACTCCACTTCCATGTGTGTCTGCAAACTATATCTGTTGCACTATGGCAAATAATTTGGCCTGTATGCATAGCATGACCTAAGCATGCATATCTCACTAAAAGTCTACTAGATATGATTTGAAAATTCAGGCACAGTATAGTATGAATATATCACATAACTGCATGCTTCCTTTCCTCTGTGAGAAGGCGCATGCAACATCTGCACTGATATTAACTGTGCTTTCCTCCTAGTTCAGGATGTGAAACTTATTTTTCTGGCTGTATTCATCCTAGGTTAGAGGTAAAATGCTGATTACCATTAACCATATTTAGTATGGATGTCAGTAAAGTGATGGATACTTTGCCAGTCATGATGACTTTGAAATGATACTTTGACAGTCATAGTTAATGTCTTCACTTGCCTTAGGAAACAAATCAGATGAGCCTGTTTAGACTTACTACCAACTATGGTTTGGCATAATATACATAAAAACTCTTGAACCTTGGACTTGCATGCACATTCCTTCTCTTCTTGCATGATGATTTAACATTTCTAAGTACTCAGCAAAGCATAATGTGTATTTTGTTCAGACTATATTTTGCCCAAACTAGTTTGTCCATAAACCATAATCAAACCTGGAGAAGGGCAAGCAAGCAAACTGTATATGGTATCAAAGCAGAATGGATGTTACTTCTAAATTGGTATGGTGGGTATTGTGACATACAAAATTATAGTTCAGTCCCCACAAGAAACAGTGTTGATTATTGGAGCCTTTTTTACTTTCATAAGTCTGCATATAATTTTTTCCCCATTTTAAAAATGATTTTATATAACTCTATAGCAACTATATTTTTCTTCTTTAGGCAAAAACTCTCTTGAATTTGTACTGTATTATCAATATCCAAAGACTAGAAATCTGGCACCAAGGACATAATTTAGGAAAGCTGCATGCTTTGCTTTCTAGATTTTGTTCTTTAAATTTGTCACATCTTTAAATTTACATTAACTATTAAAGTACATTAATCTTTTTATTTTTATTTTAATGCTTACTTCACTCTGAAACTTGAACCACTTTCAGTTCTTGATTTTCTTGAACTAACTTAAATATTGATACTTGGTTACTGCTATCCTATAAAAATTATTTTTGCCTCTACCTTCTTACCTCTAAATTCTAAAAATATATCAAATATTTGTGCTTCAGATAATTACTTCAGAACACATTAAAACAAAATCCTACACTTAAGTTTTAAAGATTTATCTCTGTCAAAATCCTTGTTTCCTCTGGGGTACAAAAGTCCAATTTTTATTGCTAACTTATGATATGCTTGCAACTTTCCTGTATCAATCATGAAGTAAGTACATCAAGTGACATTCAGACTTGACAATGCTAGACAAGATTCACCCTCCCCACTTTTTTTGACTTGTAACACTGGTATGGTAGGATTTGTCTTTCTGTTCCTGCTTTCAAATTGTCCATCATGCTACTGCATTTAAAATTATTATTTTGTCAGGAGGAAACACACTTTAAACAATCAGAAAAGTTTATGTAGAGTAAGAATGCAAAGAAAAAGAAAGCCTGTATTAACTGAAAAATGCAAAGAAAATGTTTACACTGAAAGTATGTCATAGTTTCAGTCTAACCTTTCGGCAGAACTCTCTGGAACGACTTTTTTTTGGTATAAGAACAGGAAATTCCAACACTCCCTTGTCAACAGCAGTAATGTTAAGACTGCTAAAGTTAAGCCATTTTCAAAAATAAGTGGGTTCACTGTAGAACCACAGGCTTAGGGATTTTTAGTGTTGTTTTTTTTTTTTAATGTCATGGTGACAAATTACTTCTGTTCAAAATCATAGCCTGCTTAATTTTAAACTAAATAAATGCTCACATTAGTTTACACCAATAAAAAACAGGCATTTAGATTTTGTTTTCTGGTGAAGCGCAGCGTGCACAGAACTGGCCTCACCCTTTAAACCAAAGGTTCGTCTGCTATGGCCTTGCAAGCATGGACAGTAGCAACGAGATCCTCGGGTCGTAGGTTTGTTTAAAGTTTCCTTCTGCGCTTCACCAGAAAAATTCATTGCACAGGCTCGAAGGACAAATCCAATCTTT
>CM034706.1:44509850-44532953 GCA_020142125.1 Phrynosoma platyrhinos | reverse complement strand
ATTCTGCAGGACTTGGTGAGCTCTCAATCTCTGATCCAGGAGAGTGGGATCAGAACTGAGACATTGAGTGACTGGAAGCCCACGACTCCACAGGTGATCGCGGGAGCGGCCTGTCTGCAAAAAGAGAGGCATGTCGTGGTGGAACCGGAAGAGGACGAGTAGTCAAAATCAAAGACTGCTGGATCTTGGTCTGCTGACAACCCTGTTGTAACTGTTCAGGATCCACAGCAAGATAGTACCGACCTATCTCAGAGTTAAAGAATAGGTTTGGGTACTGCTGCAACAGCAACTCTTGAGAGGGCTGCCTAACCTGTACTCCTGCTTCATCAGCCTTGAGCCCAAGGGAGCACTCTCGAGCCTGAGAGGTGCTTGAAACCAGCTCCTCAGTACTGTACGGAGTCAAAGATGGAATGGGCTCCTCGATCTCTCCCTCAGACTCTGAATCGACCTGAACAATTGGAGTGAGCAGTTGTATGGCCTGGTCAATCGGTATCTGAGCGGTGGGGAAAGTCGGAGGAGGAGTTTTGATGACCTCCACGGGTCTCTCCCAGACAGACCTCTTTGGAGAGGCAGATTTGGGTCTTTTGTGGGAAGAATCTCCTGCTCCCAGCTCCAAATGCTTCCTCTTGGAAGACCTCTTGCCAGAGGTTTCACCTCGTTCTTTGTCAGGACGAGAGGTCTTCTTGTCCCTGGAGGATCTTCCCCGTCCTTTTTCCCTCTCCTTACTGGAGGCGGAGGGTAGATCCGATGGGGCAGACTGAGTCAGAGTCGAGGCTGGCCTGAGGGCCTGTTCCCAGACAGCAACCTTCAGTTTAAGGTTGTGGTTTTTCAAGGCCTGGGCCGTTATTCCTTTGCAAAGCTGGCAGGCCCTGGGGTTATGAGGCAAAGAACATAGCAGTCATGTCGGTCAGTTGTAGGAATCTTAGAATTGCACTGACTGCAGCACTTGAAGGAAGCCATTTCCGATGACAAGTTGAAACCACATGACAAATTCGAAGTCAAAAACATTCTGAGGTCAATTGATTCACAAACACCAGTGACACAGTCCAGAAGAACAGTCAAGCCAGAAAAATTTGTTTTAAAACCATAGGTCAATACTATTTCACTAGGAAACGAGCAACTCTGACGAGTGAAGTTCTTTGCTAGCTGCAAATGCGGCAGACAAAAGGTACTGAGGAAAGAGTGGGAACACCAGGGGCTGTATAGACGAGGGCAGAGCTACCACCAAAAAGTTGCAATTGGAAATTTGCCCAGTGATACCAGAACTTTCCGAACTAGCTGCACAGGCGCAGATGTAACCCATTTGTGTGATTTGCAGAGACCACGAAGAAGAAATATTTATATTATATTTCCAGGGCTGTATTTGACATTCTTATATCTGAGACAAGTCAAACTTTCAGAAAAACTGCAAACTTTTGTGCCACTGACTCAAAACTAATTGCTTTTCATCTGTTACCTTCTCTACTTTCACCAGTGTCCAAAAGCATGAGACCTAATGCTTCAGCACTAAGTTTGATACAAGAGTGGGAAAACCATGATATTAGGGCAATGTTTTCCCAAAAGCCAGCATAATGTAGTATTGGACTAGTGCTCTGGGAAACCAGGGTTTGACTCTCTGTTCAGCCATGGAAATCCACTTGGATAAGTCATATTCTCTCTGCTTTATAGGAAGGCAAACACAAACATCCTCTGAAGAAATCAGAGAGGGAGCCAAGGAAATTCCATGATAGAGTTGCCTTAGAGTCACACTAGGTTAGAAATGATGTGAAGCCACACAATAACAAAAAATGTGCGCCCCCCCCCCGGCCATTCTTGAGGGACTTGACATCACAGATTCCCTGCACCAACTTTTTCTCTGGGCAGAAATAATGCATGCGAATTGCCACTCATGGAAATTTCAATGAGTCACAACAACCCTTTTTATACATTTTAGGCTCACTCTGCAATCCCTTTTTTCAAAATCAGGTTTGGGATTCTAGACATGTTCATTGTTTTGTTTTTGTTGCTGGGTATTTTTGGCAGTCTTTGCAGCCTCCAGAGAGAAGCAGAGTAAGAAACAGAATGCTGGATTTGCCATAGTTGCCCACCCTTGGTTTAAGTGAACATGGAAAGGTCAAAAGTACTGGAGCTACCAGCAATTTAACGTAGATATTATATTCCAAAAGCAGAAATATGCATCTCCCATGTGTTGTTGATAAAATTACAACATATATGCAGGATGCAGCATTGGATGTCTCCTGCTGGAACAGTGGAAGCCAGTGATTTCCCCAGAAGACACTCTGGTTTTTGGGCAGCTTTTCAGGCTGCATGGGAAAATGAAGTGGAAGTTCTGATATGATGGTGCTCCAGCACCAGTGTCATGCTGGATTTTGGCCATAACTCTTTGAAGTATGTAGTCTACTGTAGCAAAGATGGTTAAAAAAGTAAAACAACCTTTAATTCATATGTCCAGTCCAAAGAGATTCTGTAAATGTGTCCCCTTGTGACTTGAATCTTTTTCATCAACAGTTGACCCCTGTGTTGTGCCAAATTCAATTGCTGATGTCTCTCTGAATATTTTTTTAGCATTGATTATATGCCAGAAGGTCTAACAATAGGGAAGGAAAAGTTTGGAAACCACTACACATATAGAGTTCAGCATGCTAGCTACAATTTCAGGCTTAATGTTCAAGTTGAATGTATTTATTAAAAAAAAGTCACTCTTGCACTTAACATTCAACACAATCTTCTATCACAACCTTAAAAATGAGTGGGGCTTTCAAAGATGGATTTTTTTAAAAGACTGCTACACTTTGTTTTCAATAAGACAAAATGTGTTACTTTTTTCATTTGTATAATTCATGTCTTGTTTAGCAATGATCAGGTTTTACTACAGAAAGTATTACATTAGGGTATGAATATCAGCCCAACAATTCAAACACTTCACAAAAGAAAACCATAGAACAGATATAGTCTATTGGAGCAGAATGCTTTATCTTAAAGGACCCTGTAAACTCACCTGTACCCAAGTCACCTAAGGGACGCAGTGACTTAGCGGTTCAGAAACTGACTCTGGCAACTACAAGGTCAAAGATTGTTTAAAAAAAAAAAGACTGGCAGTTCAAGACTCAAGTGTTGCATGACGGAACGAGCTCCCATCACTAGTCCCAGCCTCTGCCAACTTAGCAGTTCGAAAGCATGTAAAAGTTCAAATAGATAAATAGGTACCACTTTGGTGGGAAGGTAACAGCATTCCATGTGTCTCGGCATTTAATCATGCTGGCCACATGACTATGGAGTTGTTTTTGACAACACTGGTTCCCTCAGCTTAGTAACAGAGATGAGCACTGCCCCTACAGTTGGATATGATAGACAATCACATCAAAGGAGAAACCTTTACTTTTTAAAACTCACCTGCACTTTTTATACATCTTAGATAAAACGTTATATGTCATTTCATTAGTTGACATGTGGGGGGGAAAGGTCCTTTTTTTAAAAAAAAAAATGAATTAAAGTACAAGACTTGTCCATTTGTGCTATCTACATGAATTATGGCATACCTAAATTCTGAGTAGCACATACAAACAAAATTCCAATATCCTTCAGTTTGGCACTTAACAGTTACTTGTTACTCGTCTGACCAATTGATCAACAGATAAATAGCTAGGTAGTTCTATCTCCAATTCAGGCCAAGTCAGTTTAATACAGATGATCCACAACTGTCAACAGGAAGTAGTGTTGTCTTTTAATCTAAATAATTCCCCAGGAACATTGGATGGTGACAGAGAAATTCATCATTCAATGGTTCAACTATTACATAAACTCATATTTAGGTTGGTCAGCATCCATCTGATCACACTGTAATGCTTTTCCCATTCAGTTTTGTGTTGTTTAATGTCAAACAATATCTTTTTTTATCAATAACACTGCTTGTATCAGTTCTGAAATTAATTGTGCAGCCCTATGCAGCATGCCTGGGACTGTCCTAACTTCAGCAGATGTAACTTTAAATGAAATAATGTATTTTTTTAAAATTTGCTGAATTATATCTAAATTGGGCATACTTTATTTTGTATTCCTTTTAATGCTATGCTATGTCGGGTTTTGTTATACTTATTTTTCAGCATCCAAGGATGATTTGTAAAATATAAATAAAATCAAAGAAATTTGTAAGCCATCTTTACAACTTTCTGAAGAAGTGGACTATAAGTATTGATACAAATAAATAAATACAAAAAAGTATACTACTACGCTATAAAAACATGGAATTGTAGTAGATAGGTAGGTAAGAGTGTTTGTGTGTGTGTGGTAGATAGGTGCGTGTGTTTGTGTGTATAGCACAGTGAATGGGGAAGGCACTGCAACATTTAGCTTTCCATATTTGTATTGGAAGTTCAAAATATTTGAATTATAACATGTCAAATGTTTCTTTTATCCTCTCTACTGTAAACATTCCATTTGAACAAGTCAAGTTAAAGATGTATAGAGGATCCTTACCCTCCTGATGATGCCTCCTGGCAAAAGACAAATCTCCTTCATGTTGTGCATAGAATCTCTGAATGCACCTTCTTACTACATCTTCCCAACCAGGCTTCATAGCTGCTCGCATGGTGCTAGTGTCCAGTGATGTTATCTTGCCTGAATTAATTAAAGCTATTATTATAACACACAACTACAATTACTTTGTTTTTAAAGAACAATAATGAAGATTTGATATGTGTCCTAATACTACCTTGCAAATCCTGACGAGTGCTAAATGTCTCTGATGATGGCAAAAGTGGCCTTTCCTTCATTGGAACTCTTCTTGCCACACAAATCAAGCAAGACTGCAAATCTTAAAGAGAACAAAATTATTTTTAACTGGAGAAAGGTTTTGATAAACCATAAATGTATGTGTGTATGTTTTTAAAAGCCTACTCTTGCTGTTTTAATAATACTGTCCCTATTATTGGAACTAGGGAAACATCTGGTGGAATCTGACAGAAAGTCATCGAAGAAAAAAAGCATGCAAACTGACTATTCCTTCATAGCACAATGAATACTATGCTTCTCTCAGAGGAACTTTTTAAAAAATATTTGATTTTTTCATATCTGTATATATCACACTACATCCAAAACCGAGTAAGAATCTAAATTAACATTAGACAGAGTCATATTGAAAACCTTTTGGTCACACCGCTTTTATCTTGTTCAATTCATTTCTGCTCCTACAGAAATCACATTCCAAATATCTTCTTGAGCTTCCAATTACCTTATTTATTTATTTATTTATTTATTTATTTATTTATTTATACCCCGCTCTTCAGCCACAAAGGCTCTCAGAGCAGCTTACAAATTATTTTTAGACAGTTCCTTTTGCCTACAACCTTCACTTACAACCTTGAGCAGCATTATACAAAAATCCCAGCAAATTCTCAATCCTTCTTCAGACTCTCCCAAAACACTAATTAGTAACAACCCTCACATATATTTTCTTTTTCCTATTTGTGTCTTTCATATTTGTGCTGAGGCTCACATACAGACATTATGAACAGAGGCTCACTTTGAGTAAGACTAAAGCAAAAATCCAGGACATACTCAGCAGATCAACCAGGATGAAACATTGACATATAAACAGGAGGACCTGCATAAATCCATTAAATCCAGGAAGAGGACCCTCCAAAGACCAGTAAATCCAGAGTCTAAAATTATATAAATGTACCACTGATTATAGGCATTTTAAAAAACAAAAACAAAAACACAACCTTTTCTTCAATCCCTGAACTCCAATCATTCCGACAGGTGAATAATATTAACCATCCTACAAAAACTGCTCGTGTGCATCTCAAATGAAAGACTCTTACTCCTTTGTTCATGCTGCATCATCCTTTTGGTGGGGAAGAGCAAAACTTTTTCACATCCTTCTAACACCCCCCCAGATTCCAAATAGCCTTGGCACAAACAAACAAACCTCAAGTTATCTTCTGAACTACCCTACAATGTTGACTCCTAAGAAGTTACTGTTTGGCAACTGCTCTCAAGTCAAACAGACTTCTAAGTAGATCAGAGGCAGGTATAGAATGATACACAGTCATCCCTCCCCATTCGGGGACTGGCAAACAGGGAAGGATAAAATGTAGCATTCTTCTAGTTGTAGTTGAGGAGACCAAGAGCTTGAATGAATTCTGTTCGTGTATACAATCACCCCTCCATTTTCGCAGGGCTTGAATATCTGCAGTTTTTCGTTTTCATGGGGATGGGTGGATGGGTGGGTCTGGAACGGATCCCCTGCAAAAACGGAGGGTAGACTGTATACACAAGCAGAACTCATTCAAGCTCTTGGTCTCCTCAACTACTACTTCAACTAGAAGAATGCTACATTTACATGTAGTTTAGGATCAATAGTTTTGAACACCACTAAAAACGAAGCAGCTGCATTTTTCTCTTTCCCCTACCTGTGTATAGCATGCATCTGGAATACTGCAGGTTATGTATTTCACTCAAAATACATGCCATGTATGAACACACTTTCTGAATATATATGAACTTGAGGAATCTCATATTTCAAGATCAGCCAAAAGAAAACAATAAGCAGTTTAGCAAGTAGTAGGCCATAATTTCTGAAAAATAAAAAAAGTTTGTCCAGGATTGCCAGAAAAAAGTCAGTGGGCAAAAACTGCTTATGTTTTCACTGCAAATATCATCACACCTTGACCAATTTACAGCAGGCCCTTGGTATCCGCTGGGGTTTGGTTCCAAGACCCCCTGTGGATACCAAAATCTGTGGATGTTCAAGTCCCATTAAATATGATGGGTAGTAAAATGGTGACCCTTATACAAAATGCCAAAATCAAGGTTTGCTTTTTGGAATTTATATATATTTTAAATATTTTCAAGCTGTGGGTGGTTGAACCCGTGGATACAGAAAGCTGACTCTATACCTCAATCTCAAGCATGCATATTTTGGAGTACATCTCAGTGACAATAGTAGGCTTTCCATAAAAATTAGTTAAGGGTCATATCAAAGTGTTTGTGATGCAGTAGCTAAGTTCCAAGAGCCACTTCAGATAAGTAAATTATAGGCTGTTATATTTAGCGTTTTTTTAAAAAGGAAACTTAGCTACTGTATTACTAATGAGATACTTCCGGGAAAATTAGAAATTACGAAGTATGGATAGGAAAATCACATATAAATGGCTAAGCAAGATGGAGCTGAGGAAAACTGGAGTTCAATAATATCTGGAGAATCACAATGTTAGATATGTGCTCAATTAAGTCAGCCATTTTTATAACTAGTGAATGCTAGTAATCCTGAAAGGGTCAATAGACAGAGCAGCATTAATTTAAATGGAGAGAGATCTGGCCTATTTAATTTAATCTATTTTATTTTGGGAAAGACTCTCTCTCTCTCTCTCTCTCACACACACACACACACTATGTTCTGTTTACCTTCACCATCTTCCTTGATGGACTTTGGTTGAGAAACAGCAAAGCACTGCATAGTTTCATATTTCTGATGTGCCTCCTGGTTATCATGGCCTTCTTCTTCAGAATCAGTTAATGGTTTTACCAACATCCGACAATTAAACGTATGGCTGTTACGCCTAGGAGGTTCACCAGACCAAGGTCCCCCATTCACTAAATAAAGCAAAGATCATACACAACTATTAGGTGCCAGCCAATATGCTGTGATTTACCATGTTTAAAATCTTAAAAATGATTTAGATACTGAAGAGAGAGAGATGAAAATCATTATCTCACATAATACTAAATTAGGATTAATGCCAGAAAAATAAACAAGTCTGTTGACTTAGGTATGCTCCAAATGAGGTACAGCACCTTAACATATATACTTGCCAAATACTTAAGCAATACTTCAAAAGTATTATACATTTTTTAACCTATCAACAACAGTATCTTGTGGGAAAATATGTCATATTGTGAAACAGTTTTCAGGTTGAGAAAAATTATACCTAGACACTATGTTTCTTCAAAGTACATTAATTAAGTTACCAAGATTATTATGGTAGTGTAAAATATCTGCCTAAATACCCTTAGGGCACCAGATCCTGTCGGCTCTTGGAAGCTAAGCAGGATGAGCCCTGGTTAGTACTTAGGTGGAGGACCATCAATGAATACCAGGTGTTGTAAGCTATATTTCAGAGAAAAGAACTGGCAAAACCACTTCTGTATATTCCTTGCCAAAGAAAACCCTATGAAGTTCGTTTGGGTCAACATAAGTTGACAGGTGACTTGAAGGTACACACACACACACACACACACACAATATCACATATTGGCAAAGAACAGGGGTAGGCAAGCTTTCCCCTTTAAGGGCCGAGGGACTTCAGCTCCCAGAAGCCTCAGCCATGTTGGCCAATAGTCCCATGTTGGCCAATAGCTCCTGGGATTCTGGGAGCTGAAGTCCCTTGGCCCTTAAAGGGGAAAGGTTGCCTACCCCTGGCAAAGAAGAAGGAAATAAACCACTTTTTCTATATTAGGATAGCTTTATAGGTACGTAATAAATTATACAAACACATACATATTATTTGCCTGTAAGATGTGCAATATATGAAAAAGCCAAATATCCACTATACCTTTAAACAGTAATGGGAAAATAAGCATATAAGGAGTTAAACATGTAAAGTCAAAAATATAAACTTATGAAACAAATTACTGCACATGACATGCAGGCAAACATAAGTAGATGCTATTTCTGCAGCACTCAAAACCTTCCCATTTGCTTAGGAAGCAGCTACATCTTCAGTCACTGCTACTATCATCCTGATACATGAACCGCAGCAGCAGCTGCCTGTTCAGCAGGTGAGCATGTGGAAATCCTTACAGTCATGCAGAGAATCCCTAACTCTAATCCTCATCTGAATCACTGACACTTTAGAGCAGGGGTAGGCAAGCTTTCCCCTTTAAGGGCCGAGGGACTTCAGCTCCCAGAAGCCTCAGCCATGTTGGCCAATAGCTCCTGGGATTCTGGGAGCTGAAGTCCCTTGGCCCTTAAAGGGGAAAGGTTGCCTACCCCTGCTTTAGAACATTACAAGTTGCAAATGTCCATAAGTTGCCTTCATAAATGCTATTATTTCCTTTCACTTTCTATTCCAAGAAATCTTCAAGGTCACCAATAGGAATTTTTAAACAATTATTTATTAAAATATTCTGAAAACATGAATATAATTAAAAGAGGGAGAAATCAAGCTTGAGCTTCACAACATGAGCTGATGACCCATGTAGCCACTACTCATACTTCTGACAGTGGTGCCACATGGAACATGTTTCTCCCATTGTTTTGACTGATGGTTGACTGGAAGGACAGTATTATGTTGGGGAGGGGAGAGTCAATGGACTAATGGAAATCCCCTATCGAGGGATATTTAAGATATCCAGGTTAGAGTTTAATGGTAGGGTTCAATTGTTTAAAGACAGTCACTTTCCTTAGAACTTTGGGCATATACAGAAGTACCCCTTGCAAGGATGCAGGTGCTGCACTGTTCTTTTATCAATTTCAAAACCAACAGAAAAAAGAAAAAAGATGTGGAGCAAGAAAAGACATCTATTTTTTGGAATGAGGAATATATACTTGTTATATTTTCAATAGCATGACAATATTCTATCATAATCATCTAGACATAATCCCCACTTAGCATCACTTAATTTGTTTTAAAATAGGAAATAGCTAAAGAGGATGAGCTGATAGCAATGTGAAGTATACATCTGCTAACTGTTATATGAAATTATCAGTAAGATTCAAAACAAAAGTAGCTAATATAGGAAGTCATTTGAGAAGTTGATCTGGACACAAAAAGAGAAACAGCTCTTAAATTCTATATAATGATATTAAATTGCAATAAACGTAAACAATTACAACAACAATGTATAAAACAAATACAACTAATCACAATGCATTTTGTGCTTTGGAAACATGATACCTAAAGATTTGGGCAGCAGGTTTCTGACAAATTCATTGTGGTCCCCTACATGCAGGATGCTATATACACTTGTGTTCATCAGCTCTTCTTGGTTGTACCTTAAGTACTGTGTCACATTCTCCGACACAAACACCACATTACCTTCCAGATTCACTACGAAGAAAAACCCATCAAGGGCCTGGAAGTACAGAAAACAACACACTTTAGTTCACATTTTAGTTCATTATTGAGGCCATACATCCAGATATAAGCAGTTAGCTATGCTATTATCATTTCCTAAAATTGATTAAAGCTGAATCACACTACAGAGAAAAATAATAATGTTACTTATTAACCATCATGTGAAGCATTCAAGTAGCATGGAGTGGGGAGGGAACCAGTTCATGTTCATTAGAATATTCTTCTCAAAAAAATATGAAGTTTTCATATTAAAAAAATTGGTTGTGTCGCTTAGCAACACCTCCTGTACTGATGCAAGCATGACTGAGCATAAATGCCCAGGAATAATTCAGAACTTTCCTGTTCAGAATTGTTAGTACACAAAAAATAACAAGCTCATGGATGAATTCAAAATATATTTATATATGACAGTACCAGGAATATTTCAAAATAAATCAATTTTAAGCAGATTTAAGAAGGAATGGGACCCAACAGGTTATTTGAGAAAACAATGGGGCACAGATTTTGTAACTGGTTTGCAATGAGATATAGTAAACCATATAATGATTTAACAATATGAAGGAATTAGTAAAAAAAAAAAAAAATTATACACACACACACACACTCATCCCTCTCCATTTGCAGACCAGTCTTGCTCCTTCACAGACAGCAAGTGGAGAGGCACGCATCACAACGTGCTCATTAAAATCAATGGGCCTCCAATATTTGCAATTTTTCAGATTCACGCATGTGTGTGTGTCCAGAACAGTTCCCCCGCGAATCGGAAGGGACGACTGAATATGAAATAACCAAAACAGATAATAGAAAATTCTGAAGTTAGATAAGCAAACATAGTAATAGGAGAAATAAAGAGTCCAGGAAAGTTACTATATTTTGTTAGGTGTTGTCTTGTTTTGTGAAATAATGTATGTTGTGTAATGTATTGTAAGTATTCCAAGTATATAATTCTTGTAAATTTGTATTTGTTTTTAAAATTTATGGAAAAACAATTAGAAATTTAATCAATCAAGGAAAAATATCTGATAGCACAGAACACACTAACCACAGTCCTTTATGACATGAGAGTTAGTCCCACTGAACTCAATGGGATTTACGTTTCAGTGCTTCTTAGCTGATATTTAACGGATTGCATTATGAGGCCCAGCAAAGAGAACAGGGGACTTTAATGCCTCAACTGATAGCTAAAGGTTGTTTTATGAAAATATTATATAATTTGATAACTATACACAGACAACAAAGATGCATTAATTACTGGAATTAGCAAGGGGACAATGTGGTAGTGGCATAAGCATGTTGGCTTTAAGCACTTGAAAGACTGAGCTGATTTGAGATGGCACAGGAACATATGTTATTCGTACATAAATTATTATAGTATACACAGACAACAGAAAACCTATCAGCTGCAGCCACAAATTGACAATTATATTGCTTTTTCTCTTCTAAGAGTCTCTAGGTATGTTTGGGTGTATGTGTTGCAAGCATTTAACTGGTCTCACTTCCCACAGAAAACAATGAAGAAATCCAGGATTTATTCCAGGTACTACAGCACATCTTCCTTCAAACAAAACATAACTGAAAAAGGGTTGATGTTCTTGTTTTAATATGACATTTTTGACTATCTAAAAAACCAAAAACACCCAAAACCCGACAACAACCCCTACATAGTAAACTGGATGAATAATGGAATACAATATCATGGTAGGATAGTATGATAATGTTTCCCCTTACCTCAAAACATTTGCCCACTATGAAATAAATGCCTATTAGAAAGAATATAAACTCTTGTCTTTTCTTCTCTCTTTTCTTTCTGAATAACAATGCTGCTGCTCTATGACAATTATGTTAAAATCTTAGACTTTTTAAAGTTTTCTTTGAGGAGCTATCTCTTTTTGCCACGGAGAAGAGAAATTAATAGCATCAAAATGAATTCCACCTCTAGACAAAAAGGGGCTCTAGCAAAAAATATTTATAAGTGGCCCGTATATGCATTTGCAAAAATGTAATGGATAATTATTTAAAATAATACATATATGAAATGGAAATTAGGAAAAGTTTTTCCTATGTTTTAACATTTCCTGCTCTGTTATTCACAGCCCAGATTCACTTTTTTTTCTCTCTCTCTGCAAACCTTTGAACAAGATTTTGTTCTCCTGAGTGACTGTGGGGTGAAACAGACTGCCTGTGAAACAGACAGCGTGTGGATAGTGGATTCTATCCGCTTCTTCTTGGCCAGGTTCTTCTAGGATGGTGTGGCATCGGCATGGCTTTCGGCCATGTTTGTGGCATGTCTCAACACAGCCTGAAGCCGTATCATTTTGCCAGTGTGTTTCGGGCCTACATGTCTTTAGCACTGTCTTTCCTTAGGAGATACAGTGAAGTGTTTTCTGCTGCCCACTGAGAGACCTCCTCTATGAAACAGCTGGAGTCTCAAATACAAAATGTTGGAAAAAATAATGCAAGTCAACTGTCTGATTTTTATGATCTTCGGGGAGCATTTTCTCTTGGTCCTACCATGACTATTGGCAAGTTTGGTATGGACACAGAAGAGAGTCTTCTCCGTAGCTGCTCCTGGTCTGTGAACTCCCACAAGAGACTTGGTTGGCCCCATCTCTGCTCTTATTTCCATTGGCAAGCAAATACTTTTTATTTAGATAAGTGTTTGACTCTTTACTCATGAGGCAAACAGTTTTTTTTAATGAGTGTGCTTTGCTATTATCTTTTTTATTAATGTTTTAAAGGTATTTCAGACTGTTTTAACTTTCTGCTTTTAATTGAACTGTGTATGTAATTTGTTTTTTAAAAATTGTATAATAAGATTTTGGCTGTATTTTGTTTTAAGTTTTTGTAAGCTACTTTGAAGCCTGAGTTGAGAGAAAGGCAGGATATAAATTAAATTAAATGAAACACACTATTCCCTTTTCAAAGATAGTGTGCTTATCATGTAACAGATACAAACCCCCCAAATTTAGCAAAAGATGCCTACTGAATTTTATTCTTTGTTCTTTAAAGTCTCTGCATTTGCAACACTCCCCCTGGTTTCAACAAATTCCAATGCAGGTATGTTTGTCAAAACCTGTTTGACAATCTTATAACAAACAGTCCCTAATTCTGCCACAAAGCAATCTTTACGGGGTCACAAGATTGTTTGTTGCTTTTGTTCAGACAGAGCAATATGGTTACTCTCTGGACTTTATAGGAAGTTCAAAGTTCATAGTTGTGTTGTTACTGTTTATCAGAACATTGTGAACAATTATAAACACAGAAAGCTTTATAAAACTCACCTCAAGCATCATTGGTCCAAGTGCATCCTTATCAATGACACTCTGACCTGTAGATGATATATCAGCTTTTTGCACTTCATCTTCATTGGCTGCTGCTGCTTTTTCTGCAGACAAAGAGGTAAAGGAGAAAACATGCACAATATGAAGTAACGAACATGGCAGAGCTGTTTATGGTTATGAAGATTATACATACAACTACTTATAGCAACATGTCATGGCAAGCTGAGTCATCAATATCAAATCTACTCAGATCTAACAGTCCCAGTTATGTGTTGACCTTTGATAACTAGGAGGCTGGCAAACACAAGGAAGGAGGTCTTTTCTGTAGCAGCCTCATGCCTCTGAAACACATTGCTAGCTAATGCTTACAGGCCTGATAATTACAGGCTTTTAGAAAAAGACCCAGGGCTCATCTATATTGGTCAGAATACTCCAGGCTGCTCCTGAAATATTCTAGCCCTGAAGCTGCTCCAGATCTCTCCCCCCCCCCATTAATCTGCACTCTGTTAGTGACACAAGGTGGCTGACTATACAAGTGTCCCACTGTGCTGTCTGGCAGTGCCACAAGTTGATCCCTCTGAGGTCAGAAATGAAGCGCCTAGTGTTGATCACCTGGCTGGAGGTCTAATTGTGACCCAGAGGGAGCAACCCGCATCAGCAGCGGCAATGCTGGACAGCGCAGCGGGGCACATGTGTAATCAGCACCTTGGCATTCCTATTTTCCTGCAAAATGTGGAGCAAAAGGTGTGTTTTAAAAACCAATTTAAGCAGGAATAGGTATGAATCAGTGTGGAGCTGGCCTTCCCTCATGAAGACAGTCCATGAAGACACATTCAAATTGGGGATTTGGCCCTGCATCATGTAGACAGGTCATGGGGAGGGCGGGGTGGGTGGGGAATCTTGTTTAATTAGCCCATGTAGATATACCCCCAGCTGGTTTTGGTGCCTTTTTATGAGATGTATTTTATAGGACTGCTCATAATTTTTAGCTTTAAATATTTGCATATTTCTGGGTCTGGGTTGTGTTTTTAATATTTGAAATGCATTGTCATGTACAGTTTTAACTTGGATGCTGCCTTGAGAGGATTTTATTTGCTAAAGGCAGCTGAAAATATTTTAAATAGATAATCCGTTCTGTAAACATGTAGTAGTATCAGTAGCAAACTTCAGGATTCTCTTCTGTGTACCCTCCTCCTGCACTAAAATCCCCACCCCAGCTTTAATCATATAATCATGTTGGCAGAGATATTAACCAAGATTAATGTAATAAATATTCACTCATAGCCAGAATTTAAACTGATCTTATGCTTTCAGATTTCAGCTTACTACTTTGTGAGGATACACAACAAGGACCAGAAGAAACTCAACATAGCTAGTGGATATTCAACTAAATTAAAAGATATTTACACATAACTGGAATAACTCTCATTTGCAAAAATGAAGAACAGGATTCACCAAGGCACGTGACTTTACTTTCTCTTCCTGCTAAAATAAACAGTTATCAAATCAGTCACAAATAGCCAAAGGATGAAAAGTCTTCTTGATGAGCTGCAACCATACCATTCACCAAGCTGGAAATGGCGGTTAAAGATAAAAAACTTCAGCAGTCAGTTGATAAGCAATGAAAAAGTTGATTGATTCCTCGTATCAATTAATTATGTGCTTATAGGGTTCTAGCACTCAAACAATCCTGAAAACAGGGAGAAGTGTAGTCTCCATGCTATTAGACAAAGAATGTGAAGGTCTTGGTGGTAAAATGTGCCTCCTGCATGAGTGAGAAGGCCTGTGGAAACCCTACAGGAGGAAGATGATCAAACATGGTTGCCTTGGTAATGAATAATATGTAGTTGGCACTATTATCCCTCATTTTGATGAAAATGTTCATAATCAGAGCAAAGAGAGAGTAGAGAAATGGACCTCTCAGTATCACTAAGTGTCATTGGTGGTATGCTACATGTTAATATAGTTCTGACGTTGATCTGTTGATGGGTGGAACAGTACTAACAGAGTTTTGATTAAAACCTGAGAAAGGTAAAGCCAGTGTCATAAGAAACTGGAAGATTTCCTACTTTAACTGGAATAGTATTTTAACCATCCAAAGGGCTTCTTCTCAGAAGAAGCCAGAGAATGTTGGTTAGAAGAATGTGACTGTGAATGCAAGCAAGAAAAAGTAGAAAAAGAGCGCTGACACCATTGCGATCTCTGTTGGCATGCTTTCTGATTCTAGCTTCTAATGCCCATCTCTTTTTACTTTTGTCCTTACTTTACAAAGATGGTCCTGGCACCACCAGTTTTTATATCTGAAAAGTCCTTACTATCAAAAGACAGATCTCAAAGGGCTCCTGCCATGTACTTTGAAAGTTTCCATAATAAAGGACTTCAGAGAAGGATGCTGAAAAAAAGTACACTTTCTTCTTAGACTCTATATTGATTTGTGATATATTGAGAGTTAGGAGACAGCAATGACAGCTTCAACAAGGCCTGTAAATTGGGCATGCTGACTGTGCATGCTAAGAGAGTGGGAAGAGGTTTCGGTCAAAAGCTACTCAGCCCTAGAATGTTAGAACCTTGTCCCATGTAGCTGCAAGATCCACACACTGGAGAACTACTAATTGAAGTATATAGGAACTGGAGTAAGACAAATCCACATGGGAGAAGGCTAAACCTAGGGTAAACTTAAGGTATCAAAACAATACGTAAAAAAGACAACAAGCAGAAAGCAAGTAACGGCCAGTGGACTTGGTTACAATTAATCATATTGTCTTTGTGCTGGTCTATGACCCTAATAAAGATGAACTGAAATCATGTTGTCTTTGTGTCTTACTCTGTCCAAAATTTTGATATTCTGAAACCACTTAGCCAATCATTGTGACCTAGGTATCTAGGAATACCAGATCTACCAGCACCCTGAGTTGCATACTCAAATCATCAAGAGTGGATTCCCTCTGAAAACTGGCTTTATACATATGATAGACCATGTGAATTCTCGACCACATTACAGTATATTATCATGATACAGTAAAACCACAGAAGTAAAAATACTGAAGGGAATTTCTGGTCTCCAAAAGTCACAGTGGGTATCGGAGGATGCTGTGTTGGTATTGCACACTGGATTATGCAGATGGTGATAGTCCCTCTCTTATGCAATTGGGCAGAGGCACAACATGGGCAGAAAGTTGCAGGCCACAGAAAAAGCAGGTTGCTTTCTTGTATAAATCCCATGTACATTTATACTTAAAAGCTTGTATTTACTATTCTAATTTAAAAGAAGTGAATAAAATATAGTTTTAAGTGCTAAGATAAAGTGTAATGGTGAAATTCCAAGGAGCTATTTTGATAAGATCTAAATAAAGAAGTTTAAAAACAAGTTCTATCTATGAAAAGCAAACTACTACTGCTTAAAATAAATGTGAGATCCACACACCATTTTAAGAATAACTGAGAAATCAAAACTTATTAAGGCTGTTTTACTTGAATCAATTTACACTTCCTACGTCTGTGGACAACCAGAAGCCCTAAGCTGTTGATGACTGTGTAGCTCAACTTGTACTTGCAACAACACAGCTGCAGTTTAGGAAATGGAAAACATTCATTATGAAACCAAAATTCTAGCACAGGGATAGGCAACCTTTCCCCTTTAAGGGCCGAGGGACTTCAGCTCTCAGAAGCCTCAGCCATGTTGGCCAATAGTCCCATGTTAGCCAATAGCTCCTGGGATTCTGGGAGGTGAAGTCCCTCGGCCCTTAAAGGGGAAAGGTTGCCTACCCCTGCTCTAGCACATAAGGACTATGACCTTTACTATATCACCTTTACTATTCCATCATGTTTGAGCAATTAATGGACAAAATAAGTACAAACACAATCTACAGCTACTGCACTAGAAACCAGGAGTCATTTCCAAATTTTATAGTTTCTAGACTTTATCTGCAGGAATAATGCCATCAGATAACCATTTTAACTGCCATGGTTCAATGCTATGGAATTCTGGGATTTGTAGTTTTGTAAGATAGTTTGCCCTGTCAGACAGCTCTGGTGCCACAACAAACTGCAAATCCCAGAAATCAATATACTGAGCCATGGCAGTTAAGACGGTGTCAAATTGCATTATTTCTGCAGTGCATATGCAGCCTATAACACAGGCATGTAGACTTAATAGAAAGAATAGTAGAAGATGTAGACAGTTCTCATTTTTACAAATATCTATTGTAATTTTTACAAACTTCCCTTACCTAAAAGAAGAAAAAGGCTTATGTGGAAAGTGGCAGTAAAACCAAAATATTAAACAGACACATCAAAGATAAGAATGCAAATTTTTGTACAGCTCAATTTGTACACAATGTGATGAAAATCAAATCTAGGCGTTGTATTTATAGTGCTCAGAATGTGCTGTTTCTGTTGCAAAAGACTAGAGTGGCTACTGTGTTACACTTCACTAATTCTCTGATTTGCTCCTAGTTTATTAAGAGCCTCTGATACTCCCAGAAGTATTTCACCACTTAATATGTTATTGTTGGGGATAAGGAGTCAGGGAACAGATAAATAATACGGCTTGGAGGACATCCAAATTAAATAAGAAAAGTAAACACAAACCTAGTTCACTTGTTCCTGTTACTATGTGTATATCCAGTAACTTCTTCCAGCTTGGTTGGAAAAAGAAAGTGGTGGCAACTACACTGAGGGTCAAAGTATACAGTATCTAAAAGATATAGGCATGCTTATATATCAGCTATGGCCCCAATGGACTTTAATACTTTGTGCACCACCACCCCACAAGTCCCAATCTAGATTAATCAAGTCTTCAATCTCTATTGCTATAAAAGTGCTGTTTTAATAGACTATTATTGGCAAAACAAGCTGGAAAAACACAGCCTGGATAAGGGCTACGGTGGGTGGCAAAGGCTTAAACTATACCCCATGCACTTATTTTGGAGTATAAAAAGGGACGGTTGCTACATACATCTTTCAAATAATCTGTAGTTTGAGTCTGTGATTAGGACCCATGAATATAAACATTTGTAGTATGGATAATTTACAGCAATATCTAAGTTGTGGCACTCCAGTAGTTATCATCTCTGGAATTATTTGTGTTTTTTTAAAACAAGACTTCAGTTACTTAACATTTCATATTTCAAAGACAAAAACCAAAATCTCAGCACTATAATAGCACCGCTTCAAATTTATAAGTGTTAAAGCAAACTGGGGTTTCAGAAACAAACAAAATTTCACAAGGCTGTAAGTTCTAGACACATAAGATGCTGGGCTGAGGACACCAAGTATTTAGTTACTCTTACTTTTTCTTAACATTTGGTACTTTCTTTTTTAAACTTTGTTATTTACAACATTGACGCTTTTAACCTCAAACCTCTGAAGTCCTGGTAGCCTCCAGTAGTTTTATCTTAGTACTGTATTTCAAGTAGCAGGAAAGTGTCAGTCATTTTCACAAGATTTCAAAAGTTTTTCAGAAGAGGCTATAAAAATATTAGTTATAATTCCAATTTTAAGACTCAGCAGGAATATCATGCCATCCCAAACCACATCTAATTTTTATTTGGAAAACCAAGACAGATAAAGAGTAGTTTCAGCTATATTTTACAGAATATCTTTGCCGGGTAAAAGGGCCATTACAGCAACCAGCACATTTATTGCTAAAAACTAAAATATTATAGAAATAATAGATATCACCCCTGAAAGGTTTAAGGAGGTAAAACAAGGGAGAATTATGCATCTGCACTGAACTAAAATTAGAAAAGCTGCCATATGGCTCCGTGAAGCCAGCATCGCATTCTTATTCATTAGGAAGCATTCTGCCAACATAAAAACACAAGGCCCTTCCTGCACTCTCCAAATGTGTTTATCTTTTCAACATTAATGCACGATATATCATCAGCAAGCCGAAATCTCCTGCAGTGCATATTTAAAAAGCACAGCTGCACTATTTGCCAGCTTGTTTACTCACTGAGATCAGCATTAAGAGTGAAGATTTGCTCCACTCCCTTCCTAGCACACACTCCTCTTGTCAGCATATGAAAGCTTCCCATAATCCACAAAGAATGACAGCCATATTAGCCAATCCTAAAAGTACCAACAATATCACAGAGCTAGGCCCCCCTTCCTTTATCTCTATCCATTTGACAGCTGAATAGAGAAAGTAGATTTAGGGCCTTTGCAGACTGCCAGAAATAGTGCACATTAAATTGAGCCACTGCCCTGGCTCAGTGCTAGGGAATCATGGGAACTGTAATTTATTGTGGCACCAGAGGTCTCTGACAGAGAAGGCTCAATGTCTCAGAAAAAAATACAATTCCCATGACTCCCTAGCACTGAGCCAGGGCAGTGCCTCAATTTAATGTGCACTATTTCTGGCAGTCTGCAAAGGCCCTTAGTTTCAGTTTTATCACTGGTAATGAAAATTAGTTCAGAAGCAGATTAATCTGAGCTGGAAACTGACTCATTCACCCAAAGCTGTGACTTTGTCTTTCTTGAAAATGGTTCTTTATTTGCAGAAGGTCTTACAAGCAGTGTTGACATCTGAATTGCTTCCATCTCCCTTGAGACATCAGAAACAACCTAAAGAAGCCCATATACCAAGGGAAATTAAGGAATCAACAATACATTTTAAGTGTCTAGTTATTATTTACTCGTGATGGGGACACCACTTTTTAAAACACAGTACGTATTTCAGAATAGATTGGAAAGTATTTGAACATAAAAAGTTTATATAAAATCAACTGTTTTAAAATATTACTTGGTTCAGATAGGATTAGTACCGATTCTGCCAAAATAAGCATTTGCAGACTCATTCATGGATTCATTTACATGCTTTACAGTGGGACCCCTAGCTAGCAAAAACAAAGGGTAACATGAGTGCAGATACAATGTTCTGCAATGGTTAAAGGGGCAAGGGAAGCGAGAGGGAACACATAAGGAGGGGTTTATGTCACTGCCTGATGTGTAAGTCATAAGGATCCAAATGTGCAAATCACAGTTAATATATTTTATATATATATTACCTGTGCAAATCACAGGTAATATATTTTTAAGGGGTGGGTGGGTTAGGGAAGGGGTTGTTTGACTGTTTTAACTTGTAATGTTGTTTTAATCTGCTGTACGCCGCCTCGATTGCGCTGCAGAGAGGCGGCATAAAAATAAAAATTATTATTATTATTTTTTAGTAACAGAAAACCAATTTTATTTCTGCATTAAATTACAATCTGAAGACTCAATCCCTGAAGAATTTCGGGGGTTGAAAGCATATATACACACACACATCCACCCTTCCTTCCTTCCTTTTGTATTCCCCTCTTTCCCCAGCATAAGACTCACGGCAACGTCCAAAACATGATTCCAAAGTTAGCTAAACATAATATTTTTCTCTGTTTGAGCCAAGACAACATTACGTTACAGTATCATTCTCTTCAGTCACTCTACCGATGCAAGCAGAAAGGTCTCTGATGTGACATTCTTTTCCTTTTTCTTTCAAGAATGAAAATAATTATAAACTGAATGAAAATAATATGCGACTTGCTTTCAATGTGTTATTTGTTTTATGATTCGTGACAGATTTTTTTTAAATCAGAAAAAAAATGAAAACATCACAAATTACAGTGAAATTTTTGGCTTGTTCAGGGTACAAAAAATGCCCAGTCAGATCACCCAAGAATATAGGAAATCATTTTAAGGAAACTGGAAATGAAGAACACAGTTCCCATTTTCCCTTTTGATCTAATCTAAATTTGTTCCTTAAAGTGTTGTAAAACTAGGTTTCTGAATAGTTGATATGAATGGAATTTAGACACTACAGAAAAAAAAACCCCAAAGCAGTAGATGATTTTAGAAAAAGAAAACAGGTACTAGATACTTTGGTCAAGGCTGATAGTATAATTATTAAATCTTTAGAATTCAAAGACACAGCCGTGTAAAATCAGTATGTAAAAAGATCTTGCAACACCTTTGAGACAAACTGAAAAAGGTAAGTTGATAGCATGAGCTTTTGTAGACTTGAGCTTACCTCCTCTTCAGATGCATATTATATGTATAGACAAAGATGGAACTATTGTTATGATGGATAAAACTAAGTATAAAGAGGAGATGTATGTATAAATTAATGTTAGAGCTTATAAGCCATGGGCAAAAGCCCATATACATGAGATACAAAGGAAGACGAGCAAAGAGTGGATATTCATTTTACAAACAGCACAGAAGCGTAAGAATAAAGGGAAAGCAAACTCCTACTATATGAAGCAGAGCCAAGAGAAATAAACACGAAGGGAGTCAGACTGAACAGAGTACATGGCATCTTTTATTGGGTAATGAAAGGAAGACTTCAGAGACATTGCCTTCCAAGTGTAGAACTGCCTGTATGACAGGGAAGCACTGACAGCTAATGAGAACCCTTCTGAAACCGCTTAAAGTGTGAAACAAAGGCAACAATCCAAACCAAACTTGCAAATAGAGACTAAAGAGCAAATTGCCAAGCTTGCCCAGGTCTTCTTCTTTTATTTCTCCTCCTCCTGTTACATTTTTATCTCCCTCTGCTCCTGCCATTGCTCACATGAGACCAGGGGGCTTCTGCTTTTAAGGCAAGCACAACCGGATATGAAGACTCTATGTAGAGAACATCTATTGCTTTGCTTAAATCTTACAAATTTTCAAGCCCAAGGCAAAGGGGTAGCTATTTTCCAAATGTTCCACCCACTTTAGCTGATGTCAGAAAAATGATTTTCAAGACATAAGTGACATGTATACCTGTTTATATAGCTCATATAGAACAACATGGCATTTGTGAGTCCAACAGTCTGAATCATCAGTGTACAACTGCCACATGCTAGTGACCACTGACAATACACATAAATGCTTAATGATCTGTAAGAGTGAAGGGGGTTCATTTGATAAAAACCTGCTTCTGATGAGGCCTCAGCCCTTATGTCCAGGAACTGAGCATGGATATCTTAACATGGCAATAATACAGTGAGCCCTTCACATTCACTGAGGTTAGCAGCACAGGACTCCCATGGAAGTGGCAAATTAAATATTACTATATTTTTTTTAACGTGGAAGAACGCTCTCAAGGAATCTCTGGGTGCCCCAGTGCAACACCACCGGAAGTTGACCACAGAATTGTGCTGGAGGATCTACAAATGCCTAAAGAAGTGTTCTCTCTAGGAATCTCTAGGTCCTGCAGTGGAACATCTCGCAGACAGAGTCACCCCGGAGGACCTAAACATTGTTAAATTATAAATTTTAAATATGAATTGATTGTTTTAATATATAATTATCTTATTTGTTCTTTTAAATTGATGTGTGTTTTACCTGATGCTGTATGTTGTATATAAATCTTTTATTGTTTACTGCCTCAATCTATGGAGAGAGGAATATAAGAAATAATAATAATAATAATAATAATAATAATAATAATAATAATAATAATAATAATAATAATACATTGTTGTTGTTGATATTATTTTTCTGATTGTGGTCCACAAATTTTAAGTACAGATGCCTTAATGCTACTCCAGAATTATAATGAATGAACGTGCTTATGCACACAATTTGTAAAGAACAACTAAAGGCAAAGAATGGACTCAGCAGGAAACTGAAAGCACCAAAGAACAGTGGGTTGTGCCTGAAAGCAAGCAAGCATAGGACAGCTCCTGATGCCAAGGGATGCTTCCACTATTTTATACCTAGGGATGGTTTAGATGATGATGATGATGATGATGATGATAATAATAATAATAATAATA
>CM034706.1:44498522-44509750 GCA_020142125.1 Phrynosoma platyrhinos | reverse complement strand
CTCAATTTGCACTATTTCTGGCAGTCTGCAACCCCCCATAGTCAGCAGCAGCGTCAAAGGCAGAGAGTTATCTGACTCCTTGGGCCGGGATAATTATAGAGGAAAGTCCTGCCAGAAGAGATTCATCTTAACAGCCTTCTTAAAGCTGTCTAAGGTGGAAATAAAACGGATCTCGTCTGGCAGGCTGTTCCATGATCTGGGAACGGTAGCAGAAAAGGCCCTCTGGGAGGTCACCGAAAGCCTAGTTTTTATTGGTTGTAATAAATTCCTCCCAGAGGACTGGAGCACATGGGGTGGATCATACGGAAAGAGGCGGCCCTGGAGATAGGTTGGACTCAAGCCATGTAGGGCTTTAAAGGTCATAACCAACACCTTGTACTGTGCCCGGAAACTAATGGGCAGCCAGTGGAGAGATTTTAGCACTGGTGTAGAATCATAGAATCATAGAGTTGGAAGAGACCACAAGGGCCATCCAGTCCAACCCCCTGCCATGCAGGAACTCCCAATCAAAGCATCCCTGACAGATGGCCATCCAACCTCTGCTTAAAGACCTCCAAGGAAGGAGACTCCACTACTCTCTGAGGGAGTGTGTTCCACTGTCGAACCGCCCTTACTGTCAGGAAGTTCCTCCTAATGTTGAGGTGGAATCTCTTTTCTTGCAGCTTGCATCCATTGTTTCTGGTCCTAGTCTCTGGAGCAGCAGAAAACAAGCTTGTTCCCTCCTCGATATGACATCCCTTCAAATATTTAAACACGGCTATCATATCACCTCTCAGCCTTCTCTTCTCCAGGCTAAACATCCCCAGCTCCCTAAGTCCAAGTAATATGCTCTCTTCTAGATGTAAAATTCCAACTATGATCTGGTTTTCAGTGCTTTGCCTTGGGTTCAAATACTCCATCTTCTCCTCTTGCTTCAATCCTCCAACTTCTTAGTTCTCAGAAAACCATAAATATGTCCAGCTGAGTCTACTAGCAAACTGTGGTTTGCAATGAAATGAACAGTGAAAAGGGAAAATGCTTTAATTTTAGTTAGTGTTTTATCCATTTTAGTGCCACCTTTGCTTAATTGTCAACTAGATTTCCCTTTTACATTGAGATGCAGTTTTGCAAATCATAATTAAGTCAGAATACGGTGACAGCATCAATAAAGATGGAATATATCATAATTAAAGCAAACAAAGAAAAGGGTATAATCCACTGGAGACGTGAAGAGGAATAAGGGAATGTATGGCATATTCATGATCTTTTGATAACAGTTAAGAAATCAGGAATTATACATATGTTTTGTCAAAGCAGCAAATGAAAGCACCAATAGCAAATTCCAATATTTTTGTTGCTGTTCACATGAAAGGAATGTCCCCTTACTGTTGGATCTTTTGACCCAATAAGTTTTAAAAATGGCCTCTATTAAAAATTGGTTGGTGACCTGTGATGTACAGTAAAATACTGCACTGCAGCATATGTCTATTTGCAATTTCACAGCTGTCTGAGAGGAATGTATTGCTGATTATTAAATGGAGTACGGCCCCTTCGATGTATTTCTCTTACAGATTTCATTTGCAACAATAAAAACTGATGTCACAACCTTTTAATCATTTGGATAGATTGCAAACTGTTTACTGTGCTGTACTCTCACATGTTAAATCAAATTAAATATTGCAGCTTTGCAGATATATCTATCAATTGAGACATCAGAAACTAATATTTCATCAGCACTGGCTACTTTTCAGTTTCACATGACCTTTAAAACATTTTGAGTTAACTGGCCCTTCAAAAGTGAAAGTAAGAATACACTTTTTGCTAAACTCTCTTCCAGCGACCATTAAAAAAACATCATAAACACTGTTCAAGTAACCAACACAATAGTCTCTGTGCTATGCAACTGCAGTAACATTAACAAAAGCACACACTATTTCACACTTACTGTGCTAGGTTTATAAACAAATAACATTTAATTTATTATTTGTGCCAGAACAGAACTACATTTTGCAAATTAGTAATTATCAAAACAAGGGAGCTTGTCAATTTAACTGGATATTTAACTCAAAATCCTTGACAACCTTGGATCCTCAATGCTTTTAAATCTCTTCTGTCAGCTACTGATCAAAACTAAATAAAAACAGCTATCAAGGGCTGCATTACCTGCAATTTTTGCTGAAATATATAATTCAGAACTTTAAAAAGGCAACTGGTCTGAAAGCAGAAACCAATACCAAAAACCTACACTGTATATGTGAAACAGGAAATCAGATATATGTAAATGAATGACACACTTTTATTCAATCACTGAAGTCCTTAAACATATGCATGAAAACAATTTGCATAATTTTTATAGGGACACACTGAGCATTTAATTAAGTATAGTATAACAAAGTGGATCTAAATTCTCTACTAGCAACAGTGGGCTTGGCAACATGAGAATAATCTAATGCATTATATTTTAACAAATCAATCATGAACACCCTTGCTTGCAAGTAAGTTCTATTGAATTTAATGGGACTCACTTCAGAGCAAACATGCTCAGGATTCGACTTAATCATGGCTATGCTCCTGAAAGTCACTAGGTGTCTTTAAATAGGAAGGGCTCACATGTCTAGTTCCAGGAAAGTCCAGTACTGCTAAGTCATTTTGGGTTCTTTGAATCCCAGTCCCTTCTTTTGAAAGAAGACATAAACCTTTCATATGTTACATTTTATGAGGAAATAACACTCCAATTACACAAGTAGCAGCATAACTCTACCCCTAAGAGAAGACACTAATACAATAATATATTTCAGAATTATGGGAGTGGAGTTTGGGGTGGCTGACCTTCTAATTTAGTGACAACACAGATAATGTGCAGACCCAACAGGGAATGTTCTTGGGGAGGGAGAATAACTGTATTTATACTGTTTATATTAGCACCAAAGACACCTGACTACGTTATTAGACCATCATCATAATCTTCATATAAAAAATGGAAATTTCTTGTTTTGCCAAGGCCCTGCCAAGACATAGAATATTAAGGCTTATGATGACACAAATAATACACAAAACTGCCAGAGGTAATAATTAGATAGTTCATTCTTAAGTGTCATAGAAATTCTCCTATAAAAACTGATTAAGTAAATTGATATGCAATGGGTTGATATGCAATATGGTGAGTGGATTAAGCTGACTGAAAATGGTGCTTGAATCCTGGGATGTTACTGCCTTACATCCTCTGGTTTTCTCTGTGACACCCCTACATCTATTGCACTATAAAGACAATATTCTCTCAAAAAGGTTCTATGCACCAGGAATGGATAATTGACATTCCCACCTTCATCATCAGCAACACTGGAAGAACAACTAAATGAGAGATCTCAAATATAAAGTGCACATTTGGACAAATAAGAACTGTACAATGACTGTTCATCTTATGTTATGTATCATTAACATAGTGGTTAAGAGAATTCAGTATTTGATACATACGCCAATTTTAAAAATGTAAGTTGACACCTGTAATATAAGCATTAAGAGCCAGATTGTTCATCGCCATCTTGATAACCAGACAGTACACTGCTGCATGTTTAACATGCTGATCATTGATCCCCATCAGCAGATGTTGAACTATCAGGAGAGCAAAGTAGTGTGTGACATTTAAAAGTCAGGATAGCCACAGTGGCAAACAAAGGAAGCACAAAGCACAACGTATACTTATTTCAATGTATAAATCAAGAGGACATTAATGTAGATACCTCAATGCTAATACTCCAGGAAAGAATTAGGTGCTGTAATTATAGCTACAATATCAGAGGTACCATTATATTAAACCAACTTATTTATTCAACATCATGATGCATTCTTCAAAGTATGTTAAATGCCCAACAAAACATTAATGAGTGCAATACACTAGATTAGACAACTAATTCTAACAAAATTTCCATCCTAGACACCATATTACCCAGCTAAGTGGTGTCATACTCCTAGAATAGTAAATAGTATGTTTAATTAGAGCTGCTAAGAAGTACTCCACTCCACCTTTATAATTACAGTTGCCCCTCCGTTCTTGTGGACTTGATCTGCGTCCCTCGCCTATCTGTGGGTGGCAAACGGAGGGGTACAAAACGAGGTGTGCGCCATGGCGTGCACCTCCATTCAAGTCTATGGGGCTTGAATATATGCTATTTTCCATTTTCACGGGGGGGGGGGGTCCAGAATGCATCCCCTGCAAGAACGGAGGGTTGACTGTACAGGCAGTAAATGAGGAAGGATATTAACAATTTTGGGGTGTGACTTTTTTTCAGAGGTTTGGGTGAGCTCACTTTTAGTAGGTGGTAATACTTGCAGATGATTTTTCTGTTTAAATACTGTTTTAAAAATAATTTTACCTCTGCTGAGGGAATATCAGACAAATCTCTTGACTGAGAACTGTTGGCTGACATCCCTGTTACCCCCCAAACAAACCAGTTATAATGCAGTTCTGTGGAATTCTGGGGAAAGATTCCTTTTGTTATAAAGACAATCAGATTTATTGTGGCATTTACTGTGGCATATGTATTCATATCCTAGAAACATAAAAGTCAAAAGGAATAGCAGTAACTCTGTGACGCTTTTATGGAGAACCGAAATGTGTACAAAATTAGAAGTTACCCATTTTCAACAGCAGCCACTATGGTAACACTTGTCTGTCCAGCTGCACTCTGCTAATTAGTACTAATAGATGGTTCACTGTGGTGAAATAAAGAGAACTGAGACATAAGCGCCTCTAACCAGAAATCCACCCCCATGGATATCAAAATACAAGGATGCTCAAGACCCATTAAAACAATGGCATAGTAAAATATATCAAGGTTTGCTTTTTGTAATTTATATATTTTAAAAAATATCTATTTCACACTGTGGGTGCTTGAATCTGTGGATAAGGAGGGCTTACTGTACTAAGAGACATTTTAGTTAAGTATCTATATATTTTTATCCTGAATTGTAAATAAACATGCGCTGCCAACATTTCTAATCTTTTCCTATATAAGTTGAGTCTCCCTTATTCAGAATTCTGAAACATTACAAAAGTCAATACTTTTTTCATGGGTGGCTGACAGTGACACTTTTGCTTTCTGATGGTTCAGTGTATACAAACTTTGCTTCATGCACAAAATTATTTTAAAATATTGTAAAAAATTAGCTTTGGTCTTTGTGTTGTTGTCATGTGCCTTCAAGTCATTTCTGAGTTATGGTACTAAGCTGAACCTTGACAAGTTTCTTCAGAGAGTGTTTGCTATTGTCATCCTAGGCTGAGAGTATGTGACTTAAGATCACCCAGTGGGTTTCATGGTGGACTAGGGAATCAAGATCACCCAGTGGGTTTCATGGTGGACTAGGGAATCAAACCCTGCTCTCTAGACCACCATGCTGGTTCTTACCTGTCAGGCTATATGTACAAGGAGTATGTGAAACATGAATGAATTCTGTGTTTAGACTTGGGTCCCATCTCCAAGATATCTCATCGTGTATGCATGTGCAAATACAGGTACTCCACAATCCAAAAATTTCCAAAATCCAAAACACTTCTGGTCTCAAGCATTTGGGATAAGAGAGACTGAACCTGTATTCATTATGTGCCCTCCAAGATAGATTTTAAAGAACCCATGCAAGATTTTCTCCCCATTCTTAGACAACTGGTGGCAGTTACCCATTAAATCTCCAAGCCCAACATCTCCCAACTGTCACTTCCAGGTTTTTTTTTCCATTTTTTCAGGGGATGCCTGGTGTGGCCAGCAAGTGCTGAGCATTAAGATTTGGCCCTGAGTCCTGTCAAAGTTGTCTACCTATGTTCTAATATTATTTGGAACTTTGAATCCCTTTAATTGAATACATAGATACTGTCTCCCTTCCTTTGTAAACATTTTATTATTTTTGATCAACAATTCTGACACAGTATGCTAAAAATTAAAAATCCTATGTTCTGAGCAAATTATACTGTCAACAATTTCAAGTAGGAGTGATTGAAGCTGCCATATCAAGTTTGTTTGAAATGGCAGCAGGGATAACAGGAGATTAAAAACATTTTAAAGCATTTTCTTTACCTTGTTCTTTTATTTGACGAATCTGCTTCACAGTTTCTTTCAAGATTGCACATTTGTCAGGTTTGAAGTTAAAGTTGTCAATGTCATTAAAATTAGCAAAAATCAGCTCTGCAAGCTCTTCTATGTATTTATTCTCTTGTTCACGATTACGTTTTTCAGTGCTTCTTTTAGGACTGCAAGAAATTAAAAATTGAAACTTTTACAGGCTTACAGATCAAAATGGAAATTATAATTTGCTTGCTTGTTTATTTATTTGCTTTATATTCTGCCTTCGGAGAAAAGTGATGCTGCAAGCCAGCTTCCAGGAAACTTTATCAAAGTTCTAATAAAACACAATAAATTGTACATAGTCAAATACATATTAAGCTAACTGTAGTATTACAAGAGGCTCAGTGGTTAGAATGCTGACTTGATGATTGAAAGATCAGAAGGTTGGCAGTTCGAGTTTCAAGGGTCGCATGACAAAGGGAGCTCCCATCACTCGTCCCAGCTTCTGTCAACCTAGCAGCTTGAAAGCATGTAAAAATGCAAGTAGATAAATAGGTACCACTTTGGTGGGAAGGTAATAGAGTTCTGTGCAGTCATGCTGGCCACATGACTACAAAATAGTCTCTGGCAAAACTGGCTTAGCAATGGAGATGAGCACCGTCCCCTACAGTCAGACACAACTTGACAACTTTGTCAAAGGGGAAACCTTTACCTTTACCTTTAGTATTACAATACCAATTCAAACCATTTCAATAATTATTATAGAAAGTCCTTCCTACCAGGAGCCCTGGTGGCGCAGTGATTAAATATTGAGTTCGATCCTAGAGGAGGGTTCCAAGGTCCACTCAGCCCTCTATCCTTTTGTAGGTTGGTATGATTGTTGGGGGCAATTGGCTTACATATTGTAAACTGATTAAGGAATGCTAGTTCACTGATAAGTGGTATAGAAATGTACTTGCTATTGCTATATTTATGGGGGTCTGGTTCCAGGCCCCCCGTGTGAATGGAAAAAACTGTGGGAGCTCAAGCCCATATTAGTTAACGGGTGGCAACGTGCATGTGCTCATGTCAAAGCAGCCACTGGTGCGCACCACCATTTGCTAACATGGGGCAGGACTATCTGGGGATTACTAGCCCACTCACATAGGCAGTTCACTGTATAAAAATGTATTATACATAATTTTCATTAGAACATTCATTTTTAAAATTACAGTTCTTTAGGAACTTTTGGATGGATATCATCTAGATCCAGCAATTTTTCTTTCTTGTCATCTCTGTCTCAGTCGCTCATTCTCCATTCCTAAAATTTTCAACACAGCTCCATCTACAGTTTACAGTGCAACAAATAATTTATTCACCATCCTTTTAGTTCCTTACCTTTCTCTTAGGGCATCAGTATACAAGAGACCAAAGCAGATTTCAAATCCTATGCCAGAAGTACAAAGGCAGCAGCTTACACGGCCAAAGCTCTTTTTCTGAGGACCATGTATTAGAGTGCAGAGAAGCATCATATTTTGGTCACTTGTACCAGTCCAAGGCATGACTTTTGTGAAGCATTTCTGTGAGCAACATCTTCCCCTTCTACTTTTAATTAGAAAGCTTCCAGTTGTCTTGTTGAATGGAATGAATCCCCTTCTAATTATGTGTAAAAGTTTCAAGTTTTGGGTTCAGAAAACCCCACATGGAACACACTTTCATGGGTCAGGGGTTCCTAACAGGGAACACACATTCATGGGAAAGGCCCTCCTTTCATCCCAACTGCCACTGCCCTTCTCTTGGAGGGACAAAAAAACATATGCCTCTTCCTCACTGCCATTTCCTTTTCCTTGTATGTCCTGTCATATTTAGATTGTAAGCCTGAGGGCAGGGAACTGTCAAATTAGCTGCCCTGAGAGACCTTGTGCCTGAAAAGCAGGGATAAATATTCCAAATAAATAAATAGTCAAATATTGTTAAGTTCAGTACATTTATTCTAAAATCTCTGCACAGGAAGTCAGTTGCTGAAGGCATGCCTGAATAAAAGTCCTTTCTTGCCAGCAGAATAACAATAAAGAAGATAACCAAACTCCCATTGAAGGGGTTTTTGGAATATGAAGCAGGCACAAGAAAGTCCTTTGAAAGTGTTGAACCCAAGAGATGGGGCTCTCCCATAGTGCTTAGAAGTCCAGGGATTGCTTATATCAGGCCTGCACAACATATGGCCTGGGGGCCGCATGCAGCCCACCAAAGGACTTCGGGTGGCCTGCAATGTGGAATGACTTCAAGGCTCCTCTACTGCTTGGCCTTCTCCTGAGGAGAGGGCCATGTGGAGGAAGGCCAAACACGCACCCTGCAAGGCTCCTCTGCTGGTCAGCTTTCTCCTGAGGAGAAAACCAGGTAGCAGAGGAGGAGGATGAACAAATGCTTGCTGAGCAAGGCTCCTCCACCACCTGGCTTTCTCCTGAGGAAAGAACCAGACTGAGGAGGAAAAGAAAGGAATTAATATTAATAATATTTAATAATTAATATTAAATAATAATTAATGATATTTAATATAAATAATAATTAATATAAATTAATTAATTAATATTTAATTAAAACCTATTTGCGGCCCGAAAAAGTTTAGACTATTTTAATTTTGGCCCCTTCCTACTGACAAGTTATGCAGGTCTGGCAAATATGAAGCAACATGGGCTTTCAGACAGCCTGGACCCAAAGTATATAGGTACATATGTATGGTAACTCCATAATCCTGTGGGTTTTGAAAGACTGCAAGACTGATAGATGTCTTTTAGTTTGCTTTATTTACATCTCTATACACTTCTAGTTGCCCTTTCTCTATTTACAGGTACAACTAATCGTATGGATAGCATATATAGAAATTACATGCAAGTGACAAATACTTTTTTAGCTCATGCACCCTTGAGATCCAAATGTTTCTTCCTCTTGTTTCCAGTCCACATCCTGGTTGCTCTGTGAACAGGAAATGTCTGCAAAGACTATAGGAACTCTGGGACTTGTAGCTCTCTAGAGAAAGAGTATCACACAAGAAGGGACAATTAATCAAAGAGAGGGTAAACTTTGACCTTCCAGATTGATTGACTGATTGATTGATTTTGCTCACCACTGCTGATAGGAACTGTAGGTCAAAACATTTGGAAGGCCAAAGATTATTCACTCCACCATAGATTCTGTTTGATCAAATCCAGTGACCAGACATCCTCCTTTTCCAGGACATGTCCTCCATTTCAACCTTCTGTCCAGGAGAAATTTCAAAATGTCCTCTACCTTGAGCATGATTAAGAAGCATGAATTTACATTTTATCTTAGTGGGTCTAGCTTTTATTTTGGAATGTCCTACATTTTTCTTGAATGACCTACATTTTGCAATGCCTTGTCCTCTTTTGCAGTGATGACATTTAGATCACCTGATCAAGTGCTATCTGACTCTTGTGCAAACACACACACTTTCATTATTTTAGGGACAAGTCTGAAACACTAGATCACTATCCAGAATACTGTTTTCTTGACTAACAGTGATGGGTTTAAAAAATAACAACAACAACACTCTCCTGAATCCACTAGGTATGCAAGCACGTTGTGCCACTTTCCACAGCTGAGTTAGGAGACAGCCATACATTTCATTTGTTGCATGTATACACTTTACCAATTGTCTAGACAAGGCTGCATCTGCACTGCAGAAATAATGCACTTTGACAGTGCTTTAACTACCATGGCTCAGTGCTGTGGAATTCTGAAACTTGTAGTTTGTTGTGGTGCTGGAGCTTCTGACAGAGAATATGAAATATCTCACAAAACTACAAATCCCAGAATTCTATAGCATTGAACCATGGCAGTTAAAGTGGTGTCAAACGACATTATTTCTGCAGTGAAGATGCAGCCTGGATCAGGCCTGAGTCTACCAACCTCAGCATCCTCTTTTGAACAATAACCAATTAGATCTCTATGGAACGTCAACAAGGACAATATAAATAAAATAGCTTTCTCTCACTACTGTTCCCCAGGAAATGATATTCAGAACTAAGCTTCCCTTGATTTGGCAAGTGACCATGAAACCTTTCTCCTCCATGAATTTACCTTACTCCTTTAAAACCATCAGATTACATAGCCATTACTGCATGCTGCAGAAAGAAAATCAACAGTATAAACATGTGCTACATGAAATAGAGGTTAATTTGTCCTGCATCACTTGCAATGCAGTTTCCATGGCTGACTCTAGGTTCTGAAACTATTAGAGAGGGAGAAAATGTATCTCTCTCTACACCACACAAAATTCGGTAATCTCAGTCCTTGCTCACAAGGACACTGAATATAGCAATCGGCAAATGAATTTGCATAAATTCATCTTAATCACGGTAGACATTTCAGCTGTAATACTTTACTCATAGTAATGTGCTTGCAGCCTAGGCCACACAATCCAAGACCTACACTCCCAAAGGCCATCTGTTTTATTCATCATGCTTGGGTCAAAGTCTCATATGCAGAAAAACAGGCCTTTGCCCCAAAGAGTTTACAATCTAAATTGTGACTATGGGGAAAACAACACAAGAGCAGAAAGGAAGGAACATACAATGTTAACAAAGTACGGCAAAAAGACGAAGAACATGTATATGTAGCAGCTGCAGTTACAAATCTTTATATTTAGTTTCAGTTAGGGATGACACTTTAAAGTAAGGGTTTAAGCAAACCCTCTAAACCAGTGCTACTAAAAGGGATGGTCCAATAACTGGCTTATCAGTTATTGGTTGCCTGTCTGCAGTGATATTCCAGGAAAGAAAGAAAGAAATGCTTGCAGTCAATGGTCATGAATATGGTGCAGGAGCAAGTGTCAGAAGAAGAGACTCCCAGGTTGCAAGCAATTCAAGCAGCCACTGGGGAAGAGCAGACGACAAGGACAAGTACTGCTGCTGCTAATGATGCCACTGCACTCGAGCCGAAAGGATGTTCAGCTGCTGACATGCTCAAAAGTGAAAGGAGACGTCTTAAGCTGCAGAAGCAGCAAGTTAAGACACTTTAAAACAAGGAATGGAATGTACAAATGTTTCAATATTTGGAATATTTATCAATGATTCGGATGAAGGAATAGGGGTCATGCTTCTCAAATTTGCAGGAGGAATAGCTAATATCCCAGAAGACAGGATGAACATTCAAAATCATAGAATCATAGAATCATAGAGTTGGAAGAGACCACAA
>CM034706.1:44457676-44472171 GCA_020142125.1 Phrynosoma platyrhinos | reverse complement strand
TTAATTTCGTAAGTAGAGGTACCACTGTACTTCATTTGACATTAGAGTGGGCCATGAGCAAATCACACTCTCTCAGCCTCAGAGAATGGCAATGGCTAGAGAATCTTGGAGATTTCTCATCAGCAGGATCACCATGGGTCGAGAAAGACACATGGGTGGTTAACAACAACAAAAATAGTACTGATTAAGATGATTAGATATTATTTTAAAGTTTAAATCATATAGTCATATATGATTTTATAGTTAAATCATATAGATTTAGTCATATAGAAACAAGAAACAGTCATATAGAAACAAATGGGTTCTTGACCAGTGCTCTCCCTAGAAGCTAAGATGATCAAGTTGAGACTATTGTACTTTGGCCAGATAATGAAAAGGCACAGATCATTAGAAAAAACAAAAATGGTAGGAATGGTAGAGGGTATAAGAAAGAGAGGAAGACCACAGACCAGATGGATAGATTCAATCAGGGGGGTTACATGCAAGGGCTTGCAGGATCTGGGGAAGGCAGTGGAAGATAGGGATTCTTGGAGATGTCTCAGCCACAGGGTCGACATGAGTTGGAGCCAACCCGAGGGCAGATAACAACAACAACAACAACAACAGATTTAAAATACTTAAGCAGTCGAACTACTGGATATGCATAATTTTTAAACACCCCACAAACCCTTTGGATAGATCAGCATTATTATCCCTATACTGCAGATGGGGTGGGATGTGAAGACTGATAGATTGTGTCTTCCTTAAATTCATGAGATGAGTCTATGGAAAAGATGAGATTAAAACAAGGGACACATCAATCTATAGTTCAGTGTCTTATCTACTGTATTTCACAGTTATATGACAGTTGTGGGAAAAAGATTTTAATTCTCAGGTACTGCATCAAAGGCACCAAGCTCATCAAGAAAAGAAAAATATTCCAAACTGCTAGTTACCAGAAACAAGTGTGAAAATATTATAGCTGTTTGACGCTCTGATTTAGAATGTCTCCTTGAAGACAATTTTAATACAGGAACACATCATATAAAGAAAAGGAAAATACCCCATGCCTTGAAGAAATTAAAAAGTAATATTATTTACTCTCTGTTATATTTTAATATTACAGTTCAAATTATATTAAATAGGAGGGGGTTATTAACTGTGATACCACTGCAATCCTGAAGCACAGAAGACTGACGGATGGGCTGAGTAGCAATATTAACTGTCACATTTATTTTATTTATGCAAGCCACTTGCTTTTCAGACCCCCTCCCATATTTATTTCCTATCCAGAGGAAAAGGTGGCAAGCACACTGATTAAATTTGCAGATGATATGAACATGGAAGGAATAGTGAGCACTGCTGAGGCAGATCTAATATTCAAGAACAGAAAGGCAGTGAGAAATAAAATGAGCTTCCACAAGGACAAATGCAAAGTAACCCACTTGGGAAGTAAAAATTAAAGGAGCATGCACAAAAATGAAAGCATGCTGGCTAGACAATGGTACCGAATTGAAGACAGATGTCAGGTTCACAGCGGACGTAGATCTAAGACACTGCAACATAGCATTATAGTAGTAAAAGCGATGAAAAATAAAGGGAACAGAAATAATGTAAATAGAAAGCCCTGGTAAGAGGTACTAGCATGGCTAAATGCCAATAGATCTGAAAATAAATAGCATTCACAATGCACAGCTGATAGGAACAGCAGCAAACAGGAGATGGGAAATGAGTGAGGAGATGCAAGAGGAATAACTACCCAGTATCAATCTTTGGTGAAGCTGTGGCATGGCTAGAGGCCCCAAATAGACTTCTAGTCATGCCTCATTTAGTCTTTCAATGTACAATAAATAACAGAGAACGTGGGACCACAAGCAGAAATTGTGGTTAAGAAAAACACTGAGCCCATTCAGTTATAATACTGTTGTCATTGTATCTCCAATCTGAGAAATCTCAGTCTTGCACATTGCCTTTTTCCATCTCCTGGCTACTGTGCATGTTTGCTTCTTTATCTCAGGAGGCAAACAACTGTTTGTAGGACATATAGGAAGTCTGGAACTCTCTCTGTATGAGTAGGGAGGAAAGTGAAGAGTGAAGACATCATGTGAGTCTGAGGCTCCTCCTAGGTTCATTACAGAATATTAAATGGCATTATATTCAAAAGGCCCACTGCTAACAATACAATACAACCATTCTAGAAATCCTGCAGTGAAAATACCCTACATTTAACCTGCAAGACTTCACTCAAGATGATCACACTGTAAATACAGTAACACCTACTCAAAAGAGTTTCTAACGAAGACAAAAACGTAACACATTAGCGGAGGAACCTGAAACAAATAACACCCCATTGCATATATAATTCTATTAATAGAATCATACAATCATAGAGTTGGAAGAAACCACAAAGACCATCTAGTCTGCCATACAGGCAGACTGTCCTGCCATACAGGAATATACAATCAAAGCTATCAAATTCAACAGAATGTCCAAACTGGGCCAGTGAGACTATGATCAAAACACAATGCAGAAATAATCCACTTTGAGACTGCATTAACTGCCTTGACTCAATGCTAGGGAATTCAGGAAGTGTAGTTTTGTGAGACGTTTAGCCTTCTCTGTCAGAAAGCTCTGCTGCCACAATAAACTACAATTCCCAGGATTCCCTAGCACTGAGCTAGGGTAGTTAAAGCGGTCTCAAACTGGATAATTTCTGCAGTGAGTTTTGGATCACAGTCTCAATGTCTTTTTGTTGTTTATGGAAGAGCCAGCATGGTGTAGTGGTTTGAGCACTGGACTATGACTCACGGTACTAGGTTTCAAATTCCCACACACCCAAGGAAACCCACTGTGTGTCCCTGGGTAAGTCATACTCTCTAATTCTCTAAAGAAGGCAAGGGGCAACCCCTCTCTGAACAAATCTTGCCAAGAAAACCCTGTGGTAGGGTCACCTTAGGGTTGCCCTAAGTTGGAAATGACTTGAAGGCATACATCAATGACAAAGCAGTGGTGAGCCAATCACTAAGTGTGATTGATACTTATCATAGACTGATGAATGTTGTGATAACTGCCCTGAATGGACCCAGAATTATTCACAGAGTTTATATGAGAGCAGGAATGGGGACCATGTGGCCATCCAGAGCACTATAGAGAACCACACACTACCCACACCTGCAATAGGGAATGATCCATGAGCCAGTAAAATTATATTCCTTTTCACAGCACTGAACTCATTTCCTACCATAAAGGCTATAAGACAAGGCGTAACACAATAATGAGGCCATAACAAAAGGCCTGAACACAGCAATCGCTGTATTGTTGATGTCTGATTACAAACATTTTTGATACCATATCATCTGGTCTTAGACTTTTCTTCCATGACACATATCTGTAAAATACAATATTCAGCATGTCAAGCCCTAAATCTGCAACACATAAACCATGAAGTGTTGTATTATATATCTCCCTGATATTTGCTTTTGGTGAGATTCAACAGTCATAGTCTCATTTTAGCTCACTTTGCAGGCAAACACCAAGCAAACATATTGTGTGTATTAAAATGTACATACAGTACAATACTTAATAATAATAAATAATAATAAAATTTATTTCTATCCCGCTTAATGAAAAAACAATCCAGGCGGCTTACTTCATTATATAATACCTACGCTACCAAGATCTTGTCTTAGCAATGAACAGAACAGAAAGAAGCATGAGTTTACAGATAATAGTACACAATAACAGAAACTCCTAATTTTCTTTGTTCTTAGCACACACAGTAGCTATCCCTGCTGCACCCTAATACTAGTATGCTAGCTGGTAGTGCTACCCTTGAGTACCTGCTGACCAGTAAAGACACAATGTGGGCACAGTGCTTTTAAATCTGGTTTGTTTTCCACACCCCTACTTTTACTTCATCTGACGAAGAAATATGGGTATCTCAAAAGCTTGCACACTATTCTTTGGAGCTTTGGGGTTTTTTTTTGGCCTAATATAGCTATTACCCTAATAAAGAATTACACTATTAAAGTATTATTTTAAAATTGTTAACACATTCTCCTTTACATTCTGTAAAAGTTGTAACAGAATTGCCCACATTGCACATTACAACAATAAAAAAAGCCCCTGGGACATTGTCAAGAGGAAGTGGAAAGGTTAAAAAAAATCTAAGCTGGCTAATGAAGATTTTTGATATCCAAGATATTCATATAGGCTGGGATTAAATTATTGTGGCACACCTGAACTCCACTGCTGACATGTAATGGGCTGTCAAGGATTGTGGATACCTCATAGTCTGTCCAGATAATGCAGTATTCAAGGTTACCACCAGTACAGTGGTTAGTATTTGCCAATGGTTCAGCCATAACCATCTCCCTTTCAGATGTCTGTCCTTCAAGTGAATCTTAAGCAGTGGACATTCAACTCCCAGATGAACCAAGCTAGATATAGAATTATCTACTTCCAAATAATCCAGAATGGAATGGACATTATTTTTTAACTGCATGCTTAAAATCAGAATGTATGAAAGCTGAAAACTTATATCCAAAAATTTAGAAACATTTCCTTGATTTCAGAGCACCTTTCTAGTAAATATACATAATACTGTATTGTTAGCAACATATAATTGCTTGTTTAAAGACAAAAAATGCTTCCTTTACAATACATTTTTATGAATCTTGTTATTTTTAAAAAAAACCTTCTATGCTTAATTAGTGAAATGCTCCAAAAACACTGTATTTGGTTGCCTGATATCTTATTAAAACAAAACTAGATCTAAGCACCTCTTAACATTACAATCTTCCTTCACCATTCTTCACCGTCTATTTGAAAGCAACTAAGCAGTTAACAAAAATTTGCACAGACATGTCTAATGGACTTTGTTATTTGTTTTCTTTTAAGTTCAGTACTATTTACTATGTTTTCAGTGGGTGGGACTGCTTCTGGTGTTGCAATGTTCTAGTAATGACAAGACTCTCTGCAAAACAGAGGAAGTATCTCCATTGTTAGGAGCAATCAGATTCAAGCTCAGCTCTATCTTCAGTTGATTCTTTTTATCTGCAAGAATATTCTGATTCATTAGAGATTGACTTAAGATACACAGACAGTTGTATCATTTTCAGAATACGTTCTAAATTGATTTGCTAGTTCCAAATAAAAAAAAGATGACTGGATCAATGCAAATATAAAATCAATACTATGTAAATTCCACTGATTCAATGAGTTTATTCTATTTAGGATTAGCAATTGGACTGAGGCCTAGAACAACTGACACATAGAAATGATTGGATTTCCACAGTTTTCTTTCTTTATTCCTAGAAACAGACATCTGTTCCTCTAGTGTGCCTTCAAGTCATTTCTGACTTATGGCAATCCTAAGATGAACCTATGATGTGGTTCTCTTGGCAAGATTTGTTCAGAGAGGATCTGCTTTTGTGTTTCTCTGAGGCTACATGAATGTGACTTCCCAAGGTCACCCAGTGGGTTTCCATGGCCAAGAGGGGATTCGAACCCTAGCCTCCAGAGTTGTACTCCAACAGTCAAACCACTACAGCAGGGTGAATCATACTATGCAGTAAGTACAGAAGTACATTACCCTGAAAGTACTGTTTCATGACAAAAATTTTAGAACGGCAACTGCAGACACTTATTTCAATCTGTGAGATTCTTCTGACAGCCTACTTACGGGACAGCAATTGTATGTTTCTAGCCACACTATTTTCACAATAAAATGAGAAAGGTGAAAAGATAACTCAAGGTTGTAAATAGCTATGGATCAGACAGCAAGATACAGATCTTGCATAGGTATGAGTCTTTCACAGGTTTTTCCAAACCTTAAGATAGCTATAATGCCACAAGTGACGTAACACGGATTATATATGGCGACATAATTGTTACGACAAGTTGTAATGTCCTTTTGCTGTTGGCATGGATGGCCTTAGCGTTAGCAACCTTACTGACAAATGCCTTTCTGACACAGAACCTGCACAAATTTAGGAATATATACTTGTTACTTAGTAATAATTCCTTTATATCTTATGCACTGAAGTGCACAAGGACTTAAAAGGTACAAAGTTAATTCAGCATTTGCCAATCTTCTGAAAGACATGCTACTCACCACCCCCATGTAATGGTCTTAGGACCACAATTTTTAAAACCACCAGTTTAGCATGCTGCCAGTCTTCAAACCCACACATGCTTCAATTCATTAGGCAGGAGTATTTGCAACCTCATCAATAGGTTTGCATTATCAATACTATCTAAATCAGGGAGGTCCTATATGTGCTTTCCTTTACCACCTTAAATAAGGTTAAGCAGGTTCACATAAGATAGTATAACTAGGATCTATGTGACTCCATTTGTCTAACAAAGTTGTGCTTTACTAAGTCAAAGCCACATTTCATTTCCAGTTGCAGTGACTGCACAGACATTTCGTCTATTTAAAGAGGATAAAATGTTAGCACCACAAGACAGCTGGGACAAGGAAGAACACGAGCAAGTGTTTAACTGTTTGCCTGGATATATATGACCTGGAATAATTCCAAAATCAAAACTGGAAACAAACATATACATTGGTCAAATGTGTAACAGTTGGAATATTGTTGCAAAGGTGAAAATATAAACATTAATTGATACATTTACACCTGAAAAAAGTCTCCGAGCCAAAAATTTGGTCCATATATGCCTCAAATACCAGAAAGTTACTGTTTTGGGCAGGGGAATGTGAACAGATCTTATATGTTTACAGAAAACACATCAAATGTTGATGGAATGAGGAAAGACTAATCAGTTCATTTATGAAATAGAAAATGGCATGGCATCTATAGTAAAATCTGCATAGAACATCACATTATGGAAGGATAAGACAAAAGTTTTTTTTTTAAAAAAAAGAAATAAATAATGAACAAAAAAAGGCTTGTGAATTTATTACTCATCTAAATATGTGAAAAATGTAGACTGAAACAGAAATCTGATAAGATTCGATTTCTTCAACATTGTACTGTGTGATTTGGACTGCCCCACAGTTCTCTACAATAAAATACTGTAATAATTTGAATTGAGATAGTTATTTGAGTAGATCTCAAATTAATGTACTATGTACTATGCATAGTACTATGTGGCACTATGAAGACACTTTCAAAGCTTCATGGAACACTCCATGGGGCACCCTTTGCAGAAATAAGGAAAAGCCCAAACAAAAATAAAAATAAAACTTGATTCTCTATAATTAGAAAAGCAAACTATTCCAAATATAGAAGCCTGGGCTGTAGAGTCAGCAGTACTGGCAACAGATGAAAGAAATATATACAAGAGGAGACAAATTGATGAAATTCCAACAAATCTCATCATGCTTCTTATTGTACTATACACAGCGTGCAAAAGCAGGACTTACAAAGATTGTTTTAAGGAAAATAAAAACCTCAGGGATCATAAGACAGAACAATGGGATACAACAAGTAGTGGTTTATTTTACAGTAATAACAACACCGATTTTTAAGAATGAGAAAAGAGAATAAAATATAACGTATGGGAATTATCACAATATAAAAACCAGAAGGATGCTGGAATGACACACTGACCACCTTATCCTAGGATATGACTTTTAGATCAGTTATGAAAACAGTAATAAAATTCTAAAGAGTAGCTGTATTTAGCTGCCTTGAGAGTTAGTACTGAAATGAAAAAGAAGGATATCCATCCATTTTTGCAAGCAACCCAACAAAGTATCTCAAACTGACATACTAAGTGTGACAGTTTAAAACTTAATGGTGACCACATGGAAGCTTTTAAAAACACATATGTAGGACTCCATGGTTTCATTACAACATTTAAATATTCTTAGCTCATGTGGTGCCCCATAAAGTACTTGTAGAAAACAGTAGTTAACAATTTAGCCTGTGCATAACAGACATGCAAACAATACAAGTGTCTTAAAAATTTAGGTGAATCATATGGAGCAAGTGGTTAAATGCTTTCTCTCTCTCTACAAATGGCTACTGTCAAATTTAAATCAAACACATGGTCTAGATTCCACAGCTGAGCTGCGTATTTATTCACACCTGACAACCAACCCACATTACAATACATATTCTAGAGGTAGCTGGGCTGGGAAGTATCCTGATGATTTGCCTCTCATTTCTGTTTTTCTATAGCACATTTTATCTTTTTAAAAAAGAAAACATCAAAATACTATGGTAAAGGTAAAAGATATATTTTTAACCTGTGTCTTTTCATTGGCTGAAAGCACCTATCCTGATTAGTAGATATGTGATTTAAGGGAATCACACTCTATATATACAAGATATAAATAATCCAAATCATGCAATTTGACAACTGCCTCAGTGCTGTGGAATCCTGGGCTTTGTAGTTTGTTGTGGCATTAGAACTACCTGACAGAGAGGGTTAATTATCTTTAAAAAACCTACAAATCCCAGAATTCCATAGCACCGAGCCATAGCAGTTGAAACTGGTGTAAACTGCATTATTTCTGCAGTGCAAATGCAACCAAGATCGTGCTAAATAATCTGACGTACTGACAACAGTGTGGTGTTGCCGTTTGAACACTGGGCTAAGAGTCTGGAGACCATGATTCAAATCAATGCTTAGTTGACCTTGGGCAAGTCACACACACTCAGCCTCAGCCAGGTTCAGTTTCCCGTTGCCGTATGTCAGAAACAACCTGAAGGCACACAACAACAACAACAACAACAAGAGGATAACAGATTTTAAAACAAAAAGCGTATCAGAATTAAATTGCTTCGGCAGAGGGGAGGGATAGAAATTATTATTATTATTATTATTATTATTATTATTACTAATTGACGTCCTGTTTTCGTATGTGCTTATCCATGAGGTGAGGTAATTTTTGGAAGACTTCTTCCACCTACGCCCATTGGGACAGATAAACAAACAGACCCCAGGGGAGAAGCCTTCTTGGTGGTGGCGAGTCATTATGGCAGTGTTTCTTAAACTTTGGTCATCCAACTGTTTTGGACCTCAGATCCCAGCAGCTCTAGCCAGTTGGGCCAACCGTCAGGAATTCTAGGAGCTACAGTCCAAAACATCTGGAGGACCAAAGTTTGGGAAACACTGGATTATGGTATATGTTTTCCCAGGAGGCCAGCCACATATCTACTCTGGTTATCTCTTGTTTCCAGGCACAGATCATTAAGTAACAGTGAGTTTTATCTCCAGTGATTTTTTATGCTTCTCTACCATGTACTGTTTCAGATTTCACTGCTTTTGTTGTATACTTTTTTGTGTGTTCTATCAACAGATTTATCTTCTTCCAACAACAAGCAGCAATATTTGTTTGCCACTAGTTTCATTAAGATAATAACTTAAATAGTAATATACTGAAGCTCCTCCTGGGGGAGTCATGGAAATGCTTCAAAATTTTTCTACAGAAACAATTTGCCAGAAAAATAAATACAGTTGACCCTCCATTTTTGCAGGGAATCCGTTCCAGACCCCTCCACCCACAAAAATGAAAACTCACAGATATTAAAGCCCCATTGGCTTGAATGGCTGCCTGCTCCTGCGCGCGGCACTGTACGCACTTCATGAGCACACGAGCCATTTTAGACGATGGGGCTTGCCAGTCCATGAATGACCAAGACTCAACATCTGCGAAAATGGAGGGGCAACTGTACATTAAATCCAGCAAGAAAGCAAAGAAGTGCTTACATTTTTATGAAAATGTACCTTCTCAAGCTTTAGAATCTAGGTGTGATTCATTTTTAGTCCAAAATAAATAAAAGGTGTTAGAAATTCTTTCTCTGTAAATAACGCTTTACCTTAGCAACCTTTAAAATAGGTGTGATGACATATTAAATTACATTATTAGAATCTATTAAATTATTATATTGGAAGATCAGACATCTCCATATAAACCTAGCTGCATTGACACTTTACCAGGATGTTCAATGGTAAATATGAAAAACAAAAATTCCACCCCATTTAGGATGTTGGAGGGGGAAAAACAGAAGTTTTTAGAAATAAGAAAATACATATTTTAAATCTTCAGCACAACAACCAAGAATGCTATGGGGAGTGCTACCAGTATTTTGTAGAACAAAAGTATCCAGTTCTAGAAAAACCAGTACAAAATTGTATATGTATTTTAATACTACTGCTATCCTATTATCCCCCTCAGTCTTGTATTATCCTATAGTGTTTCAGCAGAACAAGCCTTACTGAAATGAATAAGGATTATACTAAGAGATTACTGAAATTAATATAGTTTATAAAAATCTTAGTATGAGAGCCACCTGGTACTGAACAATTTTGTTCTTTTTGAATGGTATTGTGCAAACACTTTCTTGAGAGACCAAGTGTAAATTGATTTTAAATATCAACAAGTATTTCTTTGTGTAAGTCAGATCTTTCAGTCAGAGAAAAGTGTTTTCCTCATTAAAATTCTTCTCATACAATATATAAAGAAGCTGTCAAACATCTGAATGGATACCTAACTACTAAAATATTCAAGTGCAATGAAAGAGCTAAAACTTTAATAATCACATGGCTGGAATGTGCAAACATATGATACCAGCATCAAGGGCAAATGTAAACACAAACATAAGAACCAAGGGATCTCTAGAATATTTTTCAACCTCTCTTATAACTAGACATTAGCACCAAGAAACAGCTAGTACACTTCTCTTTTTATCACTAAACATGGGAATATTTGACACTTACTGTATCTAAAATACCTCCAAACTAATTTTGCCATTACTTTCACAACAACTGATTATGGTTAAAATCTTATTATCTCTAAGTGGTCATATCTCCAAACATGACCACTGCTGCTGCTTTAACCAATAGGGTTTCACTAATCGTACACTAACACTGTACACTAACTTTCACTGGGACTGACTGATATGAAACCAAAACAATAAGCCAAACAAAAAAAGAAGGAAAAGAATACTGATCTAGACACTATAATCCTACTATGGCTTGGAAATAACTAACCATTTAACTCATTAGATCCGTCTCCTGACGTGACTTAACACCCCATATTTCCTAAGTTATTTTTAGAACATTTTAATTTGTTGGGGTGGATGGCTGTTCCTCTGGCAAATTCAGTGAGAGATGAAGGAGAAGAAGAATTAGATTCTGAGGAAAGGTATCACACGGATCTATTGCTAGGCAGACTGGTTGTCTCTGGGAGTGGAGAATGAGATGGATAAAATTTTGCAATCCCAGTAGAATAACTGGAAAGCGTTTGAAGAACTGGTATAGAGGAGGGTGACAGGCCTACCCCCACCCATAAGACTGACAATTGGTAGATGTTTCCTGGGTTTATTAAAGCTGAAAATGTGCTATTAAGTCTGTTCAGATACAAGAAGATACTGTACAGAGTCTCTTCCCTACTTATTCTGAATGCTTCAAGTGCAGACTCTACAGTGGGCTACTTCACCTGCCCTGGGATGCAGGTCTCTCCCCCACCTCAGCCTCAACTCCAGCCTCACTCAGATCAGGTCATCAATTCTATTTGTCACTAATGGATTGAAGATCAGATAAGTAATCCAATGTGGCTATTTTACCAGGTAGGTCCTCTGACTGCCAGGTTGATGACCTACTAAAGATCTTCGTCCTCCTCTCATATTGCCTGTGTTTCTACCCTTTGCTCCCCTACTGTAATTGGTTTTCTCTGAGGGGTCCCAGTTGTGCTTCTCCTTCCTTGTCCCAGGCCCAGGACAGCTTCCCATTCAGCTTCTTGGGTATTTGCCTTCCTCCTCCCTAACAGGCACTAGACTGGTGGGACACAAACTCCTGGTGCCTCATCTCTGCTCCCCTCCCCTTCTGAAGCTACCCCACTTCTCCTGCCTCACTGTCTCCCATACTTGGCTGCTGGCTCAAGTCAAGAGGAGCAAGGCTGGCTTTCATCCTGCAACTGCAGGAGGATCACCTCCTGCCACTACTGTTGCCGATACGGCTGTCATAGCTTCCACCGCCTGGCCCACTGCCACATTCCTCTTCCTCTATTTCCTTCCTGCCTGAGCTTTCTCCCCACTTTCTGGCTTATCCCCTTTTAGACCTCCCACTTTTCCCTCACTCTTCCTCACCCCTTTCACCTAACCCCAGAAGCATTTCATCCTGTGCTGCAGCCACAATCTGAAGCTCGCAGCATTCCCTCTTCTGGGCACTGCTGCCTTGCTTAGCCTGTTCCTTCTTACTGGCAATGCCACTGTTGCCCTGGTAAGTCTCAACCCATGGCAGTCTTCTGCCAACACCCTGTTGTTCAGTAACTGTGAGTTACTGAAGAATCGAAAGGAAAAAAAGGTGAGTCTGGGAAGGGAAGGGAAGGGAAGGGAAGGGAAGGGAAGGGAAGGGAAGGGAAGGGAAGGGAAGGGAAGGGAAGGGAAGGGAAGGGAAGGGGAGTGATTCATTTGTTTAGCCATCAAGCAGCTATGACCTTTATACCATGTCAGGTCTTGTAGACCTGAAAGGCTGGTGCTCTTCCCACATCACTCCCCTGACTTGTATATTTTTTCGGGAGGGTGACTCTTTTGAGTTCTTGTCCCCTATTGATTTTATTGTGCTTTCTTTGTATATTATCTGGTGGGAAGAGATGCAATAAATTCCTTTGTAATCCTTGTTGGTGTTGTGTGCATTCAAGTAATTTCTAACTTATGATGACCGTATTGTTGCTGTGGTGTGCCTTCATGTAATTCCTAACTTGTGTTAATCCTAAGGCAACCCTAGAAAATCAGTGTGGCATAGTGGTTTGAGTGATGGACCAAATAACTGGAGACCAGGGTTTGAGTCCCAGCTCAGCCATGAAACCCACTGGGTGACCTTAGGTAAGTCACACCCTCTCAGCTTCAGGGGAAGGCAATGGCAAACCTCTTATGAACAAATCCTGCCAAGAAAATCCCATGGCCTTAGGGTCGCCATAATTCAGAAACAACTTGAAGGCACACTTGTTTATAAGGCAACCCTATCAAGGGTTAAGTGTGTTGATTGTTGTTCATATAGTCCTAGGCACTTTGATCATTAAGTGAAACAACTTCAATATGCATTTCCTCTTCTCTTTTGGCTTCTCACTCTCTCTTTCTCACAACAGCCAATACAGTAGTTCTTTACCTTTGGTCATCCAGATCTTATGGAGTTCACCTTCCAAAAGCCAATGGTCAGAAAGGCTGGAAGTCAAAGTCCAAAACATCTGGAGACCCAAGGTTAAATGGATAGAATGCTAGGTTATACATCTGATAATGCTAATGTTTACTCAAAATAAAGTGTGTCCAACAGTTACCCAGTGAGTGTGATTAAGACTGCTTTGTAAAATTTCAGTCGAATTCCATCTTACCAGGGACTACAGTGAGCCCCTGGTATCCTCTGGAGTTTGGTTCCAGGACCCCCATGGATACCAAAATCTGTGGATACTCAAGTTACAATACAATGGCATTGTAAAATTGTGTCCCTTATATAAAATGGCAAAATCAAGGTTTGCTTTTGAATTTGGGTGTTTTTTTTGGGGGGGGGAGGAGTTTGTAGGAGAAGAAAATAGGCTAGTGCATTTTAAACCAATAGATTTTTTTTTTTAAAAAAAAGCCTCACATAGATGTATACTGTTTATATATTTACTTGCTTAACTGCTCAACCCCAGCAGTTTCTCTGGGTGACATATAGTACTGCAGTAGTCAGCTATAGAATGTCAAAACCACAGATGACTGACACTGAATCCCTTCTCTCAAGATAAGACCACAATTGTTTTATGTGAGGGAGAAGATAAAATGCAAGTCTGGTTACTGCTATTATCTGTGCTATCAGAAGTAGGCCAAGGTCCAGACACATACACAAGCTATACATTTGCTAGACCAACACTGGGTTTACCTCAGCAATCACCAGCTGATTGCCTACTTCTGGAGTCGACATTCTCAGCCAGTATCACTTCTGTTTTGCCTCAAGTCAGGTTCAGTTTGTTTGCTGAAGCCCAAAAACAGTGAAGCACTGAATGAATAAGAACCAAAATAGATTTTCTAAAAACTGTAGCACATTAAGAATATCACATTTCAAAACTCTATGGCCCTTCAGTTACTTTATGAGTGAGGAAGAAAAAATAGAACTATACAAAATGTAAGACAAATTGAGGAGTAATCCCACAAAATTACTACTGTGGATCCTTTGTATCTGCTGAGATTTGGTTCCAGGACTCTCCATGAATACCAAAATCCATGGATACTTAGGTCCCATTAAATACAATGAGATAGTAAAATGGTGTCCATTATATAAAATCAAGTTTTGCTTTTTGGAGTGTGCGTGTTCAAGGTGTGGATAGTTGAATCCGTGGATAAGGCTTCATGGATACGGAGGGCTGATTGTACTATCCAGTATAAAGCCAATATAAGCCTACGTACCTGACTCTCTAAACTTTATGGTTTCACTAGCAGCAGGTACTGAAAGGCAGCATGGTAATCAATATAGAACCATAACATCACAATTTTTATTTTAAAATTTAAAAAGAAATATTACCGTATTTTTCGCCATATAAGACGCTCCGGCATATAAGACAC
>CM034706.1:44444654-44457576 GCA_020142125.1 Phrynosoma platyrhinos | reverse complement strand
CTAATATGGCGAAAAATACGGTACCTGGGAAATTCACTTCCACCAGACAGCCAAACTTACAGTCAGAGCAAGCATGGGGCCAACTGGCATACAGAGAGAAAAGAAAAGCACTTGGAAAGTTTCACTAAATTCCACTTTCAAAATATCTGTAAATCTGTAGTTATTGCTCCAGATAATTTCTAATTTTTTTCACCTTGAAAAAGCGTTGGGTTTCCCCCACAATAAAAGTGAAGTATTAAAAGAATTTTAGGTCTACTTAAATAATTTTGTACAAGTTTGTCAATAATACACGTTTTCAATAATTGTTTCAAATTGATCCTTCAGTCCACTAACCTTCATACTATGTCTTAACTGGTGCACTTCCAGTAGATTTGAACTGGGCAAAAGAATGCAACATATTTTGGAACTGTATTCTTAATGTTCCTATGACAAACACTGAAGCAAGTGCCGAAAGCGTTCAGAGCCTATCTCTGGAACAGGTACAGACATGGCCAAAATACACTGATTTGTTTCAGGAGAGATGTTTACAGGTATTAAACTAAGTTCAGTACAGGCTTCAGCATGAATTGCTTGGTTTTAAAAAATTCCTTTAGTTTCTGAAACAAGACCTATTCATAATACATCTTTCACTAGAAATAAAGCAAGAAAAAACCTTTAAACCACAGAGCTTATTACCCAGTTAATACACTGTACACCCAAACCGCCTTTTATCAACATCTGAAAAATTTAATTACAAGAAAAAGGGGGTAGAGGTTGAACTAGCTAAGTCACTGACAGAAGAGACTGTATATCCTGACATGTCAAGGTAATTAAGAATGTGTAAGCTTCCTTTAATTTTTTTTTAAGGTAGCAATTTAAAATGTCTAAGTGAAAAACAATGTTCACAATGTTCTCTCTCTTATGTACCAACAGCCTAACAAATACATTAAGACTTTAACTGGTCAAATCTCTGCCAAATATAATTAATTTAGTCAAATACTTTAGCTCTATTTAGCCTTTTATATACCTCCTAGAACAGCCTATATAAAATATTCACAATATTATCATCTCAAACTCATTTAAAACAGAAAAAATCAGATTAATTCAATAGGGTCTGCATCTTAAACAATGTGATTACAGTTTCTGGCTGCAGAGTTGGTGTATGTGTTATTTATAGTACCTCTTCTGAACATTTAACTGCTCATACACCATCTATTCATATGCATATTAAATAAGATAAGGTTGCTATATCTCCAAGATTTTACTTAGATTCTAGGCAAGCCACTTGGTGCCCACCTGAACCATCATTTGGTCTAGATTCCAAAGGGTCCAGTCCTTGTAGAAGCCATGAAATGGGAGAAATATGAAACAGCTCTTTGTCAAATTTTTCTACAAAGAAGTCTGCTCAAGAGTTTCTGCTGAAGTAACTGACACAAATCTCTATGAGCAGCAGTGTGCAGGAAGAATCAAGATCTGCCCCATGAAGGTGTAAATTGAGGCGAGGGAGAAAGTAGGAGTGATAGGAGAGTTAGTTATGTGAGCAACAACACACAAGAAGCAAGCAAGGTGCATTTCGTAAGGGCATGTAGTGAAGGTGGGGAGGGAATAGATGGGAGAGCCAGCAACACAAGGGGCAGTGTGCAAGAAGAAACTAAGAGGTGCACTGAGGATGCAAGGTAAGGTGAAGGAAAGAATAAGAAAGGAGATTGAGTGAGTAATATGCATAGTGGAGTGCAGGAAGCAAATGAGATAGGCACTGCAAGGCATAAGGTGAGGTGAGGGAGGGAGTAGGAGGGACGGGAAAGTCAGGTATGTAAGTAGCAGAATACAAACTGCACATAATACAAATATACAAAAGCAAGTCTAAAGTAATAATCAGTTTAAATAAGATTGGTAAACATGTGAGTTTAGGAGACATGTTGTGCAAATGACCTGAAAGATTTACTTTTTTCACAAACATATCAACTCAACATAATTGTAATCCCACAATTTCAGAGGTCTTGCAAATGGAGACTTGCAAATGGAAACTTGCAAATGAAGACTATGGTTAATCTTTGATTTATCAGATCAAAGACAACTCTTGGCTACATCCTGCTTAGGAGCCTAAGGAACAAACAAAATGTTACATGAAATACAAAATTCTGCCATACTCCTAAACCAAGGTGGAAACTGCATGACTTTCTAGATGTTACTGAATTGCTATTCCTAGATTCCTTACCATTGACTATACTGGCTAGGGGTACTGTTAAGTTGCAGCTATCCAATATTTGGAGGTGCACGCAATTCCCATCCCTCCCTTACATCTTACCTTCATTACATTTTTCCACCAGGAGGGAAGAGTAATCTGTTCTAGATTACATATGACTAGATGGGAAGCTTCATCACAAGGCAATGTACTGGTGGTACATATTGCTGACTGTCCACTGAGGTAAACAGGACAATGGATGCACAATTTTTGCACAGCTGACCATTTTGCACAGTAGCTAACTGGTTAAGGGCTACAGACCTAAAAGTGCCAGGGCCTAAACGGATGCAGGTTATACAGAAAATATTGGGGAGGGGGGGAGAAAGATTAAACTTGGTAAAATAGCTGTAAACTCACTTTTTTCATTTACCTTCCTGTTTCCCCCCTAACCTTTTGTTTTACTCAGCTTTATCTTTTTATTTTTGTATGTCTTTCACTGCTGTTTTCTGTCAGTTTCCCATATGTTCATTCATTGCCATCATGAGCTTTAAAAATTAATTTCTCAAAAATTCATCACCACCATCATCGTTAACAGATTCTAATCAATTTTTGTTAATTTTTAAAAACTTACTTGGATTTTAAAATGAAAGTGAATCTGACTGAATCTATGTTCCTAGCAGAGTGTACTGGCATCCCTCCGTTTTCGCAGACTTGGAGTTTGAGGTTTTGCCTGTTTGCAGGTGGGGAAGGACATAATGGACAAAATGGGGTGTGTGCATGGGTGCACACCACCATTCAAGTCAATAGAGATTGAATATTTGCAATTTTCCATTTTCGCATGCTGGGGGTGGGTGGGTCTGGAACGTATCCCCTGCAAAAATGGAGTGGTGATTGTACAGTCTTAGACCACAGAAACCTGAAGTTGTCTGTCAAGAGTATCCTCAGCAAAGTTAAACACAAAGAGCTGGTTTTTATGAAATAAGGAACAGGAGGGTCAAGGAAGAGAAACAAAGAGAAAACCTACAAAGCTAAAGACTAATAAAATAGTCAGCAAGGTGTAGCAGTTTGAATGTTGGGCTGCATCCGCACTGCAGAAATAATCCAGTGTGATACCACTTTAATTGCCATGGCTCAGTGCTATAGAATTCTGGGAACTGTAGTTTGTTTTGGCACAAGAGCTCTTCGACAGGGAAGGCTAAACATATCACAAAACTACAATGCCCAGGATTCCATAGCATTGAGCCATAGCACTGAGCAGTTAGTGATGTCATCCTGGATTCTTTCTGCACTGGGAATGCAGATTATGACTTTGACGACCAGGGTTCGATTCCCAGCTTCGCCATGAAACCCACTGGATGACTTTGGGCAAGTCACATGTTCTCAACCTCAGGAGAAGACAATGGGAAACCTCTTCTCAACAAATCTTGCCAAGAAAACCCTGCCTTAGGGTTGACAAGTCAGAAACAACTTGAAGGCACACAACAACAACAACAACAACAACAAAATAAAATTCAAAAATATTAGTCTGTAGAATCAGTATGTAGAGATCTTGTAGCACCTTTGAGACTAACTGAAAGCATGAGCTTTCGTAGACTACACTCTACTTCCTGAGATGCATTTACTGCATCTCTAAATGCATCAGAGGAAGTAGACTGAAGTCTACGAAAGCTCATGCTGCCAACGTCTTTCTTTCAGTTAGTCTCAAAGGTGCTACAAGATCTCTCTACAATAAAATACAAGTTTTACTTTATATCTCCTTTCACTTTTGATCTCTTTGCTGCCATCACTACAATTTGCACTGAATTTCAGTGGCTCTTTCCCCATCTAATTTGTGGTGAAGAACCAGGGGCCCAGAAAAAAAAAAGATATGGCTTAATGTGATCAATGGGCTGCACTTTGCCCACCACCCATGGAAAAGATAGACCGTTGTGGCTGATATCTATCTATCCTGCAGCTCTGGATTCAGATGCTTCCTTTTGCAATAGGGAGACAAATGAAATCACACTATGTGTATCTTTGCACTGCTCAGGATAAAAAATTTGCATTAGATTATTGCCATCCTGGGCAATGCAAAGACACAGTAGCATAGTTTCATATGTCAGCCTCAAGGGAAGAATCTGGCAATAAACCTGGCTGTTGATTTCTGTGGTATGCACTAATCAGAATCAAATTACAAAGATTTTTCTAATCAGCTGACCAATTAATAGAGTACATTTCCATATGAACATAAAGAATCATTCGGGGGGGGGGGGGGCTTTCAGATACATGTCACAACAGGCACCACCTTAGAACAGACATCTTCTCTTGCACATGAGAGAGTAAGGAATGTCTTTCTTAAGGTGGTGCAAGCTGCCTACATTTTCCTGTAAGTAAACAGGTTTTTAAGTTTATTTTAATATGCACAGCCTAATTAATAACAAATATCTTTTTATGTGATCAAAAGGGGTTCTTTTTAATGTAAGCAACTAGTAGACTAAATGTTGTCTCCATGGGTAAACCCTAATAATTACCCTGAAGTATAAAGGTTAATAAATCTTTCATCTCCAAACTCTAACGGGAGTAGTACTAGAGAGAATTAAAAGACAAAATATCATGTAAGAAAATAACTTGGGTTTAAGAGCTTGCTTTACAATTCCCTTTCCCAGTTTGACCTAGGAGCACCTTCTTTTGACAGCAGCAGATCTCTAACCAAAGAGGAAGACAATGTGTCAGGAAAAAAGTGAAATAAGTTTTATTGATGAAATGAAGTAGTAAGAGGCAAAGTAAACAAATGGACTGTATATTATTTATTTTAAAAAGCATATATAACAGTCTAGATCAAATGTCACAGGTGGTAATAAATATATAGGATAATATTTGGTGGTGTAGATATATTATTCATGATGATTAGCCGGAAGCAACTATACGCAATATCTTTGCAAGTAATAATTGAGACAATAAACTACTAAGCTAACTCCTATGATCCCGTAAATTTATTTCCATGGTAAATCTGTGAGCTATTTTCCATAGAACAGTTTATTTATTAATTATTTTAGTTAAGATAGTTATGAACTGTACCCTTTCTATAACAAGTGCCTAGGGAGATGTTCAATAAATGAAACATTATAAAACATGAGAGCACAATCATAAATAAAAATTACATACATCAAGGTAATACATAGTATTAATAATACACAGTTATGATTCACCTATGTTAAGTGCATCTGTGTCAGCAGGATTAACTAGTCTGATGTACTGGATCAGACCCACAATCCTTTCATATCTGAGCTGCAGAAGGTGAGAAGGTATCCAGGGGTGTGGTGACATGCCCTGATATCACAGACTCTTCAACTGAAGTGACGACTGGGAATTCTTCCAGCTCCTATTGTGCCCAAAGATTTTTCCTCCCTCTTGCCTTCTATAGTAAGTAGAAGGAAAAGCTAGAAGGAAAAGCTGCACTTATTCAGTTGGTGTGGGGAAAGTTGAATAAGCCCTTCAAGTACTGGCTGAATAGCTTTACAATCTGATCACCTTTCCAGCCCAGGAAAAATGGTCAGTGAGCAAAGCCACACGCATTCAGTCAGTGTATGGAGAATGGTGGACATCAATTTTAGCAAAGTATAACAACATCCAAAATCCAAAAAACAGTGATATCTTTATTGGGCCAACCAAATGCATAAAATATATGGCACAAGCTTTCAAAGCTCCACTGGCTTCTTCATCAAGCAAAGGAGTTAAATTGACGATGTTAGTCACAGGCCTGCTAAGGCATACTTAAATGTGTATATTTATCTGCTTATACACATACAGTACTACCTTTCCTTCCTCAGATGTGCTCCCAAGGAAGCTTACATAAAAAAACATGCACATATGCACAAACCTTCTCTTAAGTTTACAGCAGAGGCCATTAAAACATCATAGTAGAACAGATATACATAAAAACAAACAGTACAACAATGTCTTCACCTTTTGTGCAAGTACCTAAAGAAAGGGAACCAACCAGATCCCTTTTGGAACTAAACTTAACAACCTGAGCACTTCCAGAAACTATTTAAGTCCTGCCTAACATTCCAGCCAAATTCATTTCTAAAGACAAAATGTGGATGAAGGCTTCAGGTGATGATTACAGCGAGCAGACTGATTTATGTGGAACAAACATTCCTTTAAATACTCTATTCCTAAGATGTTTAAGGCCTTCTAAGCATCATGATCTGTCCCTGGGAAACACACTGGAAGTCAGTGCAAATCAAACAGAACTAGAATCTCTTAATGGCAAGTCTCAGGCATTTCCCTCTCATTCAGATTTGTACCAGTTTTTTTCCATGGGATTCTGGCCTGCTTTTATCTAATTCTTCCTATTCCATCAGCTTCAATAATCTAGAGAGGTTTGGGGGCAGTCACAAGGAGAAAGAAACGTTTCTTCTGTGAACCTCCCTAATGTAACTGGCGAGAAGCCAATGTTTCCACAAATCATTGTTTGCAAATCATTTGAAGCAAGTTAAATCTTTATGTCTGGGAGTGGGGAAACATGTTTAAATTGGGTGCAGCCATATTTAATATTCCTATTGTTCCCAGGCAACATTTTGATCCCTTTATTATGTGCAAAAGTGCCATGTTTCACAGTACATAGCTAGCCCAAATGTGATTACCTGAAAAATCACAAATTAAGGGGGCGAAATCAAACCGTTATTTGTTAAAATTGTACTTAAGCTTGTTTAAGTTTAAATTTTTAAACTTCCATCAATATTTTTTCAATGATGCAGATGATGGAGTGGAAGGAATTCTTATCAAATTTCCAACTGATACAAAACTGTGAGGCGTAGATAGCACATGGAAAGATAGGGACAGTATTCAAAAGGTCTTGATAAACTAGAAAAATGGGCAGAAATTAATATAATGAAAAGACAAATTATATTTAGACTACAAAAACCAAAATGCAGAGGTATAAGATGGGGGATATTTGGATCAGCAGTACTACATATGAAAATGACCTTGGGATTATTGTTGGTCATAAATTGAATATGAGCCAGCAATGTGATGCTGCAACAAAGAAGGCAAATGCTATTTTAGCCTGCATTAATTGAAGCACAGTTTCCAAGTTGAGGGAAGTACATTAATAGCACCCTTATATTCTTCACTGGTCAGACCTCATCTGGGGTACTGAGTTCAGTTCTGGGCACCTCATTTAAAGAAAGATACAGACTAACTGGAGTGAGTTCAGAAGACAAGAAGCAGGGTAAAATGTATTGAGAAAAATGTACTGAGAAAAATATATGAGAACAGATTGAAGGAGATGGACATGTTCAGGTTGATAAAGAGAAGATTGAAGGGTGACATTATTACACTCTTTACCTCAGGCTGCCACAAAGAGGAAAGTCGTGTAGGCTTGTTCTCTGCTGCCTCCAAGGATAGAAGTAGGTCTTATGGTTATAAATTACAAGAGAATAGGTTTTGACTGGACATCAGAAGGAACTTCTTGACAATGAGAGCAGTTCCGCAATGGAACCAATTGCCTAGAGAGGTGGTGGGGTCACCTTCTCTAGATGTCTTCAAAAAGAGGCTGGACCGCTACTTGCTTGGGATGCTCTAGTTGGAGATCTGCATCGAAAAGGAGGATGACCTGATGGCCCACGTGGCCCTTCCAACACAATGATTCTAGGAATATACACCAAGCAAAAACCCAGTAAAAAATACCACTTTGATATTTATCTACTTAAGAAGATCAGAAGAAGATCAGCAGCAGCAGCAGAAGAAGAAACAGCAGAAGCAGGAAGAATGTGTCTCTGGTGCCCAGGTCCCAGCCTGGGTGCATCAATCAAGAAAAATTCAATGTTTTTAACTTTCCCCTCCCTCTTGGATTATTAAAATCCCACACCCCCACATCTGCTTGAAATCAATCCCATGAAGGAGTTTTAAAAAGGGCAAGAAGCAGTAAGTGCCTGGCTCTGGAAGCATGGCTCTGCCAGTGCTGCTTTCCAATCCCTGATCCCTCCCCTCCCATGTTTGATTGAAAATAATCCCACAAAGGAGTTTTAAAAAGAGCAAGAAGAAGTAAGTGTGTGTGTGTGGGGGGGGGGGGGAAATCAGAGGTTGGAAGGCAGCACTAGCAAAGCCAAACTCCAAGAGTCAAGCACTTACTGCTTCTTGCTCTTTTTTGGGTGGTGGGGTGGATTTCAATAAGCCAAGAGGGAGAGGGAGGCAAACCCCAAGCACCATACCTACCTTTTTCCTGCTTCCTGGGAGCACTGCCAGCTGCCCCTCCGGAGCCAAATCAGAGCAGAAAACAGAATGAATGTGTCCCGGGTGCTTGGGTCTTCCCATCCCAGCCTCCCTTCCTGCCTGAGACTGCTTCTCAGCCTCACTGCCATCAATCGCAGGTAAATTTAAAATTTAAATACTGACTTGAGCATCCATGTTTTGTTTTGTTTTTTAATCCATGGTGATTCCTGGAACCAAATCTCTGTGGATACTGAGGGCCCACTGTATTAACATATTTTATATTTCAGTATTGCTATTTAGTTGTTACCTGAATGACATTTACAAAAAAATAACTTTATACTGTAATCAAACACGTTTAATATTAAAACAGTACATGCTGTATAGGGGAAAAAATACAGAAATTCTGGCACAGGTTCATGGATTCAGACCTTTAAGAGTCGTCCTGGTTTCATTATGCTGTCTAAGAATATTGAAACAAGTGCAGTATCAGACAGATTCATTCATAATTTAAGGATTTTTTCTCCCTCAGTTGTACATCTTTCTTTGTAGAAATCACAGAACCTCTTATAACTTCATCATCATGCTCTATGCACCCAGACCAGCAAAACTGTGCAAAGTAAAAACACTATCAACACTTTCCAGGCATTTGATGGACTCGCTTGCAATCTCTGCCTGATACAGTGGAGCTGAGAGAATAGCTAGAGAGTTCATAATTCAGGTCAAATAGTAAACTAACATGATTTGGTTGCAGTTTAATAATGAGATATATAATAGCCAGCAGTTTTGAAAGCACAAATTATTGTACACTACCTATTAAAGTAGGGCAAATACTCCGTGCTATTACAATTCACCAGTTTATGGTGAAAAATAAAAAAGTAGCAGCGTCTAGTGACCCGAGAATCTGATAGTGTGCTTTAACCATCAACAATGACGGATGCCTCAAATAGCTCAAATGTTTGACCATTTCTTTCTTATCCTTCCCTCTAAAGGCCGTAGAATCTGATAGCATGCTCATCAACCTTCTTGTCAACCGCTCCCAAATTCTGGAACAGCCTGCCAGACGTCAGATTAAGACCTTGAGCGGCTTTTAAAAAGCTGTTAAGACGGATCTCTTCCGGCAGGCCTTTCCTGACTAGATTTCCCAGCCTCAGGAGCCCCCTAATCCTGCCCTGTCCCACTTGGATGAAGCTGCTGCTTTGCTTAACTCTGTCAGTTGATTGTTGTTCTTTGATTTGAATGTATTTATGTTGTTTAATTAAGATGTTTTAACACATAATTGGTTTAATTCTTTTTTTAAGGGGTGGGTGGGTTTGTGTTTGTTGGATTCTATATTTGTATGAATTTTAATCGTCGTTAGCCGCCCCGATTGTTCGACAGGGGGGCTGGGTACAAATAAATTATATTATTATATTATTATTATTAGAAATGGATACACAATTCCAACCAAAACAGACCCTTTAAATCAAGTGCTGAATGGTAAGCCAAAACTTGTGTAAATTTCACTGATTCAGTTGGTTTATTCTAGTTCAGACTAGCAAATGCACATAAATGCATATGAATATTTTATTTAAATTGGAAACGGATGTCCGTCTGATTGCCAATATATCGAAACAACCTTTTAAAATAATTATGATCTTTGCAAGAGTGATAGCTTAATTTTTCATGTGAAAATTAATGGTCAATTCTTTTAAAAAGCAAAATAAATCCCAACTGTGTAATAGTGTAAAAAAATCTATATATAAGCTCAAAGTAAATTACAGTAAGAAGGCTGTTGTTGTTTGGCTTGAATAAGAAGTTGAAAGTGTAGAGTGGTCTTCAACATGCAGAATGCATGCCATCTTTGAGACTATATCCAATAGTCTGACTTTCATTTTTTTCATTTTGATGGCAAAAAGTGCTGAAAATCTTCACTCAAAAAGACATGTAATAGGAAATAGAACCAGAGCTCCTACAATCACAATTATAGTCAAACAAAATTGTTTATTATACTTTAGTATAGGACTGGGGAGGGGGGAGGGAACCAACCACAATAAAATTAGATTTAGCATATTACATTGGATTCCTGTTAAGGATAGTAAAACCAGAACACTGATTTCACATATTACGTCTACTGGGTGTTAAAATCTGTTTTGCAATAATTCCAAAATCAATAACTTTGTGTAGGAAGAGTATGCCGCAATAATCTGTAATCTGTTAAGAGAAGCACATTTGCATTAAGCCTATTTATGCCAATTTACAGATAGATCTGTTCAAAGGAATCAACCAGAATCTGCATCAATGCAAAGTTGAACACCAAGAGGCCAATGGTTTATGTTCCCTGATTTAAATTTTGTACCTTGAGATGCTTTTAGTTTAAGGGCAAAGTGTAGATAATTGTATCAGAAGCTTGGGTTAGAATTTGTATTCTTGCTTCAAACAAATATAGCTATGAATAAGTGTAAGTTTCATTACTCCACTCATGATCCCCAGTCATGGTACTCAAAACAAGCAACAGAGCTGGGTGTAATTGCACCTTCTATCACTTTGTGAACAGGTCTTGAAAAACTAAACAGTTTCCAAAGTTAGAACTGTTGACAAGAAATGAGTAAAGTTGGCTGTGGAGAATACGTATTATGTATAGCTGCACTATATTAGGTGGTGCCTGGCTCTTCAGTATTTCCAAAGCTGAATAGCTAATATAAAATGCTTTGTACCTTGACTGCAAAACCTGTTTGTCAGGAAGCACAGATTGAAAGTGTATCAATGTAATAATGCAAGTTGCACTTCTGGTGATTGTTACATTTGCCCTTTAAATGATTAGGCTACAAGGATCTGACAGCCAGTGTGATGTAGTGTTTTGAGTGTTGGGCTATGACTCTGGAGACCAGGTTTCAAATCCACACTTGGCCATGGAAACCCAATGGGTGACTTTGTGCAGATCAAATTCTCTCAGCCTGAGAGGAAGACAAAGGCAACCCCCTCAGAAAAAAATCTTCCCCCCCCCCAAAAAAAGGGTTCATCTTGGTGTATCCATAAGTCAGAAATGACTTAAAGGCTCACCACAAAAACAGGGATCTTGATAAACATTTAATGTAAAATATTAACTGAGAATGAAATCCAAAACATTCTAGTTATACTTACTTACTCAAAGTAATAAACAATTCCACAATGACCCTTTCATAAATATCTGTAGGATGCCACTGCATTTCTGAATGAAGGTCTGATTTATACTACCTCTGTAAAATAATTTGAAAATGCTTCCCCATCTACTTTCTATTTCTATACATGTGCATAAATCTTAAAGGAACAGAAAGACCTACTCTCTATACACAAGAGCAGAACACCTTTCCATGAGGTGTAATTTATTTTAAAAAAAATAGTAAGGAAACAGTTATCCTCCTTCTGACCCAGTTCGGAGATAAGCCTGAATAGCTTTCCTTATGCACAATGTCCACATGATCAGGGAATGTGTTTCAAGGGGTTTGTGACAGCATGGAGAGTGTCCATGCACCGGAGAAGTTCTGCTATCCAGACCCTCCATGTTAAGAGACTGATGGAACTGGAGACAGAGGGAGTGGTGCTAGTACTCACTAAATGTTGAAGCAGCACATTTATATAATGAGTGAATGGGGCTTAAAGGGATGTTACAGAATTCAGAGCAGATTGTTACTCAAAACTAGGACACAGGAAAAACTCAAAGCAAAAGTGCAAGTTGGAGAAAATGACTGAGTGAATCTTTCTCTAGGACCAGAGAATGCTGTCCAACAAGATCCTGTACAATAACATTTCTCTCACCCCACCCAAAGTAGCAAACAGTAACAATTACAGACTAGATACTACCCTGAAACTAGGACACAAGGCCATTTTGCAATTGGAGAATAGAGATGTAGCAGTATGAATTTGAATTGTATTGACAAGTCATATTATCAGAACATGACTGTGAATTTAAGGAATGAGATAGAGATAATTAAAAAGCCCAGAGAATCGTCACTCAGGTTTCTATTAGGAATTATATTTTCCTACTAAAGGATTGAACAGGACACATCTTCTGGGCCAGAAGATGTGGGCATTACATAATATTAATAACTGAGGCAATTTATTATTGTGCAACCTACACTCATTTCACTTTATTGTGCTATCAGTGAAAATGATAGCTACTGTATCTGCCATCTAGATAGATAACAACATAAAGAGCAGCATAAACATATACACATATTGGCACACAAGAAGAAAATTGAATCATCTGACAACCCATTGTGAACAATTTTCCCAATCATCTCAGCACTTTGGAGATAAAATTGTTTGGATTCACTCTGACCTATAGGATCTAACCTAGATACTGTAGATAAACACACAGTGAATGTTAACTTTGCCCCTACTTGTCCAGAGATAAATGATACCTTTCCATTTATTAAGCCAGAAAATGTGTGCAGCAGGTTCCTTGGAAAGCTACTGCATATGTAGCTACTATAGTAGATCTTTGCCTTTAGTGGTTAATTAAAAATACCAGGGGACTGACTGTTAGGGAGGCAGATACAGTGGTACCTCTACTTACAAAAGGCTCTAGTTACGATATTTTCG
>CM034706.1:44420569-44430723 GCA_020142125.1 Phrynosoma platyrhinos | reverse complement strand
ATATGACTGCATTGCCCTGAAAAAGGAAGTGGGAGGATGCAAGGATATGTAAAAATAGCCAAGCTATTGCCAAGGAAAAACTCCTGGTGTGAGTATTGGTGGGGGAAGAGGGGACTATCTAAGAGCCCTGGATAAGCAAGACCTGGATTCTGAACACTAAGGCCATGACACCCATATATTTTGTTACATTTAATTTGTGCTACATTGTGAAATTTGTGTTGCCATCTTTTAAAACAATGTGATCTCATTGCATGGAATGTATTTGTGCTTGATTACTCAAACTATTTAGTAAAAGCAAGCAATTCATACAGCTCACAATCTGATCTGACATAACACACACATACAATGTATCTCAAGCATTTTTACACAAACTACTAATCCAACTTTTGAGGTCAAATGCTGAGTAAGAAGCGCATCCAGATTTATACTGCTCATGTTCTGATAAAGTTGGCTGGTAATCATGGTAGTGGTGGGGGTTTAACAATGATTTAAAGTCACCTACATTTAAATTAATCGATTTTCTTAGCATCTTTGTTTTTTCGCTTTAAAAACGCTTATGAATCTGATTAATATTCTCATTGGCCAAACGTGTAAGTGAAAATCTGCAATACATGCTGAGTGAGATCAAGCGCTGCCATTCCACTGATGGAAGTGCTTCAACCAACAGGTCCAGGAGAAATGACAGCCTCCTCTTCTTCCTACAATCCCATGAGTTGTAGGTTAAATGGTTAGGACACCTTCCAGACCAGGTTTTGAGACACTGCAGCCAGTCAGCACAACAATGGATTCAAACACTGACACAATATCAAGTGGCAGAGCAAAGCAAACTGTTTGTTCAATAAACGACTAGTATTTCCATGTTCAGGGTAATGCTCATCCACAGCACAGCCAGAGGCTAGGTCCTGCTGTAACAAGCCTACAGAGCAGTCACAGACAGTTCTAATCCCTATATACCAAGCCATTTGTCTTAACTATACAGGGACAAGCTCCAAGAACTAATGCTTTAGAGTGTTTTCACACAACTTCTATTCATCTCAAAAAGAAGTAACATCGGAACAGCCGCACATGTCCCACAAAAATGAACATGGAATAATAATGCAAAGTGGCATTGCATTGGAATTCATGAAGTGGATGAAAGGCAACAGGTTAATTTACAACATAAAGATGAAATATACCGTATTTTCTGGCGTAAAAGACGACTGGGCATATAAGACGACCCCCCCACTTTAACCCAAGATTTTGCAGGTTAAAAAGTAGTCTTATACGCCAGAAAATAAGGTAGTTTCGGTGTCAAACTAGGAATCCAACTCTTCCTTCAGGTGTTATTAAGAATGCATATAAAATTAGGCACAGAAAGTAAGATATTCTCACATACACCCTCACCAGAGAGCAGAGTATAAAGAAAACCCCACATGCCTTCACCATATCTCACTACCTCTGAGTAGAGAATGGGGATGGTAGAGGAAGAATGGCATGACTTTATACCCATCAGGAGATTAGAGCTCCAACTATCTAGTAGGGACAGGGGAGACAGAACCCACATGTGTATTCTACCCTACATGAGATCTCTATTGTGGTAATGGCAGAGGTGCTTTGGTTTGGCCCCTGACCTCATAATGTGATTCAAAGATACTACACAAAAGCAAGATCCTGCATCTTGGGGCATGTCCAGGCAACTAACTTCAAGCTGGCCACCAAGACCTGCAAATATTTATTGATCTTTGAGCAAGTTATTTCTGAATCTGTCAGAAGTTGGATAGTGTAGGAACAGTATGGTATTACTCAATAGAGCTTTGCTCCTTACATTCCAAGCACAACACTGTCCCCATGAGCAGAGCACTCATATGCAGAGGGATCTCCATAGCTTTAACAATACATTTTGAAACATGACCTTACGTACGTGGATTATAGCAGGATAGTCTAACACTGATGTTAGAGGACTAAACAGGAATATGAAAGCCATGAACAAACCAGCTATTCCACGAGAAGCACTACCTGCCTGCCTATGATAGAAGAAAACACCTCTCTCTTAAGCCTCGTGGAAATCTCTCTGTGACATGCTCTGTCTGCATGGGCCAAATAAACTGGCTTTCCCGTCCTCTTGGCAGGGAAACTAGATGATACAGAGCCCAATGCCTGAATCTGGTGTGAATAGTCCAGACGACTGGGGTACAACACATTAACATGGATTTTAAAAACTCACCAGTTGCTTCCAGGAAGATCCAGAGCCCTGCATTCTGGTGTTGGGCAGCTGTTCACATGGGCATCTCCCATGTGCTGCTTGTGCTGTTTCATCCTGAGATCAGAATGAGGTGTTCAGCTATGTGAGAGGCTGGGCCTTTCGTTCTGACAACAGCAGGATGCCCATGAGAACAGCTGCCTGGCATTAAAACAGAGGGCTGAGATAACGGGGGAAGGTTGTGGCAGCTTCAATGCTAAGATACTCTGGGCTGCCCATGAAGTAACCTGGCCAGTGCAGACAGGTTCTGACCTTTGTATCTGCAAAGGCAAGCAATATGTCTTACATGCACAAAACTCGCCCTGATAAAGACTTGAGATAAAATAAGAGAAAGTGTGTCACATGGTTACAGAATTCTTTTTAATGGAACACAACCGGGTTTATATATCAGAGCAGACCGGACTACAGTTTCCACCACTTCAGCCAGGTCTTGGTGGCTGGGGATAATTGAAGTTGCAGCTTAACTCACCCAGGGAAGGCTGCCTTAGATATCACTCCCAATAGCTTTTAAAACAGAATATACGGTAATGGTACAATTAAAAAGCAACCACTCAAAGAGCAGCGAAGAAGCGTTTTCTTATCATGGAACAGTTGAAATTTAGGAAATTATTTTCTTATGCATCATGAAATATGGTCATGCATATTGATGTATATAGCATACATTTTAGATTAACATGTGTTCTTTAAGGTAGGACAGGCCAACAGCATTTTAGAAAAAGATGCAATATGTTATGGAAGGTGGTTTTGTGAACAATCAGACCTGCCACTATTGTCGCAGTTAGTAATTAAATTACTCTACCTGACAGCCTGACAGGTCTACAATCAACTCCTGACACCTCTTACACAGTGCATGAATCCAAAAATAGAGTTTCAAAAACAAGTTTTGTTAATAAGGCTGTAAAGTCTTTGACATGACTAGGACAACTGATGAAGTACAGCTGACTTGTTTCCTTAAGCAGCGGTTTCAAAAATAAAGAGGGATGTATAAATATTCGACAAGGACTAATACTGGTTAACTTTTAAAATTTGAGCTAGCAAAGATTTCCCTCTCTGACATTATTTTTTTCCGCACAACTGCATTGTATCTTATTCTTAAAGACACAAATAAACATCCATCTGGATTAAAACTAAATATGGATTATTTGAGCACGCTGCATCATTGCTTATCCATATATACATGTTTCCATTCTTCTCCCAGTGCAAGAGGGCAAATATTATTTAAAGAATGATTTTAACCTTTTTCCACAGGGTTAGCCACAATAGCTTGTTGCAGTAAAAACAAAGGTTCTAGTAGCACCTTAAAGTCTAACAAATGCATCTGATAAAGACCACAAAAGTGTATTCCATATGGCAATTTGTTAAAAGTGCCACAAGACTTTTTGTTATTTTAACCAACAGAATCCTATATTGTTTCATCTTCTTCCTTTTATTCCACATTTGCTACATTCCTATGAAAATGCCAAAGTAAACCAACTGCTCCACAGCTCTGAGCTGGCCAAGTGTGATCCTGAATTCATTCATATTTTAAGCAGAGCTATTGCTAGGGCCAGATATTACAGTAGAGTTGTTATATGCCATAAATCTAACAGACAGGAAAGCTTCAATATGCAAAATATGTTTGAAAAATATTGTTACTAGAGAAAGCTTTTGAGCTTTCCTTCTACTATACTACTACATTTTATCACAGATAGTAAAATTTAAAAACTTTTCTGTGTTGTTATTGGAAAGAGGCAGCAGGATTTCACGCTAAATGCATTCCCATCAAATGCTTTCCCCTCATACTCTGCAGGGCAGGCACAGAGCTGGAGTCTCAGCAGTTAACATATCACAGAAGAGAAGAGTGAATCAGGATAAAGTAGCAATTCATCCACATTTTCGATCTTAGCTGTCTAAACTATGAGCTCTGGAAAAATTATCAGTAGTTCAGAATCATTACAAGGTTCATCCTAAATTTAACAAGCACACCTTAAAATAAGTGGAAAATTATCTTCCGCTATACATTACCTGCTAAGGCTTAGGTTCACTAGGCTTTCTTCCTTGCTGCAGCTTACCAAAAGAAACAGAGGGATCATATTACCTCAGCTGCTCAACCTGGCATATTTAAAAGCAAATGGCTGAGTATTCAATATACCCCTTCAGTCTCAAGCCTGGACAACTTTAGGCCACTGTCCAAAGGGGACTAGTCATACCATATAAAGATGCCAAGATATAAATTGAGCCAAAGAGACAAAACATTGATTTAATTATTCAGATTCTAATAGAACATTTTACAGGCCTAAGTGTGTGTGTCTTTGTGTATTCACATATGTACAAATGTATGAATGCAAGAGACAGAGACAATGGAACTGAAACGTTGAAAAATAAAAACCACAACTAAAAATACATGCCTACTTTCCTTCCCACACACTAATTCACACAACATCCACTGTGACCGCTGCAGATTTCTCTCCAAAACAAAGCTATAATGGGATTTTCTTGACAAGATTTGTTCAGAGGTTTGCCATTGCTATCCTCTGAGGCTGAGAGCATGTGACTTGCCCAATGTCACCCAGTGAGTTTCTATGGCTAAGCAGGGTTTTGAACTCTGGTCTCCAGAGTCACAGTTCAATTCTCAAAGCACTGCACTACTCTGGTTCATCTTCTTCATATTCCCCTGAACAAAATGTTCCTGCAAGCAGCAAACTAAAAATCACTATTTTATAATGTGTAAGGAATGTATGAGAAATGCAGTGGCTTAGTGGTAAGATGCCAGTTCTGATGGTTGGACGATTGGAAGGTTGGCAGTTTGAGGTCCGGGTGCCGCATGATGGGTGAACTCCTGTCACTTGTCCCAGCTTCTGCCAACCTAGCAGTTCGAAAGCATGCAAATGCAAATAGATAAATAGGTCCACTTCAATGGAAAGGTAACATCATTTGGTGCAGTCATGCTGGCCACATGACCACCAGAGTAGTCCTCGGACAATGCTGACTCTTCAGTTTAGCAACGGAAATGAGCACTGCCCCCTACATTTGGTTATGACTAGACATTTATGTCAAGAGACTACCTTTACCTTTACCTTTAAGGAATACACAATACAATTTATTTCTTATATCATTCTTATGGCAGGTGTTTCATGTCATATCCAATAATTTATGAAATTACTGTCTTATGAAATTATTGGAACTCTAAGATTCACTGTAGAAGACAGACATACTGCAGAATTTGGCTGACTATTGATTCTAGCCATTTTGACTGAGTTATACTATAAGAGGTACCTTTTCACTTTTTACACCTAATGGAATTGAGTTGCTGGATTACATCAGAATATATTAAGACTAAAAATAAAGCACATTTACCTGAATGAGTCCTTGACACCAATATGATTTACTTTAAAAATGTTTTTAGATTACTGGGTTCAGTTTTTAGGATACAGCTATAGCAATAGCATTTACATTTCTATATCACTTCATACTGAACTAAGTAGTCTCTAAGTGGTTTATAGATAAGCTATAGCAATCTATCCATTATATACTCCATGAAGGAGTGAAAAGAAGATATAGATTAGAATCTGGTGCATCAATATCATTCATTTTATTCTTAGCTAAACCAGTGAGTGCATGGCATCAAAAGGTTTCTGAAATTTAAATGGATTCCCAACTTCAGGTTCTGTTGTAAGAAAGTCACTATATATTTGCATGTTCCTACAGAAATAGACCAAGGTGTCTAACAACATCACCAGGTCTCAATTTTTTTTTATTTGCTATGTCACCATCCCTAAAATAGTTCAAACATGTAAACAAAAGTAGCACTGTTTCAGGGACTGCGCAGGGCTTCAATCACCTTAATATAACCTTGAGGATACATTAAAAATTAAATGAAACAATTGAAAATATAACAATAACAATGATTATTAAATTGGCAACACAGAATGATTTCTGACTGCTTTACAAGCTAAGCTACCTTCTATCACAAAGATCTGCAGTTCACTGAAATATTGTAAGGAAGAGGAGAAGACAAAGGTCCCTTAGGAGCAAGTTCCAGAGTCCCGACATGACTACTGCAGAGGCCCTCACCCAGATGTTGTTTTTGTTACATGCCTTCAAGTCATTTCCAACTTATGGCAACCCTAACGTGAACCTATCACAGTGTTTTCTTGGCACAGTGTTTGCCATTGCCATCCTCTGAGGCTGAGAGACTATGACTTGCCCAAAGTCAACAAGTGGGATTCAATCCCTTACCTCCAGAGTCATAGTCCAAAACACAAACCACTACACCACACTGACTTTCATAGTCAGATGGCTTTCCAAATAGATTCTGTATCTATGGACTCAAACATCCACAGCTAGAAAATATTAAATAAAAAAAAAAAGAATTTAAAAAAGCAAACCTTAATTTTGCCATTTTATATAAGGGACACCATTTTACTACTCCACTGTATAAAATAGGACTTGAACATCCACAGATGCTGGTATCCGTAGGGGGTCCTACACCCAAATCCCAGTGGATATCAAGAGCCCACTGTAACTGGAATTCATAAGAGAGTCTCTAAAGATTTTGATAATGAGTTAGTGGGTTCATATGGCACAAAGTAGTTCTTCAGGCACTCTGATCCTGACCTAAACTATCATATACAGTGGGACCTCGCCTTCTGCAGGCTTGCTATCTGCAGATTTGAGCTTCCACAAACAGATCCAGAATAGGAAGGTCCAGCTGTATACTCGACTATAAATCAACCTCATGTATAAGTCAAGGGCAGGTTTGAGGCCAAAATTATGGATTTTTATATGACTTGTGGACAAATCAAGAGTAAAATCTAGGGGCATATAAAGAAGAAAGCAAAGGAAAACGATGCCAAGGAACTTGCAAAATTATGGCAGGCATAACTGTTTGGGCTCATGCTAAAGGTTGGATTGATGAGGGAACCATGGTAAATGGTGGCTGTGTGATGTATGGAAAGGGCAATCAGGCACAAATGGGCTAAGAAACACACGTCAAAAAGGATGAAAAGGCAAAGCAAAGGATATGACTACTTTAGCATTAAGCCCTTTAATGTGATGACTTTGCCTGAATTTAACCCAGAAAAGCTGACAATCATACACAAATGTCTTATTCAAATCATTCATAGCCTAATTCCTCTCAGCATTCCTTTGAGGAGAAGCATCAAATAGCCACCACTGCTGCACTTGCCCACCCAGGCATTCAAAAAACTCAAATGTGGCACTGCAGTGAAGATAATATCGGGGTTTTATAGATTCCCCCAGGATGGACTAAGCTCTCACCTTTCATCACTCTACTCAGAAAAGGGGATGGTTCTTTTTCTGATAAGTGTTAAAGTACAGTACTTTCACTTACCCATGGATAAGTCAAGCCAGTTTTTTTGGGGGGCACTTTTTAAAATAAAATTTCTAGACTTATACATGAATATATACAGTAATACATGATGACAACCAGTGTGGTGTAGTGGATTGAATCTGGAGACCAGGGTTCAAATCCGAATTCAGCCATTGTAACACACTGGTGATGCTCTCTCAACCTCAAAAGACAGTAAAGGCAACCCCCTCTGAATAAATTCTATTTAGAAAATCCTGTGACAGGGTCATCATAAGTTAGAAATGACTTGAAGGCACACAACAATAAACTAATAAATGACCTACAGTGTTCTGAAATTTTCATCATAAAGCTTTACTCAAAGAGGGACACATACATCCCAGTGAGATTACTGTTTGAAAAAGCAGACTAGAACTTTAATAGAAGATATGTTCTGCACAGCCACTGCAGTTTATCATATCAGGTGAGAGGTGCTTACTAGCAATGTACATTTTAGTGGTCTTCCCCAAACACAGATGTAGAAATCAGAATCTACCTAATCCTATTCTTTAGGCACCCTGGCACCACAGAAATTTATCTATTGTGATCCCTACTGTTGGGGTACAAGAGAGAAGGCAATACTTCTATACATGTTTGCTATGCCAGTCCAGCTCCTTCACAGAGAAAGCAAAAAAAGAACAGGGATGTGAAAAAAGTGTTTAGATTGATTACTGAATATTGGAACTGACACCTATGCCTACCCCTAAAACCATGGGAAGCCATTGCCAGCTGCAATAGAAAGCACAGGGTTACATGAAACAATGTTCTAGGTGGCTTTATACAATTATATTAATATACCGTCACATTCTGTTCATGTCTGTTCTGTCCATGTCTGATGCCAACAAAATATCATAGATCCTCATGAAAGGCACAACAGTACATTTTCCTCTTAAATTCCCCTACTTTCTTTAATAACCATTTTGAGATACCTTAACACAGTTAGTCCAGAGAAAGTATGTGTATGCTGTTTTACAGCAGATATCTTTTATTACCAACTCATCTTAATGAAAGTTTCTACACGAGCATCAGAAATCTGAGGCTGTCTCCCCAAATCCCGAATACCACAGAATTTGGTCACTCATAGTAGCGATACTGAAACTAAAGAGAAGAACTGCTGGCCATATACCCCATATTGAAATTAGATAAAAGACGAGCTAAGTTAAAACTGTTTTATTTTGCTGATGCTTTAACCTTAAGTCAGACACTTACAAGAAATATCAGAAAGGGAAGTTCACACAGCTCAAATGATTGCTTAATTTATGTACTTCTCTCTACAACTTGAATGTTTTCAGTATTTTGTTCTTACTAAGTTGGTAATACACCAATCAGCCTATTTCCAGTTCATTACAAGAGCTACATCCCAAAATTAAGAAAAATTCAAAGTCTAGACATCCTGGATTTTGAATGGCACAACCCTGTACAAATTTACTGAGATGAAAGTTTCATCAAATTCAGTGGAATTGCTCTCAGCAACTGCAATCTAAATATATCTATGCATCTGAAAATATTCAGTGCACGTACACTGAACCTTAGATTTCTGAATCACTGAATAACAGAATATGGCTAATCCAGAGAAAAACAACATAATTTATTTTCAAAGTTTATTTTAAAACATAACAACATTGCCAGTCCCAACAGCCTCAAGTATGCATGGAACAAACAGCTTCATCTTTAGTGGCTGCTAGCAAATTTTCTTTAGAGGGCTTGGGACAGAACAGAATTCATTTTCTTTTTTTTTTTTTTAACACCTCAATTGTATCAGTCACCTGTTTTCAAAGAAGTTAACACATATAGTATTACTATGCAGGACAACATATGTTGTTACATTCCTTGTCTCCTCTCCCTCTCCCTCATCTCCATTTTCTGTCTGTTACATTATTGTCTGTGTATAAGTTAATTGTATGGTGTAAATGTAGTTATGGTTGTCAACAAGGATGGGGGAGGTAATACTATGGAGATATGGGTAGGTAAGGTTCAATAAACTTCTGCTATATGACAAACCAACAAAAATTGAAATTTAAAAGAATGTAGGAACTAATTAACTGCATCTTCAGTTGCGCTCTACATGCATGCACATTTCAGTCAAGGCTACAATTGTATACACTCATCCTTCCACATTTGTGGCTTTCACTTTTATGGATTTCATTATTCGTGGATTTTATTAATATGTTCTCTCTAGGAATATCTAGGTCCTCCAGTGTAATTCTATGGTCAATGTCTGGCAGATGTTGACCACAGAGTTGCACTGCAGGACCTACAGATTCCTAGAGAGGTGTTCTCTCAGGTAAAAACAAACTGTTTTCGTTATTTACGGGTTTTCCACGTTCATGGGGGTCCTGTGCCCCTAACCCTAGTGAATGTGGAGGAACAAGTGTACTCTCACTCAGCTACAAATAAATCCCACTGAGTTCCGCAGTACCTACTGTTGAGTAGACATGGACAGCAATGCATTGTCCAATGGTAAACTTTTTCCTAGACCAGGGGTAGGCAACCTAAGGCCTGGGGGCCGGATGTGCCCCTCCGAGGCCTTTGGACCGGCCCCAGGCCGGTCCTGCCGCCGCCTGCCAT
>CM034706.1:44407324-44418667 GCA_020142125.1 Phrynosoma platyrhinos | reverse complement strand
CTCAATTTGCACTATTTCTGGCAGTCTGCAAAGGCCCTAAGTTTCAAAAAAATGAATTTTGGACCCATATTCATATAATTTACTCATGGTAAGAAAGAAATAACCACTGCATGAAACCATTTTCCTCAACCTACCCCCCCCAAACACACACATATTGTGAACTGCAATTTCTTACATTCTCCCAGACAGCACAACCAATTGTGAAGAGAGGTGGGAACTGTACAAGAAAACACCTGGAGAATACAAAGTTTGAGAAAGTTAATATAAACAACACATATCTCCCTCCAGTTGTTAAATTTAAAATCCCATCAATACCTACTGTATATAGCATACAAAATGAGGGACACTGTGAATTTAATTCCAATAGTACCAGGAGACCCCCATATACCCATAAAAAAATTTTAAAGCTTGGATCCAAACTATCTGAAAGACTATTATCTCATTATATAAATCAGGGCAAGCTGTAAAATCTGCAGATGAAAGCTTTCTCTCAGTTCCACAACCTTTCAGGTGCAACTGGTAAGGATTTGGGAGAAGCCTGACTGGCAAGACAGCATTCATTCACACTAAGGGGTTGTCTGCACTGGCAAAATAAAGTGGTTTCTAACTGCTTTGACACCTGATTGTTTAGACAAACTGGGTGGAAAGTGAAACAAAGCTGCATTCCGGGACTAAAAACTGGAGCAAAAAGAAGCTGTGATTCTCCAACTTAACACGAAAAATGCACACCATTGCACCAGCATATAACAGTATGAGAATGTGGCAAAGCAAAAATGCGAAAGTACATCAAACAGAGCAGGTCATCAATAATGCAATGGTTGTAATTACAACATACACAAACTAGACCAGGGGTAGGCAACCTTTCCCCTTTAAGGGCCGAGGGACTTCAGCTCCCAGAATCCCAGGAGCTATTGGCCAACATGGGACTATTGGCCAACATGGCTGAGGCTTCTGGGAGCTGAAGTCCCTCAGCCCTTAAAGGAGAAAGGTTGCCTACCCCTGAACTAGGCAGTCCAACAGGGAGGCATGGGGTGAAGGGGGCATGTATGGAGCCTGTGTGACTATGCTTTGCCAGTGTATCACTGGACACATTGATGCACCGAGGCACAGGTGGTGCATCACACATGCGACTGTGTGGTCGAGCATACGAGCAGCCATCCAATAGAATGACATCTGGGCAGGTAAGGGGAGTAATTAGAGCAGGGGTAGGCAACCTTTCCCCTTTAAGGGCCGAAGGACTTCAGCTCCCAGAAGCCTCAGCCATGTTGGCCAATAGTCCCATGTTGACCAATAGCTCCTGGGATTCTGGGAGTTGAAGTCCCTCAGCCCTTAAAGGGGAAAGGTTGCCTACCCCTGAATTAGAGTCACAGGCAATGTGTTTGTGTGAGGTGCACATGCATGGTGGGGAGTGGACAAAAAAACCCCTCCAACATGACTTAATGCCACATGGTGCAGACAGCTTGAGTATTCAGCCCATCTTGGGAGCAGGCTGTGTGGATAGCGGGATTTTGGCCTGCTTTCTGAAAACCCAGGATTGAGCTGTTTTTTCCTACTTGTCTGCTCCATTCCTGAGTCTGTCTTTATCTGGCAAGACCACCAGATATTATCATTTGGACAGAATGGAGGAAGACTAAAAAGGCAAACTAGCCTTTTGAAAGTTTTGCTTTGTTTTTAATTCCAACTAAGTGCAGTCACTAGTATGGGTCTTCCTCTTTACCCCCCTGGCTCAATCCTTGTTTCTGGCTCCTTTGTTCCTTGCTAGCAGCACATCACTCAAGTGACCCTTTTTCCTTACATTGCTCAGGTTGAGTCAGAACACATACAGTAAGTAATACAGGCAGAAACTCAGTACAGGTTGAATATCCAGGGCTCCCTGGAGATATGTACTATATTAATTCCCCCCAGTAAGGATGGAAAGAAACGCAAGGATCTGTAAAATAGGGGGAAATGTGGATTCGCACCAAGTACTGTGCTTGGATTCCCGCCATTTCACAGATCCTCACATCTCTCGCCAACCTTGCAGATACAGTACATGTTACACTATTTATTTCCAAATCCATAATATTCCCAAATCCAAAAAGCTGGTCCCAAGCATTTCGAATAAGGGATACTCAAGGAATAAGGATAAGATATATTCAACGTGTATTATCATCATGTTACAATGAAAAGTGGTGAATTACAAGTCATGGTACTTACTGGCAAAAAAGTAAGACATTCCAACTTGTTAATGAAAAAAGTAACTAGATAATGAAGTAGTTCATTACAACACGCTACTTCCAAATTCTACTCATGTCTAATATCCCCAAAATGAATAACTCAGTGTACCTTTAGATTTAAACTAATTCTAGAATTTTAGGAATAAATAACACTCGTCCCTCCACATTTGCTGGGGTTAGGGGCACAGGACCCCTGTGAATGTGGAAAAAACACAAATAACAAAAATATAATGTTTTTACTTGAGAGAAAACCTCTCTAGTAATCTCTTGGTTCTCCAGTGCAACGCTGTAGTCAACATCTGCTAGACATTGACCATAGAATTGTGCTGGAGGAGCTACAAATGCTTAGTGGAGTATTCTCTTTAGGAAGCTCTAGGCCCTTCAGTGTGACGTTTGGTTAAAGTTGAGCATAGAGTTGGACTGGAGGACCTAGAGATTCCTAGAGAGAACATATGAATAAAATCTGTGAATAATCAAATCTGCAAAAATCTAAGCTGCAAGTGTGGAGGGACAGGTATCTTCTTAATACTTAGTTGCTATTTCTGTCTTCAGAGAAAGACCATTACTTGCTCAAAGCATTAATTTTTAAAACAAATTTCTAGTCCCTACTAGATTTTGCATTAACTATGGGCCTTTACAGACTGCCAGAAATAATGCAGCTTGAGACCACTTTAACTGCCCTGGCTCAGTGCCAGAGAATCATGGGAACTGTAGTTTATTGTGGCACCAGATCTCTCTGACAGAGAAGGCTCAATGTCTCAGAAAAAAATACAATTCCCATGATTCCCTAGCATTGAGCCAGGACAGTTAAAGTGGTCTCAAGCTGCATTATTTCTGGCAGTCTGTAAAGGCCCTATATTCTCTCACTGGTGGTTGAAGAGAGCACAGAGGGAAGGTTTACCATGGTTTCCACTGGTGAGACCTTAAATGCCCTTCTTACTGTTTTTTTTTAAAACTATTCAATGATCAAATACAGAATTATTCATTAGAGACTAATATTATAAAACTTGCAAAGTTGTTTTATTGGTACAAAATCTTGGTGGGTTTTTTGGTGGGGGGAGTTAAAACACAAAATAATACAGTCTTAGAGGTGGCATGCACAGTGAACAGTGTTTCACAAGGTAATTTTATGCTCTGGTAATATCTGGATTAGATTACTGTAACACAGAGGACTGCCTTTGAAGACTGTCCAGAAACACCAAGGCCACAAGCAAAGACTCATGCATAGATCAGAAGCCAAACTGGGAGATCTCTAAAGAGTCCATATGACTTTGCCAAACGCAGATTACCCATATCAGATTTTTTAACCAATACCAGGTAACTATTTAGGTTGTCTGGCATCTCTTCTTCTTGAAAAAAAGCATTACAACTTTACAACTTGAAGGAAAACATTACACCTTTATTTGACCATGATTCTATTACTAGCCTTTACAAGTTAAGATGGACATTCATCCAAGCCACATCTTGTTATCACTCATCTGTTGTTGTTGTTGTTGTGTGTCTCTAAGTCATTTTTTATTCATGGCAACCCTATGGCAAACCTATCATAGGGTTTTCTTGGCAAGTTTCTTCTGAGGGGGATTGCCATTGCCATCCTCTGAGACTGAGAGACTACCCAAGGTAATCCAGTGGGTTTTTATGCTCAAATGAGGAGTTGAACCCTGGTCTCCAGAGGCATAGTCCAATGCTCAAATTACAACACCATGCTGGCTCTCACATCCTCTGTACTCCATTCATGTGCCAGTTCATGATAGTAATTCAAAACTTATCCAATGTAACAATCCCTTTAATCTATACCCAAAGCATCTACTGAGGTAAATTAGCAAAACTGAAAACATGTAAAGTATGAACAATTTGATCTGTCAAATTGGAGAAGAGATTGACAATACACACACTTGTGATACACATCTAGATGGAGGCAGCATGGACCTTGCACATCAAATATTTTATTTTATTTTATTTAGTATCATCCCACTCAAAGGTATAGCTTTCTTTAATAAAAGAGGGGGGGGGGGGAGAGAGATTGCAAAATATCCTCTCCAAAAATTGTATTCTGAAATGTTTAGCCTGAACATCCCACAGCTTTTTGTAAGGAAGAGCACAGCACTATTCATTTGTAGTACCACTTATGCAAGCATAACTTCACAGAGGGTCACATTTTCATTTTATTTTTCCCAAGATGCCAGCCATATGGAGTAGCTTGCTTGTCTCCTTTCCAACAATAGGCAAAACTATTAAATTTCCTCTATGGCTCCTCTATAAATTCAACACATGCAAAATGAGCTATTCTGTTAGGAATGCTACAAACATTTTTTAAAAGTTTCCTGACACTGCATTTTAGACTTCCATCTGTTCTGTAGTGCAAACAGGAAGTTTATTTTTTAACCAAATGAGAGCAAAATGGGGGCCCAAAGCAAGGTTTGAAGAACACTGTTTTTCCCCTTTTGTGGGAAGGGGCAGGAAACATTTACATTCAACAACAAGCTACTTTCTCCTTACTGTTACAGCAATATACTTACACAGGAAATAATCCAGAATACAAATTTAACAGGCAAATATTCAGTAATAAACTCACCATGAAATTTAAAAGCAGGCAGACAGCACCACTACTGTTAAATTCTTTAAGTATAATATATTTTATTTTTCCTATATGAACTTTGAAGACTTAATTATACTTTTAATTAAGGCATGTGCAGTACATTACATTTATTTCACCCTTCTTAAGTATATTGTGTGCATTGTACCTTCAAGTCACCTGTTGACCTATGACAACCACATGAATTTCATAGGGTTTTCTTAGGCAAGCAATACCCAGGGGGTGGTTTTGCCAGTTCCTTTTTCTGAAATACAGCCTAGAACAGGGGTAGGCAACCTTTCCCCTTTAAGGGCCAAGGGACTTCACCTCCCAGAAGCCTCAGCCATGTTGGCCAATAGTCCCATGTTGGCCAATAGCTCCTGGGATTCTGGGAGCTGAAGTCCCTCGGTCCTTAAAGGGGAAAGGTTGCCTACCCCTGGCCTAGAACATCAAGTATTAATTGGCAGTCTCCCATCCAAATACTAACCAGGACTGACCCTGCTTAGCTTTCAAGCTCAGACAGGATAGGGTGCCTTTAGAGTACAGTTATTAAATTTGTTGTTTGCTGTTAGCTGCTTTTGCATCAAATTCAAATCAGGGTGAATGGGATGCTTCCGTGACCCCCTATTGTCAACTTCTCTGCTCACATCTTGTAAGTTCATTGCTGTGACCTCCTGGATTGAGTCTAGCCATCTTGCATACAGTCTTCTTCTCTTTCTGATGCCCTCTACCTTTCCCAGCATTATTGTTTTTTTCCAATGAGACTTGCCTTTTCATTACATGTTCAAAGTATGACAACCTCAGTTTAGCCATTTTGGCTTCCAGGGATAGCTCTGGTTTGATTTATTCTAAAATCTATTTGTCTGTCCTTTTGGCTGTCTACAGTATTCTCATCACTCTTCTCCAGTGACATATCTCAAACGGGTTAATTTTCTTCCTACCTGCTTTCTTCACTGTCCAGCTGTCACATCCATACATACTAAAATACATAGCTTGGACAACTCTGACTTCAGTGTTCAGTTGTGTATCTTTACACTTTTAAGATTTTGTTTAGTTCTTTCATAGCTGCCCTTCCCATTCCTACTCTTACTTATGGGCAGGGGTAGGCAACCTTTCCCCTTTAAGTGTCGAGGGACTTCAGCTCCCAGAATCCCAGGAGCTATTGGCCAACATGGGACTATTGGCCAACATGGCTGAGGCTTCTGGGAGCTGAAGTCCCTCAGCCCTTAAAGGAGAAAGGTTGCCTACCCCTGCTTATGGGTATAATCCTGACTCAGAAAGATAGCTGAGCTGTTTTGAATCTAAGCCCCTCTCAATCTAAGGATGTTTGAAATGGTTTAGGCCTATCTCAGCCTTAACTAGTTTTGTACTAGTATAGTAGCTATCTAGATTATCACACTACACTCTTATAGTACTGCTATTCCACTTTAACTGCTCTGGCTGCCTCCTGTTGCATTCTGGGATTTGTAGTTTAAGGAGGGGAATTAAGAATTCTCAGCCAGAGCTCTTAGACCTCACTGAACTACAAGGCTCAGAATGCAACAGGAGGCAGCCAGAGCAGTAAAAGTGGAATAACAGCACAATAAGAGTGTAATGCGGTAATGTGGTGTGTCCCTTGACTGCAAGACATTTGCATCTGACACACCAGGGCTCCTCCTTCATCCCTCCCCTGCTCCACACCCTTTCGGGGTCTGTTCTGCTGGCAGATCTCAGCTAACACAAGAGCCTTTTGCTGACTCCTAAACTCTACAGCCAGGACATCTTCTGAGTTAGAATTGCACTGTTTTCTATTAGGGTACTCACCCTGAAATTTACAAAGGACAAGACATGAAAATGTGAAAGAAATGAAACTCATGAGCTACACTTAATATGTGAAGTAGGGATATTCCCCACACTCAGCTCTTCTAGTATTTGTCTCTTTCAAGTTAAGAAAGTTTTCTGCTGCTTTTAAAGATGAGGTGCTATTATAAAAATACATGAGTATCATACGGTGGGCCCTTGGTATCTGCTGGGGTTTGGTTCCTGGATCCCCTGTAGATAACAAAATCCGTGGATGCTCAGGTCCCATGATACACAATGGCACAGTAAAATTGTGCCTCTTATACAAAATGGCAAAATCCAGGTTTGCTTATTGGAATTTATATATTTTGGGGGATATTTTCAAGCCGTGGATGCTTGAATCTGCAAATAAAAAATCCATGGATATGGAGAGCCAACTATAAATTAGAAAAAGGAAAAGTGAAATAGAGGGAACCTGCCCGCCTATGTCTACTTTAAGAAAAAAAAAATGATTTTTCCTCTCCGCACAACCCAAGCTAGACCAAGGTTGCTACCACACTGCAGAATTAATAGTTTCTCATGGCTCTATCCTGTGGAATATTGAGATGTGTAGTCTGTTGTGGCACCAGAGCTCTCTGACAGAGAGGTCTAAATATTTCACAAAACTACAAATCCCAGAATTCCATAATACTAAACAGGGGGTGCAGAGGGCACATACCACACCACGTGACGCTCTAAGGGGAGGTGACACCACTGCTCCCCAAAAATCTGCCTTTGGGCAGAAACAGGCTGTGGCATTCACCTGTGTCCCTTTAAAATGCTGAAGAGATGTATGAGTAGGGTAAGGCTCAGTGGAAGGAGAAAGGAGGGGCCCCAGGTTTAAAATATATTTTAAAGTATTTTTTTTAAAAAAAACAATAAATTAATTATTTGAATTTCCTTTGAAAACATCACATATTAAAAAATTTTAACTTTAACCACATAAAAATATCTACATGTAAATACATTTCAGCTTTTTGCATGATATTATAATTTGAAAGTATAATTTTAATTTTGCTAGTTGTTTATGTTGCAACTATTACCATGACATTCAGTGATATATGGGAAGTATGATTTATCAGTAACATTAGCAGCAATAGCAATACCATTTACATTTCTATACTGATTCATGGTGAACTCAGCACTCTGTGGTTTACAATCTGTAAGCCAAATGCCCCCAACAAGCTGGGTACTCATTTTACTGACCTACAAACGGACAGGAGGCTGAGTCGACCTTAGAGTCCCTCAGGATCCAACTCACAACGTTGTGGCTACAGACCCGCATTTAACCACTGTGCCACCAAGGCTCCCTGAGGCCTAAGCAGACTGCCAGAAATAGTACACATTAAATTGAGGCACTGCCCTGGCTCAGTGCTAGGGAATCATGGGAACTGTAATTTATTGTGGCACCAGAGCTCTCTCACAGAGAAGGCTCAATGTCCCAAAAAAAAAAATACAGTTCCCATGATTCCCTAGCACTGAGCCAGGGCAGTGCCGCCTCAATTTAATGTGCACTATTTCTAAAGTCTGCTTTAGGCCTTAAGATTCTGTATGATGTATTGTGGGAGGAAGTCAACTGGGAGGGTGACACCATGAGCTACCACACTGGGTGATGCCAACCCTAGTGACACCACTGGCATTGAGCCATGGTAGTTAATACGGTGTCAAACAGCATTAATTTTGCAGTGTAGAGGCAGCCTTGAAATATAATAACTAGCCAAGTGAGATTTGTGGCAGAATGAGGATTAGAATGTGTTTTTCCCAGTCCCTGTTAAACTCCCTAGTCACACTCGGGGAGGAAGCACAAGCAAAAACGTAAGGATGCATACCAACATTCACTCAGGAATAAGATGCAGGAATACAGCTTCACAAGAAGTGTGGCCTACCTGCATCTGTCCTAAATACAGGCACAAAGTACAAGCCCTTATTATATGGTACAAGTTCAGTCACAGGACACTTACTTGTTCATATGCTACTCTTCTTCTGGAATTCTCAGCATAACCTCATCTGACATACAGAGACAGGAATGAGGCCAAATTCTTTGAAGTTATTTGAACTCCATGGGGAGAAAAATGGGGTGGGGGTGGGAAGATATTCATTTGGTAAAACGCTGCACTTTTTAGCATACCAACTGATTTTGCAGATGGACACAGTTACAGTAGACCCTTTTGGCACATTTTAGTTAGCAATTACTAAGCCATCCTCCAGTTTATTTGGAGTTTTATTTCTAGTTCAGAACAATTCAGAACAAAACAAACCCAAGAAATGTTATGATATTAAGTACCTGAGAAATATTAAAGTGGAAATGCTGGGTTTGGTTTTTGGTTAGGATTCCTTTTCTTTTTTATCAAAATATGGTGCAAAAGTGTATCCCATCTTCTATATGAAATTATAGTCGGTGTGCAAAGGGAGTTGACAAAATCCTCTAAAACTTTATTCAAGAACATTAATACAGACACCACAAACCTACTGACACAACTCAAATATATTCAGCATTAAAACACAAGAGGAAATAATGTGCTCATTGGCTTTGTACAGTCTAACTTGAAATGCTAGTCATGGCAATAGCTGCATCTACACCATCTTGCACTTTCTCATCCTCAGTGCTTGGGGGGGAAAGGCAGGGCAGTTCACAAGTTGTTGACATTCATTCACTGTATTGGTTCTTCTCCCACAGTGTGCCACAACACTTTAGAATTCAAATGGTATGCTGCTGTGCCTTTTACATAAACTTGCCTGAGCAATAAGAAAGGCAGCATCCAGCCTGGAGCTGAAAGCAATTCATTAATCAAATGGGCACCGGAAACACAGCTCTTTGGAATTAAAGCAATATTGAAGATTGCATTCACTGAATCCAGAGGTTCCACACCTTACAATCAATTTCAATAGCAAAAAAGAGAGAAAACTTCCATTTTCTTTGGAAAATTCTTTAGAAAAAAGGCATATGGGAAAAGCACATTTTGTTTTACAGCAGTCATGCTTCTAAGATGCTTCTGGAAACATGATTTTGTTTTAAAATAAGGTGTGCTTTTCTAATATTCTTTGAAGAAAGATGCACTATTTTCCCACTGTTTTGCCACTGAAATTTGGCAGCCCTAAAACAAAGGCTGCAGAAGGGAAGACAGAGATTGGAGGAAGCTGTAAAATTAATCCAATAAGCTAAGTGTTGCTTACTGAAGGTACACTTTCCCCCTCACTCTTCCTTCTGAGTAAGTGTACTTGAGAGAAGCAGTTAATAGCATACTATTTAAATAATTGTAGAAGCAAAGACAACCCTCCATTCATTCATGAAGTTTGACAGGACAAAAAAATTAGATCCTTGTACGGTATAATGAAGAAAATGCTACAGCTGCCTGAAGGCTTTTAACATGCCATTCTCAGCCTTATTATGGAGCTGATCTCCAAAGATCTTTGTTAACAAAGTATTAAGAGAACTGACAGGAGAGGTGAAAGTGCATCAGTTAATTCAAGAGCAGTACTAAATATTTGGTCTAAAGGCACCAAATCCCATCTGATATTCGAAGCTAAGAAGGGTCAGCTCTGGTTAGTACTTGGATGAAAGAATGTCAACAAATACCAGGTGATGTAGGCTATATTTCAGAGGAAGACACTGGTGAAACCAGCTCTGGGTATTCCTTGCCTAAGAAAACTATGAATTTCATGGGATTGCCATAAGTCAACAGGCAACTTAAAGGCACGTACACACACACACACAAAATATTTGCTCATCAAAGATATTATTCTTTGGACTAACTTTAGTAGAGGTATGCCAAGATATATTTCCCTACCCAGAAGTTGAAACTATTACCAACACAGTTTAGGGGTTAGCAGGAATAGCCAAGTCCTAGTTCAAGTATGTGAGAGAAGTCTAGACAGTAAACATTTTCATTTACTTCTGTGGCATAGTTGATGCTTCCTTGACATGCTAGCCTGGACAAAACTCTATCATCAACGCTAAGCTATACCTGTAGAGAATGAGGTCCCAGCCACAAAGAAATGGTACAAATACATTCCAAGTCTCAATAACCAAAAGCAAATACTTACGATATACAAAGAGCTGACAAAACATCTTCTTATTTGAAGATATTATATTATCAGTTAATTGCTAATACTGATAGTTAATACTATCAGTTAATCACTCCAAATAACAAAGTATCAAGGAAATAAACCCAGGCATATATTTATGGTAAGAATTTAAAACCAAAGGCTGTTTCTACAAGGGGTCCTTAGAAGAAACATGAAGAAACAGGAAAGTCAGCAGTATCATCATGTAGAAGTGTCCTTAGATCTTTTAACAAGCTGGTAGATAAACAGAACTAGAAAATTAAATTTTCTGAAAGACAAGACAAATCTATTGGCCTTCATCCAAGAATCAGTGTCATTGTCAGGCTTTGTATTTAATTAGAACTATTTACTGTCAAGCACTCACTAGGGCAGATCTTTCACCATGCTCAGTTAGTAAGCTTTAGAGCAAATGCTGGGGAGGAAATCTGCCTTCATAAATGCATCAAGACATTTCTGAAGATGTAAGTGCTCAGTACCACAGTGATGCAGTAGCATCATTAGAGGGATGTGGACTGCACCGGGTGACACCCCAGAAGAGTGAGTAAACAGGCATGCGGCAGCAAGGCGAGCAGTCATGCCTTTTTGGCTCTGCCCCCACAACGGGTGACAAATTCTGGCTCTTGGTGAGAGGAGGGCTTTGCCAGAGTGAGTGGAGGCCAGGAGAGACAA
>CM034706.1:44387136-44406928 GCA_020142125.1 Phrynosoma platyrhinos | reverse complement strand
AAGCCTGAATTTACATTTCTATGAGTGCTTTTAGGTTTTATTTGGTCATGTCCTCCATTTATCTTGAAGATCTAACATTTTGTGGTGCCTTGTCCTCCTCTGCAGTTAGGACATCTGGTCACTCTGGATGCTAGGGGCAATTCCTTAATTTTTATTTATTTTTTACCTTTGGTGGTTGGGAAGAAGCTGTGAAAACAGGAAAAAAAACCCCTCCCGTAGGATTGGGAAGGGTTGAAAACTGTTAGTGTTTTTTTAATGTTTGGAGGAAGTTAGCACAGAAGAGTTATGGTCCTAATCCTCCTGCTGCATAATAAAAGCTTGATATCATTAGGATTTAATAAGATTTCAAGTTTCTAATATTGGGGGTTGGTTCGAGGGCCCCCCATTGATAGAAAAATCTGTGATGCTCAAGTCAGGTTAAATATAATGGCACAGTGTTCCACTGATTCCTTTGGTCTACTTTAGTTGGGACTAACAACATGAGCAGGGTCAGCTCTAGTTAGTGCTAGAGCACATAACTATTTTATGTGTCCCTTACATAAAATAGCAAGATCAAGGATTGCTTTTTTTAAATTTATGCATTTAAAAAAATATTTTCAAGCTGTGGATTGTTGAATCCCTGGATGAAAAAATCCCTGGATATGGAGAGCCAATCGTACTAAGGATTTTGCATGGTGTGTTATGGGAGGCTGTCGGTGGAGGGCGGGGGGTTACACCATGAGTTATCGCACCGGGTGACAACCTTAGGGATGCCACTGCAGTGATGTATCAATACCAATCTAAATTTAAAACTTATTTATTGATTTTCCACAATGACAGGGAAACTCTTTATCTTCAAATAAAATACACACTCTCTCTCTCTACATGTTATGGCCATGATTTAAGAAATAAAGAAAAAAATTCTCATGACACTTAATGGAAGTTATTTGAAAGTAAATATCCTGAACTGTAATAATACCCTGCTTCATCTAAACCCATTAATAACATATTTGAAGTGGGGTATCAAAAGACAAGAAAAGAAGAAGACAAAAAACAGTGTCCATCATGTTGTTGTACATGTGTACTTCCCTTCAAGTTGATTGTTGACTTATGGTAACCCCATGAATTTCACAGGGTTAGCTTAGAGATGGTTTTGCCAGTTCCTTCCTGTAAATATAGCCTATAGCATCTGGTATTAATTGGTGGTTTCCATCCAAGCACTAACTAGAGCTGACCCTGCTCATGTTGTTAGTCCCAACTAAAGTAGACCAAAGGAATCAGTGGAACTTAGATAAATGTTTATTCAATGGGTCTATTCTAGTTGGGGGTAACAAAAGGACTTAGGCTTTTTCAATATCCCTGATGATGTTATGTACCTTCAAGCAGTTTTTGACTTAAGGCGAAGCTGTCACAAGGTTTTCTTGGCAAGATTTGTTCAGAGAGTTTGCCTTTGCTTTCTCAGCCTCAGTGTGACTTTCCCAAGGTCACCTGGGGTTTCCATGGCTGAGTGGGGCTTTGAACTCTAGTGTCCAGAATCATAGTCCAGTGCTCAAACCATTACACCATGCTGGCTCCAATGTCCTTACTCTCTTTAAATTCTCCCCCAGACAAACCTCAGTTCTTTAATAAAGAATGTTTAACATAAAAATTATCTATCTGCTTTGGAAGTATGACATAATATCATTATTTCATTTAATAAACTGTACAAGTTTTGTCCATAGAGCTGAAGCAAAAAAATTAAGATTCTGGCTGGTTTCCAACACTGTCATTCTCTTAATGGAACTACTTTCATCAGCAGAAGGGGACAACCCATCATAGCTTATATGGGCCCTCAAAAATTGCTCTAGACTGCTGGGAAACCATCTGGAGCAGGTTTTCAGGCAGTGCAACATACTGGAAGGGGAAGAAAAACCCTCATCTGAGTATACAGGGATATAAGCCAATGTAGGAAAGTATACAGGATACCACACTGATGATAGCAAAAATTATGTAGGTATTTCACTTCCATCTTTATACATTTGGATCTGTACCCTGCCCAATCCCAGGTTTCAAATTAGAATAAGAACATACCACTTGCAATAAGAGAAGAAATACACACTAATATATTTAACTCCTTACAGGAGAGCCACACACAACTACTTTGGCTCTTGCCTCCTCTGCTTCTAATATTGAAAAGTTAATATTTATATAATACAGAGTGAGAAGGGTATCCATGTATTAGTATGCACACCCATATTAGCTTGGTTATGTTCAGAGGGTGGTTTGAAAATTTGGAAACTGGGAAATGTGTCAATTTCACATGACACTAATAATTCAAATTTAATTAGCTCTGTTAGTGCTATTTAATTTTATAACATTAGTTTCCAAAACTGACTATGGGATTTACAGAGAACAGCATGGAGTTTGTCACCATTGATCCTAAGGGCCCATGTTGTTATTGGTCCCTTCAGTAGTGCTGTTTTTGAAATTTCTTTCTTTGAATCAGGAATTTTTCCTCCAGTTGGACTACAAAACCCATAACACAACTAATTCCTAGGGATGATAGGAGTTTGGGAAAGGGTGGTTTAAGTATCTCATCTTATTAGGAAAGTATGTGTTACTTTCAGCTAGATGACACTGATCTACTAGAAGTGAAGCAATAAATGGCTGGCTACAAAGATCAGTCACCAACCAAGGTTGGAGAACTTTTAATCAGAAACTCTTAGAGCATTTTCCCACAAAACTGCATCACTGCAGGCTATCCCTCTCCATTTCTATCAGGAAGCATCACCTGGAAACATTTTTAGTCTTTTAACACAATGATACTTATTTCTGACTAGATTTAGAAATTAGCAAAATGGGAGGCCCTGCATGTTTTGGCTCCAATGATTCAAAACTTGGAGAAACCAAGTGAGAAGGAAAATGAGGGGCTAAGGAAAATTTCTCAATTAATTATCCAAGTATCAGCAATGTGTGAATAACAATAAAGACAACAGAAGATTACCAAGGAATTCATTGCAGCTCACTCCTCCCCCAAATAATAGAATAAAACTAGAATAAAATCAATATAGACTGAGAACTGAAGAGTCATCACACACCACTACTCTCCCAAAAAGGCATACTGGCAGACACCAGCCTTTCAGACCTAAAGGTCCTGACACTGTGTAAAAGCTATGGCTTTTTGATGGCTAAGCAAAGTAAACACTGCCCCATTCCATTCCAGGACTCTTTTTCCCTGTTTCTTTTTATTTTTCTTCAGTTGTCCTCAGTATCAGCTCTTCAACTGCTTTCCAGCTGTTCTTCTGCTGGGTATCTACCACCTTCTCTATCTCATTCGCTACTTTCAAAGAAGTCATAATACAGCAAAAAATAACAACAACTGAAAAACCAAAAACTAGCCTTCCTAGTTACAGAGCCATGTGATGTATCTCCTCCAATCCTAATCTTTCTTTGCCCTTCCTGTTCTACTATTTCTGCCACAGGAAGAGCCTCCAACCCTTACAAATTATAATGTTTTAAAAATAATTAACTTCGGGGGGTTGCAGACTGTCAGAAATAGTGCAAATTCAGTCCACTTTTAGGGTTAGGGTTAGAGCTAGGGAATCATGGGAATTGTTTTTTTTTTTCTGAGACATTGAGCCTTCTCTGTCAGAGAGCTCTAGTGCCACAATAAACTACAGTTCCCATGATTCCCTAACCCTAACCCTAAAAGTGGACTGAATTTGCACTTTTTCTGGCAGTCTGCAACCCCCCTTCTTGAAGCATAAGATTAACTTCAGCATTAACCAGGAAATCTAGTGAGTCAAGCCACATTAAGAGAAAGATATAACAAGTTAATAACACGATGAGTTGATTAACTAGTTATTTCCAAGCTCTGGTTGTTTTAAGCCTTTTATGACAGGACTTATATAAACTTTGAATAAATAAAGAAAAAATATTCTAAAGAGTTTGGCCATAAGGCTGCACACTGGATGTGGTCAGTTTAGTTGGGTTCTTGTTGGCTCCACTACTGCAACTACTTTTGCAGTGCTTACCAGCTGGGCAAAGCAAAGCATTAACAACTCCAATGGTCTACTTCCAGAACACTCTCTTGTGTTAGAGCCAGTGAAAGAAACAGTGCCTCAGAATGTACTACAGATGATGAAGAAGTGGCAACACACAGTGGTGTTAAGATCTTCTGCTGGGCTTCCACTACAAAAAGGGACTGCAATTTAGCATAAAGGAAAATGAAAGAGATGAAAAATAAAGCACCTCCCTTCTATTTGTTTGGCATTTCATTTTCTTAGGCAGAATGCTATACAGTCGTTCCTCCCAATTCACAGGGGATCCATTCCAGACCCCCCCCCCATGAAAATGAGAACTCGCAAATATTGGAGCCCCATTGAAAATAATGGTGCATGCACTCATGGCGCATGTGCGGGATTGTGCAGATGCGCATGCCACCATGTTGTCCCTCTCCATTTGCCATCCCACGAAAAGCGAGACCACGGACTCCAAGTCCGTGAATGGAGAGGGATGACTGTAATTCTACTCTAAGTTTTGAATTACTAGCTCCTGTTATGGTCTGGTGACACGTGGTAGGAAATTATTTGATCCCATCACATCTTAGACGTGCCATATCACTCTCTCCAGATGGGACCACTCAAGCTGAAGTTCTGTAGTAACTCTCCAGGATTCACTTCAGTTTGTGGGGCAAGTTTCAAGTTCCTTGGTATCTAATGTAAATGCTGCCTCTATAATTGAAGCCCACGTGGTCCTTTAATGCTGAAAAGAAAAGGTAGGTTTTATGAGAGTTCAGTGCAGTAATGAATGAAAGCATCACCAGCCACTTGAATCTATTTTTATGGGAAGCTCAGAACAGAATACACATCTGCAAGCACTAGCCAGTCCTAGCAGAACACTTCAAAATACAGGCATACATATAAAACCAATAGGCAAATGACAAGCCCATGAAACAACTGAACAAATCTCACTGATCTCATTTATAACTCAATAAAAAAAATCTGTTTCAAAAATGCGTTTCTCAGCTGGAACATACAAAAGAGATAATTCTTAACTGGTGAAACAATTGAGAATCGGGGCCAACCAAACCTCTCAAGGCAAAACCCTTCACAACTGAGATGGAGCCACAGGTTTATTGTGTTTTATTGAAACAAGCTAACCTCGTAAGCCAATCTCTGAAGATGATTTATTTGAATAAAACATAATTGACCAAATTGATAATAAACCAAATACAGATACTGAGAAAGTCTACATAAAAATCACTGTCACTTACCAGTCTACCTAGATATCCTCAGATGCTGCACAAGGTCTTTGGGGAATGGCAAAGGAGACAATTGTCCAGGCATCACACATTGTGGGAGCCACATTGGTGTTGGCGCAGCTGCATTTTTGCAAATTCATTTGTTTCAGAACCCCACTAACTTGAGCTCTATAAAACTAATGGAAAACACTATACATCCTTTTGTCATGGAAGCATGGGCAATACTATTATAGCCACAGGCCATGCTAACAGTACCAACCCAGCACAAGCATAGTCAGACTTATTATACACACAATTCTGCCCTCCAAGAAATTCAAATCACCTTACACAATTCTCCTCATCTCTATTTTAATCACACAACAAGGTTAGAAAGGCCCAAAGTCGCCTGCTGGACTTCTCAACTGAATTGGGACATGAATCTGGATTTTCCAAGTATCAGCCCAGCACTTTAATTAGTAAACCGTACTGACTACAGGAATGGGGTCTCAAGTGAACATTCTGCTTTCATTATCTTAAAAAGTCCCTGATGCTGCACCACAAAGATTATGCCTCATTAGATACATGCAGAATTTATACTTGTCCTTGACAAAAGTGTCTCAAAATTCTTCCAAGCATTTTTCCTCTCCCACTTGAGCATTTTATTGTTGTTCAATCTGCACTACTATAGCTAATCATTATTCCCAACCATGCAACTATTCATTAACTCTTCCCACCAGAAGTTAGACAAAAATATTCATAAATCCATATCCCAGCTATCTTTACAAAGTTATTTTCTCTTGAAGAGTCAACCATATCCAATTTATTAAATGTTCATAGCTTTCAATGCCCTAAATCCAGTACAGATTTAAATCCAAATTTCACATTTACGTTGAATGATAAATTTTACTTACTTTTGCAAGAGACATTATCCTAAATCCAATTAAATTGTAAACCTGAGGCAACTTCAGACTCAAAGAAGAAATCAAATTGTTTTCACCACTCAAATGCCAACTCTTCTCCAATTTTTTTAAATTACATAGAAAAATCTAGTTTAAATTTGTGAATCGTGAAAGAAATTGATGATACAGCAGACCATGCATTGAATGCAGCACTGCAACAAAAGTAACAATATCTACAACTCAAATGATTATTATTTTTCCCCTCATGCTTTCCCCCCAAAAATGACCTGGAACCTTCTGAGTACTCGCTAAGCATCCAGCAAACCTAATTACTGGATTAGAGCCCTTGCTTTTAACTAAATTATTTTCTTTCAGGTCCCTACATAGGAACACCCAGCTGAACAGAAACTCTTAATTTTTACAACTGCCTCTCATCATCCTGTCTTTAAAGCACATGTAATTGTGTATGTAGTGCAAAGAGCTTATAGGCTACATAACCAGAAGACTGAGCTTAAGCTCCTAACTGGTATAAGGATCCTTGGAGAGGTATGAGCCATCACATGTCTACTGACCCTTGCTCTTCTTGGCTCATTAAAAGGCCCAGAGGACTAGCCAGATAGGTGAAGAGAATAGTCAATGCCTCTTTACATAACGTGGCCCCAGTAAAAATGTAGATGTTTATAATTTACTTTTAAAATCATTTTAAAAATACATTTGGCCTTCCGTTTTCACAGGACCCCCTGCAAAAATGAAGACTCGCCAATATTCAAGTCCCATAGTGCCTGCCAGCGCCCACCCCATTATAATTCAAGGAGGTTGCCCCTCTGTGAATATTTGAGTCCAGGAATCTCAAGTCTGCAAGAACAGAGGGCTGACTGTATGATGTATTATTAGATTGTTATTATTATTATTATTATTATTATTATTATTATCAGGTTGAATAGTAAGAGGGGAGTGGATATATTCAATGTAATAGAAATGCAGACAGGCAAGCTGGAAAGCACAGTTTCTCTTTTACCTGTCTATTCTTGTATTGTTGCTTTTAGTATTTAGTTGTAGTTTAGTGTCATTTGTTTTCCTTATCTGTTTTAGATATATAAAAATATTGTTTTGATTTGTTATTGTTATGGTTCTTGTTTATAATAAAATATTATTTTTAAATAAAGGAAATGCATGTTTATAAAATAAGAAACTTAAATTGGTGAACACATATTAAAAAGGAAAGCTTTACGAAGTTATTTTTGTCACTCGCAAACTTTTACTCGATAAAAGAAAAATGCTCTGTGTTGAGATTATAAACTATTCCCTCAAAAACGTTGAAAATTCTTCTCATTTAGAATTTTCTGAATAGCAGTCATACATTTACAGGATGTATGAAACTCCAGAAACCTCCATTATGAATTGCGCTGTCTATGCTAAGCTTAGAGATAGCTTTATAATGGATTTCCTTGTATACATTTAATTTGCTTGTAATTTTACACTGCAATCATCATAAAGCTGGAGCATTCTGACACTTCCAAAACCTTCTTGGACAGGGTCAAAAATGAAAGAGGATCTTTTCCTTTTTAGTACCACTTGTCTCCAATTGCTTAATCCACCTTCAAAGCTGGTCTAAACATTGCCCCATGGTGGGGCACAATCAAGGGTTAGCAGGGCTTTAGAACCTGTAGTTTAACATTACCCAACTTAATCCCTTTGTTCATGTGCTCCATATTCTCTTTGCACTATCAGATTCTTCCTTATTTTGTGGCCAGGATTGCAGGTGACCATTTGAATTGGGTTTGCAATCTTACTTTCCCTGTTCATAGTATTAACCAGAATTTACAGATAAACTGGAAGGAAGAAAAATGACCACAAGATTTTTCAAGTATCATCAAATCATGATTTAGATTTACATCTAGATCAATCAAAAAAGTATGATCTTGACATAACTTCTTTATTAAGCCAGACAGACATGGCTGTGATTAATGGAGGCCCAATTTCTTCCTCAGTGATGCTGCTCTATGTGACCCAAATAAACATATTTTAGACAAATTGTGTTAGTGTAGCAGATATACTAGGCCAAAATTTCAACTAAATTAGAGGTCTGGAAAGAGAACCACTATCATTGAACAAAAACTTATTTTCCGAGCAGCATATAATCTGATAAAGTAACATCTTTCATAAAATACAGTCATATTAAACATGCTTCACTTATATATAACTTACCAACATGCAGTGAGGCAGGCAAATCAGTATTACAGGTTGTATTTTTGAAAGCTTCAGTATTCAGATACATTTCAAGCCTGCTAAAAACAAAACAAAAATAAATATTCTTCCACATTACAACTAATGATGTAATTTATACTGAAACAGTAACATTTAAATGATTGACACTTCCAAGTACTATTGAATATTTAGCCCCAATATTTTTCCTGAAACATTTCTGAATAATTCTATTGTTACAGTACAACTGCCGTATCCAGACTTAGGGCCTTTGCAGACTGCCAGAAATAGTGCACATTAAACTGAGGCACTGCCCTGGCTCAGTGCTAGAGAATCATGGGAACTGTATTTTTTTCTGAGACATTGAGCCTTCTCTGTCAGAGAGCTCTGGTGCCACAATAAATTACAGTTCCCATGATTCCCTAGCACTGAGCCAGGGCAGTGCCTCAATTTAATGTGCACTATTTCTGGCAGTCTGCTTAGGCCCTTACTGTAGATAGTGAAAATTGCAGATAATAGTGAACCCTATATTTCTGGTGGAAGTTGACTGGAAGTCATGCTGGAAGGCCCCCAGATTCCTAGAAAACCTATATTTCTGGATGCGGGTAAATGAAACTGTGGATATGGAAATCTTACTATATATTCATTTAATAATACATTTTATTTACAGATCAAAATTTCTGGTCACAGAAGGTGGATATTAAGCAGCAACATCTTGATAATTATGATGCTTATCCCATTTTCTATTTTAGAAAGATATTAAGAACATAAAAAGTAAAATCTAGAAAAAACTCAAAAGTCAAGAAACCATCCTAAAATAGAATCTGGACACCTGCTCTTCCCAATATATGCACAAACATTGCTAACATTCAAGTAGCTTATTGTTGATGTTGTTGTGTGCCTTCAAGTTGTTTCCAACTTATGGTAACTCTAAGGCAAACTTATCGTGGGTTTTTCTTGGGAAGATTTGTTCAGAGGTTTACCATTGTCTTCCCCTGAAGCTGAGAATATGTAACTTGCCCAAAGTCACCCAGTGAGTTTACATGACAGAGTACGGAATTGAACCCTGTCTCAAGTCTTAGTCGAACACTCAAACCACTATGGCATGCTGGCTCTCACAAACATTACTAGCATTTGACTACACTGAACCCTTGTTACATGCAGGGGATCCGTTCCGGGCCCCCAACCCACACATAAGTGAAATACTGCAGGACCTGAATTTAATGGCGGCATGCTCTCGCATGCCATTAAAAAAGCTGGGGCTCACCCTCTGTGTGACCCTGAGTCCACAAATGGCAAACCCGTGTATGGCGCAGGCATGCTGTAGTTACTCTACTAAAAATAATAAAGTTATTTTTAAAAAAAAGGTATTTGAAAAAACTGTTTAACTTTCTAGACTATAAGCTGAAAATCTGAAACTTTCCCATGTACAAACTGAAGAAGTGGCCTGGGCTCAAGCCATTTTCTTAAGAGTTTATTACACAGGGACAACTATAAGTATAAACAGTGATTAACCCATCAAAATCATGCATTCACAATTAAGATTTTCACATGACGCTCAAAGTGCAATTATCCTGGGAATATCACAAGATAATCGCACAATTGTTCTAATGGTTTTCACGTTATATCGCGATGAAAAGTGATTAAAGTTCTATTATCCCATGAATAACCAAGCAATAAACAGCAACAAATCATGTACGGGATTTTGTCGTGAATGATTTTTTTTGCTGTTTATTGTCTGGTTACTCCCTGGTTATTCCCGGGATAATGGCTCTTGTGTGTGAAAATGTTAATCACGTTTTAATCTCGATTGCGCAATTTTGTCAGGTTAATCACCGTTTAAACTACCAATTTCCCCCTGTGTGATAAACTCCTTAGCCATATTTTTCCACTAATAACATGGAAATAAGACTCAGCATGGTATAGTGGTTTAAGTGCTAGAACAGAAAGTATCCCAGCAAACATATGAATCCCTAGTCTGGCCATAGATTTATGGTTATGAATCCCTGCTCTTGGTGGTCTTGGGCAAGACACTCTCTCATCCTCAGAGGAAGATAATGGCAAACCTCCTCTAAACAAATCATACGAAGAAAACCCTTGACAGAATCTCTTGGGGTTGCCATAAGTTGAAAGTGACTTGAAGGCATACGACAATAATAATGAAATAGAAATACCTTATTTTCCTGCGTATAAGACTACTTTTTAACCTGCAAAATCTGTGGTTATAGTGGGGGGTCGTCTTATACGCCGGGTATAAAGATAAGGAGGATAGAGGTGCTAAAACTCTATATTTTGACTGGGAAAATGGGGGGTCGTCTTATACGCCGGAAAATACGGGTAATAGCTTATGGTACAGGGTGGCTTTAAAGAGTACTATGACAAAAATCTATGAAGTGCTGTGAAAACTTATAAACTGGGTGTATTTTAATTTTTTAAATTTTGTTTTGCCAGATTATTTTCTCCCCCAAATGACCAAAACCAAATGAAGAACGGCAATTTGCCCCCTTTCAAACTCCCACTCCCATAAACTTTTTCTGTAGCTGAAAACCATCTGAAAATGGTGACAGGAAATGATAGGACATCACTTCCTGTCCACTGTGACATGCTGTTGTAGTCTCCAAGGGACTACAGAAGTGAACATTGGCCCCCACCCCCAGTATAGTTGCCCAATCTTGCTCTATCGTGAGACGCAGAACTGCCTTGTTGGGAGCAGAAGTTGACTTCTGTACACAGAAGGGCACCTTTGTATCCAAATCCCCTAAAATGGCTTTCAGTACTTTCAGTACTTCTGCAGTACTAGAATAATAAATGACAGAACATCTGAAAATTGTAAGTAAATGACTAGATGCCACCCAACTGTCATACATGTTTACACCGATACAAATTCTACCGAAATGAGTAAGTGCACATAGGATTGCAGCCTTCTCTTTGCTCAGAACATCAGTGACTCAACAAAACAAAATGTACTTATTTTGAAAATGATAAATATCTTGATGCAAAACTCTTAAGACTCTAATGTACACAAAGTTCTCAAACAAAGAGGAATGCAAAAGATGAAGTGTTACTGTGTTGTCTCCAGGTCCACTGTTTTATTTCAACTGGATTTTTTAATGTAAATATTAAAGTTTTCTTATACCATTGGATTTATATTAAACAATCCAGATACAAGCATCTATAAACTGTATCAAAGCCTTAATCATGTTACACTGTTACAGGAGCCCTTTTCCATGGTGCAGCCCTAAGTATGGGATGGGAGGAGGCCTTCTCAGTGATGGTGCCTTAACTCTATAATGCCTTCCATGGATCATTTAGCTCAGAGATTGCCAAACTCTGCTTCTCTAGGTATTTTGAACTTCAACTCTCAGAAGCCCCAGCCAGCATGGCCAATGTCCAGGAATCTTGGGAGCTGAGGTCCAAAACACCTGGAGGATTAAAGTTTGGTAACCACTGATTAATGCTGTATTCTTTGAAGGGGAACTGGATATTATTAAACAATGTGCTATCATTCTAACTGCTTAAAAATATCTAGGGATAGCCATGTTAGCCATATAGCAAATCCAATAATATCCAAACAATACCTTTATTGGAACAACCAAAATGCACAATTACATGTTGCAAGTTTTTGAAGTTACACTGGTTTCTTCATCAGGCAAACAAGAGGGAAAAAATTGAAGATGTTAGTCATAGGCCTGCTTTTTGTGTTTATGGTCTTAGTTCAGATGGTAGAGAGGGCTATATGCAAGCTGGCACCTCCCCCTTTGGCCATGCGGTCACTGGAAGATTTTCAAAGTCAAGAAAATTTAATGTCTATTTGCAGTTCAAAGATGTTCCCTTGGAATCCAGCATGTCTCCTTCCTTTGTGAAGTCACAGAAGATGACAAATCAACTGCTTAAAATGTAGTTGTTTTTATTCTTCACATTTTATTGCTGTTTCACTATATACTACATCAGGGGTAGACAACCTGTCCCCTTTAAGGGCCGAGGGACTTCAGCTCCCAGAATCCCAGGAGCAATTGGCCAACATGGGACTATTGACCAACATGGCTGAGGCTTCTGGGAGCTGAAGTCCCTCAGCCCTTAAAGGGGAAAGGTTGCCTACCCCTGTACTACATAGTGCAGTTGATGAAAATAAACTGTTATTGGGATTGTGAACATCACAGCAGATAGACGAGGCCAGATTAGAGACCAAGAACAGAAAAATGTTACATGACTATATGTTGTCAGCAAATATATATCCTGATCAACATTTTTTTTAATCCATTGTTTTCAAATTGTGCTATCAAATCAAGAAGATGAAGGATTCAAGGCAACTTCAGAGGAAAAGAAGAGATTACCTATGCAAACTTTGCAATGACTGTCATTTTCCATTAAAAAAATACTAAAGCTATGCCATTGGTCAGGATCCAAAGTTGCACTTACACTGACGAAAGCAGTTCTATCTATCAAGTGAAATTGGGAGGAAACCATCTATGGTTGGCATCCAATTAGTTAGCCCCATCTACACCCATCCCTCCAATTCGTGGACTTACCATTTGCAGTTTTGAATTTCTGCAGACAGCAAGCCAGGAGGGACAAAATGGTGTGTGCGCCCACAGCGCGCGTGCACCAGTGCATGCAGGAGCGTGCCACCATTATATCCAATGGGATTTGAATATCAGCGATATTTCCTGTTTGCGGGGGGAGGGTATGGAACAGATCCCCCTCAAACAGGGAGAGACGAATGTCAAAGTAGATCCAATCAATTAATTCTTGAATGGAAGGTCAGCATTTAGATAAATCCCACTGATTTAATGGTTGTACAAATCAGGACTAACCCATATGGCTTAAAAATACCAATTCTGGCAAATTATGAACTGCTCTAGAGCAAGGAGGGAAGGAGAGAAACTTCTACTGCTAGCATGATGCTGATTCTAAGACTCTGGATTTCACAGCAGTGATTATTCCCAGGCGTCAACTTTTATAATTTATAATATCTAAAGAGTGCTCTTTCCTTATGTCTTAATACAGGTACTAATGTGGAAATCCTTCAAGAAATGTATTTAATTAATTAATTAGTATCCTACCTTTCTTGCTGCATGGTATCCAAGGCAGTTATAGCTAAAATCCATTTGATACAGAAGTTTTTTAAAAATTAAATAAAAAATTATATTAGAAACTCTGAGCGACAATAGTTTAAAAGACAGTAAAACATAGTTTTAAAAAAAAATAAAAGCATAACACATCCCAACTTAATTGAAGCACTTCAAACATACATAATTAACAATAGGTTAAATGTGACAAGCTAACAAGAACCGATTTCATTTAAAAATGCATCTGTTTCATCAGTTAATAAAAATATGGTCGCATTTCCAAAGACATGGTATCAGTGGACTCAGTAATAAATAAATGCATTAAGTGTCATAGTCCCTGTTTTCATACATGATAAACTGTGTTCTTTCCTTCTGCAGAAATCAGGCTGAAACTACACAAATTGTCACATACTTAAACTCTTGCCATTCTGCAACAAAATGAAGAAATGCTAGGTGTGGCTACATCTTACAGAGCACAGGAATGCTTCAAGTCCTCTTGATTTTGAAGGACTTGAGAGCTTTTTTTCTTCTTGACTGAATTTCTACCCTAAAAGGATGTTTGACCAAACTGATACCTTGTGAGAGAGTCCCCAAATATATGGCCAAGACAACATCAACTGCTACCAAATAATCAGCAGTGGTTTCAACAGGAAGCAGCTTTACACAATATCACTATTGTACAGGTGCACATCCTCCTTCATGTTCAACTTGGTACACCAGAAGTTTTCTCCTCAGTATTTTTAGACCACAGCTCATTCTGTGCCTTCCTCTGAAAAATAATGATAAACATCTCTTGCATGAGCCCCACTAAAGAGCCAATAGGGCATGGATTGTATCTGATAATGATTGAAACTCTTAAAGAACAACTACCCTGAAATTCAAATTAACTAACATTTTACAGAGACTTCAACAGACTTATTGATTGTACACATTTAATTAGACTGTGCAATGATATTGTATTTGTTGTTGTTGTGTGCCTTCAGGTCATTTCCGACTTATGGTGACCCTAAGGCAAACCTACCATTGGGTTTCCTTGGCAAACTATGTTCAGAGGAGGTTTGTCATTGCTTTCCCCTGAGGCTGAGAGAATGTGACTTGCCCAAGGTCACCCAATAAGTTTCATGGTGAATTGAACCCTGATCTCTAGAGTCCTAGTCCAGCATTCAAGTCACTGTGCCACACTGTCTCTCAATTTATGTTACAACAATAATTTTAACCTAGTTTTCTTTTGAGAAACTGGGGGGAGATGACAATTTAAAAAAAATGGAACTGTACAAATTAATAGCTACTCTGGAACTATTATTACTTTACAACCTTTACATCTAAAAATCAAAGAATTCCTCTATAAGCTAAAAATCCTCAAGAAGAATGCTAGCTAATTCATATTTGAATGCACACAGCTGATGATACACATCTTTCTGGAAGTATATTCAAGAGGTTCCTTCCTACTCCAAACACATTACCAGCCACACTACAATATTTGCCATAATCCAAAATGATCAAACAGCATTTCCCGAAATAAATGAAACCCAGAAGTGTTTTCCCCTTTTTAAGTATATGAAAAATGTGATACTACAGTACTAATAATCTATAATAAAATACTCTGGCTTCAATCAGATAAGGGAAGTTTTTAATGCATGTGCACACACGTGTGAATACACACACAGAAAAATTAAATAAGTGATGTCAGGTTCTTTACTGCATAGTATATTAATCTAGTTAAAAATCTGTGACCTGTAACAAAACACATTTAGATTTTAATCCTCAAGCATGAACACCATGAAGTCAGTTTATCTGATATTACTAGTAGCTCCCTTTACCATAAGCAAGAACAAAGAAAAGGACACAAATAACTTGCCAAATATACAATTCAATTTTAGGTTGCTTGTTATGCTAAGTTGCCAGTATCTTGAAAAATGTAAAGCCAATTTATCCAGCACCTAGCCTATTGTTAGAAGCAGCTGTAGAACTCTCCTATTTTCCTTCAGACTTGTTAAAGCGCACATTTTCAAAATCTTTAGATTATGTATTTTCTTTGCATAAGTTTCATTTTGGCAGAAAACCTCACCTTATGCCAACACATCAGTGACATTATTAAAAAGAGAGAGCAAAAGACAGTGAGAACTGTGGTAGCAGCTGTTCTTCTTAATGACTTCATCATTTTTATAAAGTAACCTGTACTTTTTAAAATAGGTGGATAGATTTATTCCCACTAAGTAAAATGTTATACCCAACTCATACAGTTCAAATTTTAATGCACTAAGAGAAAATTTCAAACATTTAATATACCATTTATAAAAGTGTACAAAATCAGGTATTTAAAAGCTATTGTACTACTTCAGTTTAGCATGCTTATCAGATAGTTTTATTAACGAATGGGTTCTAGCTCAATATATTGCATCTATCATTGTTGTTGTTCTTGTTGTGTGTCTTTCCAACTTATGGCAACTGTATAGTAAACCTATCATAGGGTTTTCTTGACAAGTTTCTTCAGAGGGGGTTTGCCATTGCCATCCTCTGAGAATGAGAGAGTGTGACTTGCCCAAGGTTACCCAGTGGTTTTCCATGGCTGAGCCAGATTCGAACCCTGGTCTCTGTGTCCTAGTCTAATGCTCAAATAATTACAGCATGCTGGCCCTCAATTTTATCCATCATTATCCCATGACAAAAAGCATGTTCAGTATTCTTGACTTCCAGCATGGTGCAGTGATCTGAGCCTTGGATTATGACTCTTTATGAGACCAAGTTTTGAATCCCGGCTCAGCCAAGGAAACTCACTGGGTGACCTTGGGCAAGTCATACTCTCTCAGCCTCAAAGGAAGGCAAAGGCAAATCTTGCTACAAAACCCCTGTGAAAGAACCTATCTCAGGGATGCCATGACTCAGAAACTATCTGAACACACACAACATCAACTGACTCAAAATTTAAAATGAATGAGTAGTGATAAAAGTAAATTATAAAATGCATTAACAGGAACATCACAGCAGAGAAAAATGGTCACCATTCATGTTATATCTAAACTTAAGTATCTGCTTTACATAAACATTTATGGGCCTGAAATTCTGCAATTTAACTTCAAAGTCTGACTGAAACCATGTGGCTTGTTATATTGTATGGTCAAAGATAACTACAGTTGGCCCTCCGTTTTCGCGGGGATCCATACCAGACCCCCCTGCGAAAACAGATTCGTGAATATTCAAGCACTATTGGTTTGAATGGGACGCGCACCCTAGGAAGCGCACCTCATTGTTATAAATGGAGTTTGTCTTCCTGTGAATATTTAAAACCGTAGACATGAAATCCGTGAGAACGAAGGGGGCGACTGTATTTTGTTTTTGTTTTGGTTTTTTTTAAGTTCACATAGTAGTAACTTCCATGGGGGAAGCAATATTAATCTATGTTGCAGCAAATAATGATTTCTAACCTTAAAGATTAGGAAAGTTTCCATAGCCCTTCATGGAATGGAGTCCAGTCACACTAAGCTGTATGTTAGTTGGCAAGTACATATTCACATATATGCATGTAAGTAGAAAGAAAAGAGACAAAAGATACCTATTGTATTAATAGGTGACAACCCAATCAACCTAGCAATGTTAAGTAAGGGCCTAAGCAGACTGCCAGAAATAGTGCACATTAAATTGAGGCACTGCCCTGGCTCAGTGCTAGGGAATCATGGGAATTGTAATTTATTGTGGCACCAGAGCTCTCTGACAGAGAAGGTTCAGTGTCTCAGAAAAAAATACAATTCCCATGATTCCCTAGCACTAAGCCAGGGCAGTGCCTCAATTTAATGTGCACTATTTCTGGCAGTCTGCTTAGGCCCTAAATTAACAAGTGTGGAAGGTTAAAAAACACTGACTGACTGCATTCACAGGTCTCACTTTGGTCCAAAACACACTGTAGAAATCATCCAGTTTGAGACTGCATTAACTGCCCTGGCTTAATGCTAAAGAATTCTGGGAACTGCAGTTTTGTGAGACATTTAGCCTCCTCTGTCAGAGAGCTTTGGTGCCACAATAAACTACAATTCCCCAAGATTCCCTAGCATTGAGCCGGGACAGTTAAAGTGGTCTCAAACTGGATTGTTTCTGTAGTGCGTTTTGGACCTAAAGGCATGGTTTATGTTAATCATATTTCTTGCTTTGCCATTCATTGCCATGCAAATGACCAAACATACCTACTTCATTTCCCCTATTTCTGAGCTGTTTCTTTCCCAGCCCTCAGCTCCTGTTTCACAATGAGCAACAGGGAAAACAAGACATGGACAAACTACAGTTCTGGGTTTTCATATAACATCAAGCCATTGTTTAATCTTGGCTTCTAATTGTGATTTGTGGCTGGCTAACCGACAATGGTTTGTTTGTGGGTGTGGATTGAGGCAGAGCAGCAAACCAGAATCTAATTTAACAGTATATGCAAATCCAGGCACTGTGTCCATTCAAGATTAGAATGAAAAGAATTGAACTTCATTATTAGTTCTACTTCAGCCAAATAAGGCTGGAGTCACACTTTAAAACAAAGTAATAATACAGCAGTAGCACAAGAATCCCAACTACAGTCACCCAAACAAACTTAAGGATCTATCAAGGAAAACCTAAATCTATACACATCATAGAAATCACTGTATTGGTTTAATAGTTTATTTCATCAAGAAGAAAAAGTCTTATAGCACCATAAAGCCTAAAAAAAATTATTACAGTATATTTTTCCACTTCAAAACCTGTCAGTAAGGGGTAAACTTTGTATTCATTACTTTGTCATTTATTATGAAAACAAATTAGTTGAACAATGAAATCAAAATTTGGCAGCCAGGTGTACATTTTTGGTAGTCTCAATGGACAAGATGTCTTCAATTATACTGCAAATTTTGATACTGATTTAAACACAGTATGTCATAACAGATGCAACAAGAAACTAAGAACTGGTTATTCTATCTCCACCATCTCATATTGGGATGGGATGTTGCTACTGGCCAGACCTGATGTGTTGCCTTGTGTGGCAAACAGAAAGATTATATAAGACAAATATAAATAGCATTTACCTTTTTGTACTGCATGTGAGTCTCTAAAGGCATTTTTGTTTTAAGAAACCATCCCACCTTTCAATTATACACTGAAAATAAAACCAAGATTACTCAAAGACATTGTTTGATAATGATAGAAAAGTATATAACATTTGCCATTCTATTAACTGTCATAGTTCCCCCATAAGAAATTGAAGTCAGAAGATGTTAAATATCTGGTTATAGTTTATAGTTTGCAAGGCCTTCTATGACTACTATGTTATTGTTGTTGTGTGCCTTTAAATCCTTTCTGACTTAATGGCAACCCTAAGGCAAGTGTTTTCTTAGCAAGAATTTTTAGCGGGGGGGGGGGGGGGGGTGTGGTGTGGTGTGCCAGTGCCTCCCTGAGGCTGAGAGAGTGTGACTTGCCTAAGGTCACCCACTGGGTTTCAAAGGGTGAGTGGAGATTCAAACTCTGGTGTCTGGAGTCACAGCCCAATACTCAAACCACTACACCACAATGGTTACTCTATGACTACTATAGTTGCAGCTATTTCCTGTGTCTGGGGGGTAGATGTGCTTCTGAAAAGGCATTTTAGCCAACAGTAACTTTTCACAAAGCTAATTTAGTTGGATATTCCCAAAAGGGACATTCTCCAAATTGGTTTCAGAGTGGACCAATGTGTTTCCCAAGAAACAGGACTGGCTATCAATTTTTATTTTTATTTTTTTTACTGATGAACCAGTGACTTGATTAACAGGCAGAGATATCAGGTTACCTTTCCTTCCTCATTACTATTCAGCATCCATATCTGTTTTCATGCCTCTTTCACACACTTTTCATCCATCAGAATCAACTGCACAGGGACCCTCCCTCCCTCCCAGGTCGATCCCAGAGCAATATGGAAGGATGGATGGCATGTAGATCAAAATACATATTACATGAACAACAAAGTCAAAGTTGCCAAGACAACCAATAACCCTGGCTACCTTTGCAACCGTATTGTGGGCAGGAGCAAGCAAGCACCAGAGCTTCTGCTTATAATAAAAAATAAAGAGAGAAAACGCCATCACTCTGCAAGATGAAATCACAGGGGCCTCCTTGTGCCCTCCAAGCACCGCCACTTAAAATCCTGGGCAGCCTTTTCTGGAAAGGGAAGAGGGGAAGAGGGAGGGAGGGAGGAGGAAGAAAAAGAGGAAGAAGGGAGGAAGGAGGAGGAAAGGTGGCAGAGGAGGAAGAAGAAGAAGAAAAAGAAAAATTGGGAGGGAGGGGAGGAGATGAGGAAGAGGAAGAATATGAGGGAGAGAGGAGGAAAAGGAGTAGAGAAGGAAGAAAAAGAGGAAGAATGGAGGGAGGAAGAAGAGGAGGAGGAAGGAGGAAGAAGAAAAAGAATTGGGAAAGAGGGGAGGAGGAAG
>CM034706.1:44359730-44372319 GCA_020142125.1 Phrynosoma platyrhinos | reverse complement strand
GTAAACCGCTTAGACATCCCATAGCGTGATATGAAGCGGTATGTAAATGAAGCTGCTTTTGCTTTTGCTTCTTCTCCAGCACCACATCTCAAAGGAATTGATTTTCTTCCTATCATATTTCATAACTGTCCAGCTCTTACATCCATACATAGTAAAAGGGAATACAATGGCTTGTATGATTCTAACTTTTGTGCTGAGTTGTATATCTCTGCATTTTAGAATCTTTTCTAGTTCTTTCATAGCCACCCTCCCCATTCTTAGTCATCTTTTCAGTCCCCATTTCTATCAATGTTTGATCCCAGGTATGAGGATTCTTTTACTATTTCTATTTCTTCATTGTCTAGATTGAATTTGTGAAGGTCCTCAGTGGTCATTATTTTTGTTTTCTTTATGTTCAACATTAAGCCTGCCTTAGCACTTTCTTCTTGGTTTTCCTTAGTTGGTGTTCCAGGTGAGGTTTTCTGCCAGTATTACAGTGTCATCTGCATACCGGTATTTTAGATTGTTGATATTCCTTCCTCCTATTTTCACTCCTCCTTCTTCTGTGTCCAAGCCTGCTTTTCTTACAATATGTTCTGCATACAAGTTGAACAGATAGGGTGAAAGGCTGCATCCTTGTCTGACCCCTTTGCCAACTGGGAACCATTCTGTTTCTCCATGTTCTGTTCTGACAGTAACCTCTTGTCCTGAGTACAGATTCCTTATCAGGACTATCAGATGTGTTGGCACTCCTATATCTTTAAGGGCATTTCATAGAACAGTAATAGTTTAGATCAATTATTACAGTAATAATTGATTATTATTATTATTATTATTATTATTATTATTATTATATATTAAATAATTAGTAATAATTATAAATAATTACAGTAATAGCTTAGATAAATTATTCTTTGCCTTTGATTCTCCAGATGTTTCAGACTTCTAACAGAACCCCTGACTAGTAGTCACGTCTTCTGAGGTTTCTGAGAGTTGAAGTCCAAAACATCTGGAGGATGAAAAGTTGAGAACCATTGCTTTCAACTACTGGTTCCCAGCCTTGAGTTATTAGCATATAATTCCCAAAGTCCTGAAAGAGCATGGTTTTATGATCATGGATGATGAGAGCTGCCGACCAACATATCTAAGGATCTAAGGCTAGGAACTACTTGCTTAGATAAAGGTTGAAATTCTGCTTACATTTATCCTATCTGAAACCTATTGATTAAATGGCTCAAAGCAGCCTGTCTATGTTAATAATTGTGGTTTCAGGTGAAAACATAAGTGACAGGATTTAGGATTGGACAGGTTATAAGGACTGGAGATGATAGCCATTACTGTTGAAAGAGCAGCCTACCTACATTTTATTTTTGGCTTGCAGACTAAGCATTTGATCCTGTGGAGTAGTGTTTTATATTTAAATTGGTTATTTTCTACTTTGGAGTATACTTTAATTATCTCACTAGTCTCTTAAGGCTTCTTAATTACCAGTAGTATATATGTTGAACCTTGTACTTTATGTAGACAGAAGGGTTGTTCCTTTTTGTTTCTGCTTGGTATAGATTCCAATTTGAGACAAGTCAAAACACAGATGAGATAAAAGAACTATGGATGAAAGAACTATGGGTTAAATTGGCAACTTCTACTGATACTGTCCTGTCTTGCCAAACATTATTATTCTCAGAAACTTTTGAAGCAATAGGAAGTTCTAAGGCTAATCTAACTCTTATGCTTACAAAGCCATTGCCCGCTACAGAAACAAAAATAAAAGATTTAAGAGGCAACAAATTTCAACAGATTCAACAATAATGGAGAAAATGAATTCAACGTATGAAGAGCAAAGGCCAGAATCTAAATGATTCTTGAGGAAAGATGGGAACTGCAAAGCAACAGCATCTAAAGACTCAAGATTAGGAATTATTCTATGTCACAGGAGGAAAACCCATGGCCATCTAGATGTTATAATGTCATTATCATAGAATCATAGAGTTGAAGGAGACCACAAGGGCCATCCCATCCAACCCATTACCATGCAGTAACATATAATCCCTAACTATTGGCCATGTTGGATGTGGCTGATGGGACTCCATCATTGTCTGGAGGACCACAGTTTCCTCAACCCTGTTCTTGTGATGATCCAAATGCACTTTGGATTTATTGTTTCTGGAACAAACAATGCAATCCCATACATGTCTGCTTAGTCGTAAGTCAAATTTAGTTTAATGGGGCTTATATGCAGGTACGTGGGTATAAGATTGCAATCTGTAGTTTCAAAGGCTGTAGTGAAATGGTATTGGTAGTGGCAGCTGGTGCCTTCCATGTCAATGGGGTGGTAAATCCATTCTGGGTTTTAGACTGCAATTTAAAGGAGCTATCCAAGGTGCTGTCCCTATTTCAGGGATGGTCTGCATTTTAGATTGCTCTTTTAAAGTTCAGAGTAAAATTAATGCTGAATTCTCCATTCTACAACATGGAGGCCCCTGAGCATGAGTAATCTCAGCGGGGCAGTATGGCAAGTATTTTAATTAATTAATTACTATTTAAAAAATTTTAAAACCATTAAAACACTTAAAATGCACAATGTAGAACCAAAAATTATATACAACAGCAAAGAGTAGCAATTTATTGCTGTTGCTTTAAGTTGCTAAATCAGCATAGCATTTGTATGGTATCTCACTGTTTGAATGTCAAAACACAGAACAATTTAATAATAAGAGAGTCTTACAGCATCAGACAAGGGTCATTCAATATAACATTTGGTTTCCAGTAGTCAGGAGGCAACCCCATTTATTTGTACTATGCCTCCAGCCTTTCTTCTTTAGAGATATACTGCCCCTGAACATGAAGGCTCAATTTCGTTTGCATAGCTAATAGCCATTGATAACTCACTCTTTCAGAAGTTGTGTATATACTTTGCCTTTAAAACAGAGATTTTGGCAAGGAGCTTGGAAGGAAATAATTTAATCACAAAACATCCTTGTGTTCCTTCTTTCAGAAATGTAACTCTAATAGTACTGCAATCATGTTGCCTGGAAGTTATGTATGTATATGTGACTTAAAGTCTTCTGTCAACTTAGGGCGACCTCATGAATTTCATAGGATTTTAGCTGCATTTAACTCAATAAGACATCACTGCTCCTGACTATGCAGGTACAGGACTATATAGTTAGTTAGAAAGATACTAAAAAAAACCCAATCAAAAACATAGGTTTGTTTATGAGTAGAGTGTGAATACAGAACAACATCATACTTTTTGTTAAAGCCAGCTAAAATATTCACAAAAAAACAAGAAAGACTTTGTTTGTTAGAACTCTTTTCTCCGGTGGGATATTTAACTTGCGGGAAGAAAAATTGCTGAGAGTAGTCTCACTGTTCTCTAGGACTGCAGGTTATAGCCATATTGAATGGGAATTGAAGAGGAGTTTGGCAGAGGCAATTGCATTAATCTCTAAGTTGTAAGACTAATTGTAAGATTCATCCTTTTGGAGTTGTAGGTGAAGAATACAAAATTGGATGTTTCCCCATTTGAAGTAATATAAAATCTGTTCAGTTTAATCTCAAATCGTAATTGGTTCACATTTGGGAAGGGTGAGGTTAAGGGAGAATCCATCATGTTTTCTACCACTTTAAAAATGCACTTACATATTGAACAGGGTGCAATTTGCCATAAAATGCATTGGCTATATTATTACGCATATTTAACACAGTTGGAGAGAGTTTTCACCAACTAATGATTACTTATTTTACTCATCATGGTTACTCACAATATTCAATTATGTATCCAATTCTGGTACAACAGTACACCTTTACTCTTTTTCATTACCAAATTTCCCAAATATTCACAAATAAGAAGGCTATTTTCTGAACATGAGGATTAAGGCTGTGTTCACGCTACAGAAATAATCCAGTTTGATACCACTTTAACTGCCATGGCTCAATGCTTTGAAATTCTGGGAATCATAATTTTGTGAGACATTTCATTTTCTCTGTCAGAGAGCTCTGGCGCCACAACAATCTATAATTCCTGGAATTTCATAGCATTCAGTTATGGCAGTTAAAGTGGTGTCAAAATGGATTATTTCTGTAGTGCAAAGGCAGCCTAAGAAGAAGGAGAAGTATTTTGAAGCAAAATTTATAATAATCTGATTTTTTGCTACCCTTGAGGGCCCACCAATAATTCCCAAGGTTGGGAAACACATGGCCCCCTAGAACCCTCTGTCCCACTTTTGCAGCTTCTGAAGCCTCCTGAGCCTCCTGAGCTCCCTCCCATTAAAAAAAAATTATTCAATTTTTTTCAGACACTTAACCAGCCTAAAATGGCCTATAACTGTCTGCAAACTTGCAGCAGTTTGCTCATCCATCCATCCATCCATCAGTGACCACCAGCTCCCTTTAAATCCCTGGGAAACGTTCAGAATCTACTTTAAAATGCAGAAAATGACTGTTAGAAGTGATGCCACTTTACTTCCTTTCTGCCTGAGGGCCTTTGCAGACTGCTAGAAATAGTGCAATTTGAGTCCACTTTAACTGTGCTGGCTTAGTGCTAGGGAATCATGGGAACTGTATTTTTTTCTGAGACATTGAGCCTTCTCTTTCAGAGAGTTCTGGTGCCACAATAAACTACAGTTCCCATGATTCCCTAGCACTGAGTCAGGGCAGTTAAAGTCCCAGTCTGCAAAGGCCCTGGGACACAGGGGTGCAGCCCATGGGGTAGGGGGGGTTGCAAGGGCAAAAATTGGTTCCTGTCCCTGGAGCAGTTGCCCACCCTTTTAGTAGCCAGTACCATGCTCTCATTCATTCCTCCTTTTAAAACAAGTCATGTTTTTAAGCCATATCACACTTCTGGAAACACAATTCAACTTTCACATCCTGCATATCTTATTTAAAGTGAGATTGTTGTCAGGGCAGAGGTTGCCAGCTGCAACTTTGGCAGCATGGTAGAGGGTGGATTGTTGTTGCTGTTGTTGTGTGCCTTTAAGTTGTTTCTGACTTATGGTGACCCTAAGGCAATAAAGGCAACCCTATCAAGGGGTTTTCTTGGCAAAATTTGTTCAAAGGAGGTTTGGCATTGCTTTCCCTTGAGGCTGAGAGCATGTGATTTGGCCAAGATCACCCAGTGGATTTCATGGCCACTCTGAGAATTGAACTCTGGTCTCCAGAATCCTAGGCCAACACTCAAACTACTACACCATGCTAGCTCTTAGGGCAGGGGTCCCCAAACTACAGTCCATGGGCCAAACCCAGCCCGTCAAAGCCTTTGAACCGGCCCACGGCCGGTCCTGCCGCCGCCACTGCCACCGCACCGCCACCATCGCCGCCATCGCACACAAACACAAAATGTGTTTTGTGTTCCAAAATGGTAGACGGAGTTGTGTGCATGCACCCGGTGTCACGCATGCATGCGCACAACTCTGGGTGCATGCGTATGACTCCGGGCTCCATTTTGGAACACAAAATGGTGCCTGAGTTGTGCACATGAGTGCGCGCACACGCCTCCTGTTCCCCAAAGATCTGGGGGCCAGCAAACCAGCCCCCGGATCAAAAAGTGTGGGGACCCCTGACTTAGGGGGTGTAACAAGGCCCCAATAGTTTCAGGGACAATGCATGTCTCTTACTGCCAGAAGTTGCTTACTCCTGCAGGAATGAAGCCTAAGACTGAGATATTACCATAGCAAATCGCAATGAAATATATATCAACTTCCTTAGAAATTCAGTGTTTAAGAGGAAACTCAACCCGTTTCCAAGTGCCAATCCTAATTCAACTCTTCTCAATGCTCTTCCTTGTATTGTCACCACCAGCATTTGTAGGCTGCAATAGTGCACAAGAAGGCAAGAAGCAATTCCAGAAGTCCTGCTTAAGCACTACTTGTTTTCTTCATTCCTCCTCATACTTTCTCCTTTTTGTGTTGTGTCTGTAAAATAAAAGTGTAATAGATAATAAATTCACAAGGAAAGTAAGCTATGGGACTGAAGTGCTTGCTTTAAAAAAAAACTTCTAAAATAAAATATTATTTTTATTTATGGATAGATACTTTTTTTCAAGAATATGTGGTTTACTATATTCCTTCTGGATCTTAATTATATTGACTCTGAGGACTTTATATCAGTGCGACATTCATTCTGAGCCTGTCTCCAAGCATTTGTGTAAAGTCAAACTTATGTTTAAATTGGATGGCTCAGGAACTTAACAGTTATGTATAAAAATAAGCAGGAAGATAGTTATATTCAGTGTAACAACAGAAAATAGCACGTAAGATTTTGGGCCTGGGTGCTATTTCAGTAAACCCATGGCTTTCATTTTAAATGCTAACCTGCAATCTACACAGCATTCAGACCTATTTTCATTTCCTCTCTCGGACAAGATGGAAATTGAGTTTATAGTTTATTTTAATAGTTCCTGCCATTAAATTACATGGATAAGAAATCCTTTATATTCAAGGCATAATTCCATTTCCAACCAAAAAGAAAAGAATATATAGTCTAGAAGCTTAATATTGTCACACCAGCTGATCTGTGTCTCTGGATTGTAGGCTGCTGAGACTGAAAAAATCTATTAATGTAAACAAGATTTTTCACTTGTAAAATTGTTGTTAGATGAACACAGGAACTTCTCTGCAGAAAAATGAGATACTATCTTTAAAGATGACCAAACTAATTGATTGCGAAGTTGCCAAATGGCATCGGTTCTTTTAAGATTCCATTAAGAAATGAAGAACACTGTTGTAACCACCATCGGAAGGCAATACACTAATGAAAACTCTGGTGTGGGTTTTTTTTTAAACATCAACACTGAAACTAGACACTGGTAGCATGTATAGTTGGTTAGAAATCAAACAAAATTTGTGTGTCAGAAGATTATATCAAAGAAAAGAACTGTCTTCATTTTGTTGTTTTAAATGTTTTTAGAAAGTAGTTCCCTTGTCACTCTCTGAGAATATGCTAAGGCACAAAAAATAGGAATAATTAAGAGAAAACAGAAACAATATAATACTGATTTACCAGGAAGCAAAGATTTGGAAAATGTCCAAAACCAATGCTATTTTTTTCTGTGAAAAATTTTTCCACATCCCTCCACAACACACAGACACAACACGCATGCTAAAAAAAAAATCCTTATATTCAAGCCATAATTTCATTTTTAACGAAAAGGAAAATTATATGTTAAGCTTAATAGTTTAATATTGTCACACCAGCTGATCTGCATATCTGTTTTGTAGGCTGCCTACACTCAGAAATCTGTTAAAGATTTTTCCTATCATTGTGCAATTGTTGGTAGGTGAACACAGGGACATCTCTATGTTTGAATATAAGATGTAAATTAAATAACATTATTTAGAACATTGGAGGGTTTTTTCCCCAGAAAAACCATGTCATGGCTTGGGATTAAACCCTAGTGAATTGAATCAGATTTACTATATATATTCAAATATAAGTCTAGAAATTTTAGTTCAATAGTATTATATTGGGTTGGCTTATCCATGGGTTTGTACTTTAACTCTAATCAAAAAAGGAAACACCCCTTGGTGAAGGGTGAGAGCTTAATCCCTCCTTGAAACACCTAAAAGAAACACTGATCCTTTTTACTCTCTCGTCCATCCACCCTTTAGGGTGAACACAAACAGTTGTGCATGCCGGGGCATTGTTTTTCTTTGCTTCATCCTTAACATCCTTTGTTATATGACCCAAAGTTTTATCCTCAGTTTATCCACAGGTCATATCAAAATCCATCACTTTGGCCCCAAAACCTGTCCTCAATGTATACATGAGTTCAACTTATAGTCTATATATGGTATTTTTGAGAAGGCGTATACAAGATTTGACTGTTTTTTAGAAAAAGCATTTTGAATGTATACTTCTCACATAAGAACGGAACTGATCCAAATTAATGTAACACCTTCATTTACATGCATGTAAATGTAACACCACCATTTATCATGGTGGCGCAGTGGTTAAATGCCTGTACTGCAGCCATTGACTCACAGTACCAGTACTAGGGGGCTTAGGCTCGACTCAGGCTTGCATCCTTTCGAGGTCGCTAAAATGAGTACCCAGCTTGTTGGAGGAAATTAGCTTACACATTGTAAACTGCTTAGGGAGTGCTTAAGTGCAGTGATAAGTGATACAGAAATCTACTTGCTACTTGCTACTACCTATTCTGTGTCTTTATCTGTTATCTTGGCTGTTGTATTGCAGTCTTATGCTAGATGAGCTAAATATAGGATATAAAGGTATGGGTATTCTTCTAAAGAAGCAAGCATTAACAAGCTCCAGTGCTTCAACAAATAGACTAACAACTGAACACACTGCTAAGCTTGTTCCTTTTTCACAAAATACCTTGCTTCTCAGTCAATTACAAATACAAGTAATCAAGACAAAATGTTATACATTGTCTGTGCCCACAGATGCTCTCATATATTTTAGTGAAATAAAATACTCAATTAATTTAACTTAATCCTTGTTTCTTCCTCAATTTGAAATGGAACTAATAAGTAGTGCACATAGTGAGTAAGTGGTGCTGAAAAAAGGTGACACCATGAATTACTGCACCAGGTGACACCAACCCTAGTTCAACCTCACCCAGGGCAAGTAGCTTACCCAGTTCCTAGACTCAAGAACCACTAATCTACATTTTATCACAATTCAATTTATTAGCCCTCATCTGGTCCATTACACCACCCAGGCACTGCTCCTGCACCTGCACAACTCCAGCTGATTCCGACAATAACAAAAAGTTGAGCTGTCACCAGCATACTGCAAGTCTTTTGTAAAGCTAACATGTCCTGCCCACTCAAAACTAACTCACTCTTCCTGCCCCCAAAACCTTGAATTACAAAAAGAATAGCTCAGTACATTATTGCTGGAAAGCTCAGTGCATTATTGTTGGGAAAATCCCTTCCAGCTACTTGGGATTGCTCTTAAACTGAGAGAGAACAGAGTCCAGGAGGCATGGCAGAATATGTAACACTCTGATAATCACAAAGTCCTGGGGCTTTGGCTGTGAACTCTGCTCCATTCAGCTTAATTCAACTTTTCAGATCTTGTTCACTCTCTCCACTTTTATCCTTTAATGGTTCAAAACTTGGAGTCCCATCTGCTTTGGAATTTGGACATGAAAGCCTATCTACCTTTTAAATTGGATCTCATTTCCAAAACAAAAAACATTTGCTAAATCCACATTGGACAGGGGTGTGGATGCCATTGGTGTTTTTTGGCAGTATGGAAGGCCTCTAAAATGCCACACAAGAGAACTTTTCCATGACCCTCATTTTAACATGGATGCACTCTGATTTTGGATGGGGAATTTTGGGAGTGGTAGTCCAAAAAGCAACTTCTCCAAACTCTGATTAGAACAACACAACTCATTTTTTCCCGAACACCCTCTATACATCTATCAATTTATCTATATATCTTTACACAAAATTTGTTCAAGGAGAGGAAGTTAAATTATATGCATTAGCTTGTAATTGTGACAGCAACTCTGTTTAATATACAAATAAACGAACAAAAAATAAAAATAAAACTATGAACTTCAGGGTCCTGTACTCTCTTGTTTGCTCTTTATGGCCAGCAAAATGTTGTAGAATAACAGCAAATCACCAACAACTCCACAAACATACACAGACTGTGTCTCCACTCACTTTTGAAATCAAAGACAGCACATGTGACAAACAAGTGTATGGCATATTTCATTTTACAACAGAAATCCAATCTATTTTTTTACATAAAGTATTACCAGGCGTATTGTATATTTCTAAAATTGTACAATTTAAAGAAAGACAGAAATAGAAATGAAGGGGTGGGGAGAGCTTGCTAAGAAGGGTTTTTTTGTCTGGCAACACTGTGAGTAAAGATAATCTTTGTTTATATGTTTAACTAGTCTCTAGTATATCCAAGGTGTTGGAAAAAATGTGGAATTAGAAGTAAAGTGAGTGAACACACCCATAATGGAGGGTATAATTTCTAGTCATGCTGAAGGCAAGGAAAAACAAACTCAGCAGTTATTATGGCGTACTATTTTCTCTGTAATCTCTCCAAGACTTCAAGTAGGATAATTTAAAATATACTTTGACTAGCAATTTTACACCATAGAAGAAAATGATGTGACATTACCCATGCATCTTCACTACAGTTTGATTCTGAAACAATTTAATGATAAAAGTTCAAGAGGAAGAGAAGGAAAAGTTCTGGTAGGCTTATGACTGCAGAAAACTGAGATCTGGATTTAAGTACTTAGTGTCAGCCAATCATAGCAATATGATTAATGAGGCCTGCAGAGAGCACTGCTTTCTACTGGTTCTTCCTTCAACAAAATAGACTGGGAATTGGGAAGATGTATTGAGCTTTTAAATAGAAAAAGGCAGCAAAATTCTACATAGCAAAGCACACATTACAGCACAATTGCTTATTTTCCTCAGTGTGATTATAGCCTCCCATTTCCTTCATTACAGGCTAGATATTATTGAAGCCGAGCCAACAGCAAGTTAGCAAGCCAGCAGGAGAGCAAATTGATTATACAGTTAGTGGTGGAAAAACTGAGATTTTTTTTTTATTAAGGGAAAATGAAATACAGACCATTTATGCTTCACCTCAGTCCTTTTCCACACTGTAGTCATTTTGTTGGCTTTTTAAAGGGCTTTTCCAGATGGTAGTTTCCTCCATGTAGTGTTTCAAGCTGTAGCACTAAAACAGAGGGATGGAGTACTAAGTTTTTGGACTATCAAGATAGCCCAATGAATCCTGACAGATGAGGATGATCACTAGTACTACTTCTACTACTACTACTATATTTATTTGTATCCTGCTTCCCCCCCCCCCAAATTGAGACTCAAAGTGGCTCACAATTTAAAGAAACAATACAATTAAAAACATGCAAAAAGTTAACATTAAAATATAATTAAACTATTTATAGTCTTAAAAACAATCATCCTTGAGTTAAAAGAATAAAATGCAATTAAAAGATTTAAAAATCTCTTTAAAACAGTCTGTCCTGCCCCACGCACCACATGTTCCTCCCTCCATCACCAATTCAAATCCATCAGTCACACATCCACTCATCTGAATTTTCCTGGAAATTCCAGAGAAAATCAAGTGTCTCAAAACCTCACACCCACTGAAAATTGGTCAGAATGTCATGTGTCCGGATCACCACCAATTTGAAGTGAGTGAGTTTTTTTTAAAATAATATCTAGATTAGAACATGGCTGGGAAAGATGTGGCTGACTAGATGTTGACTTGGATTCCACAATATCTCACTGACAATGCAAATGATGAGGTATGATAGCAGTCACCACACAATATCTAGAGGTCAAATATTCCCCATTTTTGAGTTTTAGCATTGCTTTGTAGAGCAAGAGACTTGTAGGGCTATCCCTTCTTCTGTTGGCATTGTAAATTATTATTGCCAGCAAGAACCTCTTCTCCTCCTCTAAAAGTATTGAATTTTCTAATTATAGGACTTTAAACCCCATTCTTCTCCCAGTGTCTCATGTCCTTTTTCGCCAATATTGTTTCCTATGAACATGCTTTTACTGTATGCATGACTGAGATCTCCTTTGCAAACACCATGTTTCTCTCACATTGACACACATGTTATTAGCATGATCTGCATAATTTCTTTAGATTTTGGTGAGAGTCATATTTTGGGTTTCTCCATGCACATAAAAGAAACTGTGATCAAACAATGTGTAATTTTTGAAAATTTAAATTATTAATAATTTTATTCAAACAATTATTTAAGAATGGCTATGTTACTCTTTAGGCAACAATATATCCCAGCATCTCATATTTAAAACAATAAAGTAACAGCACAGTAGCAGTCAATAAGGCATCAAGCAGGACCAGCAGAGGATGATAAAGTGAAATCTGACAAACAGTATAGAGAACATAGCATTAAAAAGCCTTGGCTTTCACCCACTGTTGCATTTCATTGTTGCTTTGCTGTTGTTGCTATTAGTAGTTCATCTGCTATCCTTACTACTGTTAATTTCAAGGCAGGTAGCTCTCTGTCACAGCCAAAACAGCATCAGAAAGTTTAGCAGCATCTTAAAGAACAATATGTTTTACTTAGCATAAGATTCTGTGGACAGCAGTGTACTTCGTCAGAACACCCCATACAGCTAATGAAGGGAACAGGGGCATCACAGGGTGTGTATGTGTGTATGTGGTGAGGGTGGCCTGCACCAGGTGACACCACTGCTCCCAAACATCTGCTTTTGGCAGAAATGGGCTGTGAGACTTTCACCTGCCTCCCTTTAAAATGCTGAAGAGATGGGGTGGGTGGCATGAGTGGGAAGAGAAAGGAGAGGCATGGGTTTTTGTGGGTTTTTCAGGCTGTGAGATCATGTTCTAGAAGAATTTCTTCCCAACATTTCACCTGCATCTGTGGTTGGCATCTTCATGCAGGCAAAATGTCAGGAAGAAATTCTTCTAGAACATAGCCTCACAGCTCGAAAAGCCCACAACACCCCCTGGATGCCAGCCATGAAAGCCTTCAACTTCACAAGGAGAGGCATGCTTGTTTTTTAAATCATTTAAAAATTTCTTTAAAAACATCATATCTTGCCAAATTTTCACTTCATAATAATAATAATAATAATAATAATAATAATAA
>CM034706.1:44335149-44347928 GCA_020142125.1 Phrynosoma platyrhinos | reverse complement strand
AAGAAAAGAAACGTATACATCTTTGCCTTTCTGAGAATAAGGCTTCCCTTCCCCCAATCCCACCTTATAGACACAAATTCTTTCAGCAGAGCACAAAAACAAAATAGGACATGAGTGGTGAATATCTGGCCCTCTAGAATTGGATTGCAATTGCCATCTGCCCCAGCCACAATTACTAATAGCCAGAGTGGCCAGAGGTTGTTGGCCCCTGATACTGGGCTTCTGGGCCACAAATTTCCTTTCGCTGAAATAAGAAGCTGGCCACAGCATCTTATCAATAGTATTGCTATCCACAGTATCACAGACCATACAACCATGATTGCAATCTCATAACATATGACCAGCACAAATAATAATAGAATAGCAGAAACGAGAAGTCCTTGAAGATCACGTGGGTCTCATCCTCACAAAATACAGTTAAGATGGTGGGATGAAATAGATAGCAGCCTATTCACATATTTACTTCCCATTTTGGCTCTTTAGAGAGTCTTAGTGGGATTCTTCACTGATCCCTACTTTCCTACGTTTTGGTGCTGTCCTCTCATATTTCCCTTTTTAACTCTGTTCTTGAGAATAGAGTCCATTGTCGCTAACCCTATTGAATTACTTTGTTACAGCATAGCTCAATTTCTGACATCTTTTGCATAGCAAGTTACTAGGAGGGAGAAATATAATATTATGGAATCAGGTTCCTGGAAAAGAAGCAATTTAATCTTAAGAAGAAGAGTAAATTCAAATCAAAAATTCCAAATGCAAAATCTGTTTTAGCAACAAGAGTTTTGGATTAAACCAGATATTTTTCTTATTCCTTGTTACATTTCAACAAGAACTTCAAGTTTTTGGTTTCCAGATCCGCCATCTTGATTTGGCAGGGACAGTCCTGCTTAATCCTCTATCATCACACTTTTTCATCTGCTTTTAAAATGTCCCCATCTCTCTTCCTCTTGCTTTCCCCCATTATCCTTAGCTTACTTCCATTGGTGCAAACTGAATTCAAATACAAAAGAAATTTTCACTCAACTAACTTGGGGAGGGGGACAGGAGAGGAGCAGGAAGAATTCTGTAGTTTCAGGCAAAAGCAAACTGCTGTAGCATACCCTAGGTTCTGTGCTCTTCTTGATTAATAACTTTGCCATCTTGACAACACCCTAATGTTGCTTGCAATTGGTATCTCAGTTTCACCTGAGAAAAGCTGGAGTGTATGGGTCCCCCTCCCAATTTTAATCATCACAACAACACTAGATGGGAAAAACTGAGGGATGATGACTAGACCAGGGTATTTACATTAAGTACTGACATGTAGCAGTTTATAATTTTTCTTTAATCTGGCATAGCTTTCTGTATAAGCACTTGTCATCTACCTTTCTTCCTCATTCTCTGTTTCATACTCAACCTCAATAGTTGACTTTCACATTCCAATTGTCTCTTCAAAGTGTCAGTAACTGGTTCTTTGTTGTTGTGTGCCTACAAGCCATTTTTACCCTATCATAGGATAGGGTTTTCTTGGCAAAGGGATTTTCCATTGCCATCCTCTGAGGCTGAGAGAGTGTGACTTGCCCAAGGTCATCCAGTGGGTTTTTATGCTTGAGCAGGAATTGAATCTTGATCTCCAGAGTCACAGTCCAACGCTGAAACTGCTACACTGCAACTGGTTCTCCTTACCCGATATTCTAAAAGAGGTTTCCCTTGCTAAATGCAGGACCATGTATGCGTGTATCTCATTCCAGTGCAGGTCTTGACATTATCCTCCAGATGACAAGTTACCCCACAATACCAAGCAATTATGCATCCATTAATAACTGAAGAATACAACTGTAAACAGCTACAATCCATTTTGTTACAGGAGATAAGCTTCTCTGGAATATAACACTTTATCCTATGGTTATAATTACAATTGAAATTCTCCTTGATATGACACCAAAATAGCACCTCTGTGATAGAGAAAATTAGAGGTTCACCCGGAAATGTATAGATGGATTAGCTGCAATACTCGGGAAGTAAACTCATCACATTCTTATCACTCAGATCTATTCCTCTCTAGAGCTGAACTCAGGCAAAACCAGTCCTTCTAGTTTAAAGCAGCCAGAGCTGGCTGTGTAGAGCACAGATTGGCTGGCACTTGTGACAAGATGAACCCTGCCCCTCACACTTCCCTGAAGCAGTTTTGAAGGGTTTTAAAAGGAGCTCCCTTTAAAAAAATCAACTAGGGAACATACACATGGCGCTTTGGAAAACAAGCCGAGAAAGCCTGCTTGAAGCATGTTAGGCAGGTGATGCAAGGTAGAAACACAAAAGTGACAATAAGACAGGGGAAAGATGCTCAGGAAAAGAAGAAAAAGCAACCCACAGTTTCTATTAGAAGACCTGTCTATATTAGACTTTAAAGATTGAACATCAGGGATAAATGTTCTAACTTGGAGAGATCTCTACACAGAGTTCTCTAGTTCAGGGATCCTAGTTTTCTATACAGGAGGGAGTGGACAAAATGCAGTCTTCCAGATGTTGCTGGACTGCTAATCCCATAAGCCTCAAACAGCATAGCCAAAGATGAGGACTGGGAGGAGAGATTATGCAGTCCAGCAACATCTGGATAGCCACACATTGCCCTTCTGTAGCACAGAGGATAATTCCATTGTGTGAACTGTCATTTGTACTCTGAACTGGTACAGTCTAATACCAATTTGCCATCTCATACACTGTTGTGGAAACCTCTTCTTAGTTCTTTAATTCATGCATCCAGAATGGGCTCACCATGGGAAGACAGAAAACTGATAGCATATCAGATTGCCTGTCCATTGTTCAATGCCTTACATTTTGAAGCTCTTTAGAAGGCTTCCTGTCGCATGTCATTGTAAGGCAGTGAAAACCTTCCACCAGAAATGGTTAGAGTTGTTCATTGTCGGCATATACACCATGTTGAACCAGATGGACCAATGTATAAGACAGCTTCTTTTGTTCCTTGTTAGTCTAGTATTATCCTTTGCTGGGATGGTAGGATCAGTTCTCCAGGGTCTGAGGAAGAGGTCCTTCTAATCATGTACAAAGAATCTCCTTTAAAAATGCTTGGAGATGCCAGAGATTTGTACCTTTGGACCTTATGTATGCAGGATATAGTGTTGTAACACAAAACTATGATCCCTTCTCTCCATATCCCCCAACCTTTAAGTCAAAGGTGGACATCTGTGGCCCTCCAGATCTCTCTGGCTTACAACTCCTACCAGCCCTAACTGGCATAGCTAGTGGTACAAGTTCATGGGAGCTGCAATCCAAAAAAAGTCTGGAAGGCCAAACTTTCCCACTCCTGATCTCAGTAGTTATCTGACTTCGGGGGGTTGCAGACTGCCAGAAATAGTGCAAATTGAGTCCACTTTAAGGGTTAGGGTTAGGGAATCATGGGAACTGTATTTTATTGTGGCACCAGAACTCTCTGACAGAGAAGGCTCAATGTCTCAGAAAAAAACCAATTCCCATGATTCCCTAACCCTAACCCTAACCCTAAAAGTGGACTCAATTTGCACTATTTCTGGCAGTCTGCAACCCCCCAGTATTGGTGTAGCCTGCCACAGAGAGAAGCAAATGGAGCTTATCATCCTCAAAACAGTGAATATGCTCATAATATGACAAGAGATGGCTTAAGCAATGTAGCTTTGCCAAATGTTATAAGCCTTACACTATAAGCCTTGCAATGTAAGGCAAATGTGAGAATTGTGTAGCTCTCCAGATATTGTTAGACTGCAACTCCTACCAATATGGATAATAATGAGAGATGCTGGAAGATGAAATTCAACAATATGTGGAGGGCCATACAATTCCTGTTCCTGTTGTGATCATGTGTGGTTATGTCCTTCCTGTACATACTTCAGTGCTGTTCCTCCTTGTGCAATACTAATGATAATTTGGAGACATGCTAATCTTGCAGCCCATAAGCACCAGAAATGATTGTGTGGCCATGCTAGGGCCTTGCCAAGGTTGACACTGTTTCATACCCTGTATTATTTCACAGATGAAAACATATGTGTGGCCAAGCAACATCAGAGTGTGGTTAAGGTTAATGAGGAAGACCACACAAGCTGGGAGGGTCTGAAGCAGTTTGTTTTTGCTTAAGCCTACTGGGAAGGACAAGATCTCACCTTCTCCTTTCATCTTCCCCCATTGAATTAATTTGAGTGCAAATTGCCCTTTGCCCTTTGAACTCAATCTGCAGCAATGAAAGTGAGCTGAATACAAAGAGGGAAAGTAAGAGTAGGAGAGATAAACTGGTACATTTTAAAAAACATCTGAAAAAGTGGAATGATAGAGAATTAATCAGGACTGTCCCTTCCAAACTGGGACAGTGAGAAGATATGCTATTTTCTGCAACTTTATGTCCCTTTTTATTTAAAGAAACTCATGTTTTATAATCAGACAGCTAACAGGCAAGCATATATATATATTATTATAAATGTTAATTTTATATCTTTTACTGAAAACATGTAGTATTCTTTTCTGTGTCAAAATTTCCCTTATTCCCTTGTACATGAGTTTAGTGTCAGAATGGCAAAAGTTAACTCCCTGTCATTCTTGCAGCTGTGACAGTGGCATGATTTAAGTGAGTTTAGTGAGCACATGCTCAGAGTATTTTGTTTTAAAACTAGAGCTATCAAACTGGTTTTCTTTGCATGCCTGGCTTTTTTTGGTCTAGCATATCAGGAAAGTAGAAACATGGAATGGCAGATGGCAAAGAATGGAATGGCAGAAGTTGGAGAGAAGTATTGTGCGCTCCATACGTGAAATAGTACAGATGGCCATCTAAAGAACAGAAGTTCATTGTACTTTAGCAATTTGCCATTATATACAATTAAAACTTGAAAAATAATTCATTACAGCATTATAGACTTTAAAATACTAAAACTCTTCCCATGAACTATCAGATTTTGAATAATTTTCTATATTGCCTTTAAGCCTTGCAATACGCAGCAGAAAGTATTGACAAGAAATAGAAATTAACAAGAAGTTAAGATGTTCTGAAAGATATATATGTATCAGCATTAGGTAGCAGAACACAAACTTTCGCAGAATATGACCTTTCCTTCATTAATTTTAACAGTGGGTAAATATATTTGTTTCTAAGATCATTATAGCTGGAACAATTGAGGAACACATGAGTAATATCTTTGACAGATAAAGAATCACAATTGCATACTCTAGTCTGCTAGGTGTTCCCTTTTGCTGAGCCATCCAGTCTGCCAAAGGGAGAATATTTAATCTTCCCTAAGTAAACGTTATTCTCATCTTGATATCTGGCAAATCTACTACTAGATACCTTGGAAGTAACAAATATGGAAGAATAAAAGAGGCATAAAAATATTTGACTGGAAAGTCTTAATCCAACTATCTGAAATTTCATTTTTATTTCCTTGATCCTCTTCAGTAAGATTAGTTTAGCTCTATTATATACTTGAGCTAAAAGGAAAGAGGTAGAAAATCCCAAATTCATGGTAACCAGCTGTGGTTTTTGCTTCCATGAGTTTGGGCCCCAACAAAAACATCTAAAGAGTAGGTCCCCCTAAGGCTGCTACATTCAGTATTTAAAATCACCTAGAACTATCACTGTGATAAATTCACACACATGCAACACAGAGACACAAACTGACTAAACCTCCCTCACCCCCATGACAATGAACTTCTTTCTCTCATGCAAAGAAATTTAAAAGGGGTTAAGCTTTTTGGATCAGAGCTAGCTATTTGTAGCCCAAAAGTAACCTTCCCAACTCTATTTTCTTCTATCTACATAAATAAGCCAAGATACTATGTTGGAACTGTGTTGCATAAATCTATGCAACCCTGATTTTGAATGTACAATTGGTCACGCAATCAGATGTGCAATCCAGTGTGTCACTGAATGCACAACCAATGGAGTACTGCTGTCAATTTCTGCAAAGAAACATAGATACACATCATCCTAGAATGTGGATTTGCATGTGCAATGTCTCTAAATGAATATGGACAGAGCACGACAATAACATGTACATTACAAAACAGCTTTAGTTGAGGATAGTGTGTATTTGACTGAATGCTTGAGAGAGATAATGGACTGGACAAAGAAAAACAAATTGATACTGACAAGACAGACTTACTATCAAAGGTCCTAATCTGGGGCTGGAAGTGTGTCAAGTAGTTCTGGAAGGGGCCACACTCCCTCTGAAAGACTGTGTTCACAGTTTGGGAGTGCTCCTGGATCTATCTCTCCAAATTTCAGCTTAGATAGATGCAACATTCAGGAGTAACTGTTATCAGCTTTGGCCAATACACCAACTGCGACTCCTCCTAGAACTAGAGGACCTAATGATGGTAGTGCAAATGCTGGTAAGGCTGGACTTCTGTAATGTCCTGCACATTGGGCTACCTTTGTACCAAGCCTGGAGATTCCAATTGGTTCAGAATATGGCAGCCAGACTGAGAAGATTATCGCATCATGATTAAAAGCGTCTTACCTGAGCCAGCTTAAAATTAGAAGTGGGTGGCATCCTGATAGTATCAGATGCATTTAGCCGCTGAAATCTCCACCTGGGTGCAGCCCAGCTTCAGCGCCGCTCAGAATTGTGCTCCGGCAGCTTTATATTCAAGTTGGAAAACTCCCGGCCTCGAAAAGAGGCATGAGGAGTGCCCGTTGGAACAGTGATGGAGCCACGCTGCACCCGGGTGGCAATTTCGGCAGCTAAATGCGTCTGATATTATCAGGATGCCACCCGCTTCTAATTTTAAGCTGGCCCATATAAGATGCTTTTAATCATGATGTGACAATCTCCTCATTCAGAATGTGGCAGGGTACATCCAGGAGGGATCACATTACACTAATCTTAAAATCACTCCACTGACTGCCAGTTAGTTCCTGGGGAAAAGTACAAAGTGTTGGTTATTATTTTTAAAACACTACCTAGATTGAGTCCAGGTTACCTACAGGATCACCTCCTCCTGTACAATCCATCCTGTACACTCAGGTCCTCTGGAAAATGTTTGCTCAAGTTACCCAGGACTAGACTGGCAACAGTTTCCCAGAGGAACTTTTCATCTGTTGCCCCCAGTCTGTGGAATGACCTGCTGGAAGAGATGCGACAGCTGAAAATGCTAACTGCATTTAAAACAGTATTAAAGACATATATCATCTGACAGGCATATACTGTCTATTTTAAATCAGGACTTCTTACTTTGTATATCCTAAAGAGTGTGTTCTTATGAATGTATTTTAACAGTTTTACAGTATTGTATTTTAGCTGTTGGTTTTATATGTTTTCAATTGCGTTGTGTATTTTAACGTGCTGTACCTTACTACAAGCCTTAGGGAGAGGCAGGAGAGAAATAATAATAATAATAATAATAATGCTCTTTGGAGACAGCTGGGGGAGAAACCAGGATTTGATCTTTTACATGTAAAGAATGCATTCTACTGAGAAACAACAGCATTATATCTGTTCATCCTTTAATGTGACATATGCCATCATCTGCTGACAATGTCCTTCCACCATGTTTATTGACCAAATAATATCTTTACACATTAAAGTCAATGAACAGACATAAATCAGACATTTAAAATTGCAACAATAAGAAACCAACATCAGCTTTCTAACTTTTACAGGCCTTTCGGTAACACACCTTAAACCCACAATTTTCACCTTGAAAAAGAAGATTTCAGAGGGAAATTCCAGACTACAACCAGTGTACTAGAACTGCTTAGCAAACCTGAAACATGAATTCAGTCAATTGTGGGTGTAGCTACCTCACAAAAAGTAATTGTCCTTTGTCAGATACTTATTTATGCTCTCCGTCTTGCTTTGCTAATTCATTATCAGTGACTTCTTACTGATACTGGGTCACGGCTGCACTAATTGCAAGATAGAAAAAGAAAAGTCTTGTGGCTCCTTAATGATTAACACATTTTCTTTGGCAAAAACACTTATGGACTTCACAATATTGTTTTTCTTGGCAGATGATTCATAACTCTTTAGCGGGTGAATGTGATCAGTGGGGTCAGAAGGAATTAAACATAAAAATGCCAATATTGTACCTTACTAGAAACCTTTAACAGTAACTTGATAACAGCATGGGCATTCTTGCTTAGATGAGCAGATTAATACTTGTAGTGTGAAAAAAAGCCTTTGTCTCCATCTCTTGATGAACTTTTGTCCAGTTGTTTCACCATGGAATTCATCCCTGAAGTTCTGTTAAAGATTGACCAATTATATTTTACAGGTAGAGGAGACAAATAAAATCTATTGACAGTTTAGAGATGTTCTACATAACAACAGTAAAGCAACAACAACAACAACAACATAAATTTAATCTCTTTCCCACAATCTGAAAGGAGTTAAATGTCATTGCTGTGACATTTATTTCTTTATAGGATGAAAACATATTATCCTGTGTAATGTTCAGATATTTTAGCATTACTTTTTTTTTTTTTAAAGATATTTTAGCATTACTTACCTTTTGCTGTTCTTTGCATTGTTGATCCTTTAGCCTAGGGGTAGGCAACCTAAGGCCCAGGGGCCGGATGTGGCCCCCTGAGGCCTTTGGATCGGCCCCAGGCCGGTCCTGCCGTCGCCGCAGCTGCCACTGCCGCCGCCCGCCATTATGATATTGATTATTGTTGTTATTACTTGTTCTTGGGGTTTTCTTGGCAAAATCTCCACAGTTTTGCCATGGCTTTTCTGGGTCTGAGAGAGTGTGCATGCATATTTTTATTTTTATTTTATTTATTTATTTATTTATTTTTGGTGCTTCAGCCCCCCCAATTGTCTGAGGGACAGCAACTCGGCCCCCGGCTCAAAAAGGTTGCCTACCCCTTAGTCTCATATACCCTCCCCACATTTCTCTGTACTCTCATATATTTATATTATATATTTGACAAAGTGCTCCTATTCACAGCTCATAAAAACTGTATCGCAATAGGTATGAGAAGTTGCGCTGTATTAACTGTACTGTTTTTAAAGTGCTTTTTGTCATTTTCAATTGTATGCTTTCACTTGTTTCTAAATTTTGTGAATGATTTTATAACATTTTACTGTTGATCTTTTATAATTTTAAGTATGATGTATTTTAATTTGTAAGCAACCCTGAATTTGGTTTAAGGAAAAAGTGAGGTATAAATAAAATTAATAGTAAAGAAGTTAGCTTTCATGTTTCCAAAGGACTCTGGGTTTTGCTGTAATAGGCTATTCTTGAGATTTGATTTAATAACTTTTTAAGGGGGAAGGAGGGAATTATACTGTTTTAGCTGTATGTTGTTTTATTATTGTACACCACCCGGATTGGCTTGCCACAGGGCAGTATATAAATAAAATTTATTATTAATATTATTAATTTATTATTCTTGTAATAGGCTCTGGCTATTCTTTAGCTTCTCTACTCAGTTACTATCATGAAGTCAAAAGTCAGGGTTTAGTGTTCTGCTTTCTTTGCAATCAACATTCTCAATTGTGTCTACTTTGCTTTATGGCCAACATAATAATTTCATGTCCATCTACTCCAAGGATTAGGAAACTGTGGCCCTTCAGATGTTGTTAAAATTCAGCTGCCACCAGCATAACCAATGGTCATGAATGATAAAGACAACCATCCAACATATAGAGGGCTCCATATTTTTTCATCCCTGCTGCATACTGTGTAGACAATTGTCCTACCCCAAGTCAGAACAAAGGACTATCTAGTCCAGCATCCTCTTTGCCACAGTGTGCAACCAGATGCCTATTCAAAGCCAACAAAGAGTGCTTTTAGGGAAAGGTCTGCCCTATTGCTGCTGTATCCCACGCTAGCAGATGGTATTCTTCAGTATATTACTTCTGAACATGGACTTTCTTTAGCCAACTACTGACAGACCTCAGCTTCCCTTTAATATACCAAACAGTCAGTAAATTCCAAAAATTAATTGTTCACTGCATAAAGAACTCATTTGACAGTCTGTCCTGGATAGTGTACTAATCGATCTCACTGGATGATTCAGAATTCTAATATTCTGAGAGAGCAACCAGATAGTATCTTTGTTCACTTAGCAATAATAATAATAATAATAATAATAATAATAATAATAATAATAATAATAATAATAATAATAAAAAATTTTATTTATATCCCGCCTCTCTGCATAGCAATCATAGCACTTTCCCACACCATGTATAATTTTATGAACCTCATGTTGTGTTTATCACAGGGAGGGAAGGGGCCAGTCTAAAGGGGAATTAATGTACTTTTACTCCTAAAATGAAAACTTAAAATACTTCTTCATGGTCCTAACTACATTCCTTGCAATTCCCCTGGAACTAAACTCCTGCCCCCCCTAGTGTTTAAACATGGAACTGTAACGTCAGTACATAGGACCGACTAAGCAATAAGGGTCCAAAACACACTGTAGAGATAATCCAGTTTGAGACCACTTTAACTGCCCTGGCTCAGTGCTAGGGAATTCTCAGAACTGTAATTTTGTGAGATATTTAGCCTTCTCTGTCAAAGAGCTCTAGTGCCACAAAAAACTACAGGACCCCAGGATGTGATCTCAAACTGGATTACAGTTAAATGATCTCAAACTGGATTACTTCTGCAATGTGTTTTGGGCCTTAGATAATCACACTGCAGTTGATAGTGAACACTTAAAAATAATTTTGCATGTCTTGTAATTCTGGCAAAATGCATTTAGGTTGCTTTTCATTTATTGTATATTGTATGTACATAGCTTTCAAATGAGCCACATTGTTCTTGAACCTCTGTTTATTATTCAGGATCAGAGGATCATTTCATAAGCATATGCAAATAAGAATTACTTTTTGCTGGACTGAAATCTGGCAATCTTTGGACCCTGGATTTTCTGCAGCTCCCTTCCTGCAGTCTTCTATGGGGTAGATTGACCTTTCGGTACCAGCTAGTAATTGAAAACAGCTACTGATGTGAATCAGATAGGTTCTTGCACACAGAACCAGAAAATGGAATAAAATAGTGTTGGTGCTTAGTAAAATATTAGGAATATGCCAGCAGAGTGTAATATTGGACCACGGCTCTGGAAAACAGAGTTCAAATCCCTGCTCAGGCATGGAAACCCACTGGGTGACCTTAGGCAAGTCACACTCTCTTAGCCTCAGAGGAAGACAAAGGCAACCCCCCCCCTGAACAAATTATGATAGGTTTACCTTAGGGTCACCATAAGTCAGAAACTACTTGAAGGCACCCAACAACAACAGATAATAATTATATATGATTTCAACTAGCCAATACAGTAACAACATGTCAGTATGTCATAAAATATGTTGCACACATTGACACAGAACAATGTTATATAAGTGTAGCTCAATCTAATTATTATCACATAGGTAGCACTTTTAATGGGTATAGCAATATGTAGTCTTACTATATTCTTTATTCTGATTACAGCCTTGCAAGTTTGTAATAGCACCTTTTCCCAGGTCAATCAACCTAGAGATCACTGTTGCAAAACTATCAATTAACCATGGTTAAGCAATCAAGAACCTGTCAGGATCAACCTCTTTCTTCCCTTCAGAAACATAAATTCTTCAATGTACATTTGAGTTTTACATTGGACCCCAGGTTAACCATGGTTTGGACTAACCAAGGTTTCCAAATAACTGAGAATAAGAAGCCAGCTTGAAGTGTGCTGGAATCACACAGTAATGAAGAAAAGGTACATATTCAAATGTGTCCTTGCCTTACTCAGAGCTTGAAAAAAGTTACTTTTTAGACTACAACTACCCCAGTCTCACCACCACCATGGCCAATGGCCATAGAATCATAGCCAGTAGTCATACTAGCTGGCAGATTATGCAAATTGTCATCAAAAATAAAACTAAACTAACATTTTCCAAGCGCAGATCTAATTTTAGACATTTCCAAAGCTGCTCAGTTTAAATCTGGAATTGTTAATATTTGATTATGATATGCCTAAATATTGCATTTGATTAATTTGCTTTTCATAAAAACATCACCTGAAATAAAATTAGAAGTTTAGATTAGAATATATAGGTTTAAATTTAATGGTGAGGCCTAACTAGGACAGACCTATTGAATCAATGGGACTTACATAAGAGTTGGCTTAACAATAACCATGGACTAACAATTGGATTTAGACCACAAAATAGAAGATGAGAAGCCACAAAGGGATAGCTGTGTGTACAAAACCCAAAAAGTAAGTGAAAGATCAGTGTTATCAAGCTGAAAAAAGAAATTAAAAATATCCTCATAGCCTTAATTGTCTTAGGGAAGAACCCTCTTTGGAAGCCATATCAAGGCAAACAAACTTTATTGATTACTTCAGGCAGACTTTAATCTTGCAGATGAAGGGTGTCTTGCCAAAACAGGAAATGTCCCATGAAAAAGAAGACAAGAAGTACAGATTTAGAGAACATTTATGTATTCCAGGGTCTGTGTATAGATATAAATTTAGAATTAACTGTCATGATTGCAGCAGTGAGGAGGACTCCAGCCACTTGACTTATGTGCTTATCAGCTTTGCAGCTGCTCAGTATGAATGGGTAACATCAAAGTCTTGAAATGGAGTTTGCGTAGGACAGTCCTTCAGAGGACACCTTCATAACAGAGAACAGTTTTGTCAAATAAAGTCCTGTTGTCTGGGAGGTGGGGCACATGACCAGCCCACAGAGTTATCAAATAGATAATATTCTGAAACAGCAGATCTGTAGCCCCACTGAAAGTTTCACAAGAACTTTCAAGATAATTTTCAAGGATGCATCGTCTGGACCAGGGGTAGGCAACCTTTTTGAGCTGGGGGCCGGGTTGCT
>CM034706.1:44283313-44304937 GCA_020142125.1 Phrynosoma platyrhinos | reverse complement strand
AGGATGGCAGTGGCAAACCCCCTCTGAAGAAAGTTGCCAAGAAAACCCCATGATGGGTTCGCCTTGTCACCATAAGTTGGATCTGTAGGCATACACAACAACAACAAGAGAAAAAGGGAGCCAGTCTGGTTTTGTGGTTTGAATATTGGACTGTGACTGTGACTGTGGAGACCAGGGTTCAAATCCCCCCTTGGCCATGGAAACCCATAGGATGATCTTGGACAAGTCACACTTTCTCAGCCTCAGAGGATGGCAATGGCAAATCACCTCTGAAGAAACTTGCCAAGAAAATTCCATGGGTCCCAATAAGTCAGAAATGACTTGAAGACCCACAACAACAACAACAACAAAAACAGTAAAAGCAGGAGGCATCCATAGTCTGAAGGAGACCCCCCCCATAGCAATAGCTGCCTTGATCTTTACTGCAGTGGAGAACTGTTGTGTATGTATATGAATAAATTAATCAGTTGTGGCTCCTCTCTGCCGTACAATCTGCTTCCTAGAACAAATGTGTCAAGATATCCGATGATTCAGGCAGGCGGATATTGCTTGCAAAAGGAGTTTCCTTGAAATATTTATCTTTTAATACAATTGTTTACTGTCTCTCTGTATCTTGGTATCTTGTGTGCTTTCATTGCATATGGCACAATCTGTTAGTCTTTTAGGGTGCTGATATTTTGCTGCTGCAGACTACTATTTCCTCCCACTCAAGAGGGTAGCTGTATTATTCTGTTGCAGCAGATACAACAAAAGTCCAAATGTAATTCAGGGATGAAATTCAAGCATCACCCCATTTTGATTTAATTACTGTTCCCGACTGCAGTTATAGCCATTAAATCAATGGAATTTATATATGTGTTCCCATTTACTTAGTAGGCTTATTCTAGTTGGGATTAACAATTACATTTAGGACAAAGACAAAGGCCCTCCCTCCATTACCATCTGATGTCATCTGGGGGAGAGACACTAAGCCCAGCACCACCCAGTCTAAAATAAGAAGAACTCCTATTTCTTAAAGGATGGGTGGGATTCGGGATGTTATATTTTGTTTAATGGAAATTGTAATATTGTAAGCCGCCCCGATTGCTCTGCAGAGGGGCGGGATATAAATAAAAAGTATTATTATTATTATTATTATTATTATTATTATTATTATTATTATTATTATTATTATTATTTTGTTAGTCTTTAGAGTCTAACCTATTTTATTATGATGCACCTTTGAGACTATACTGATTTTCTTGACTAATATTGCTATGTCTTTGAATTCTTTTTTCTTATGACTTACTGGACAACAGCCGGCTTTATCAGAGGCATGAAGTGCTACCTCAGTTGGCAGATTATTTATACTTGGTGGGAGATTGTCATCAGTGAACTCAGATTATAGAAACAAAAAAGGTACAGACAGTGACCATTGCCTGAATAGTGTTCACTGTATTTGGGTGGTGATGCAAACTGATGTCCTTGTATTAGTGAACTAGTAAAACATGTGAACTGAAATCATATGTGGTATGATAAAAGGCCCCACCCCTGTTTAATCACAAGAGATAAGAGTTAATAGTCTAGAACAGCCTTCTTAGATGTTATAACTACAAAGTAGGAGAAGGCACTGCAAAATGCAGGACATTACAGAAAAATGCAGGACACAGAATAAAAACTAACACTAATATAAAGATAAATTCATGTTTCTTGCTCATGCTCAAAATAGAGGAGATCATGGAATTCCTCCTGGACAGAAGACAGAAAGGTAGGACATGTCCTGGAAAAGGAGGACATCTGATCACCCTGCCCTGGAGGAACCCTTGAAATAGTTTTCAGGCCTCAGGGAAGCCTGATAATTATTGTATCTACATCTCAAAAATTGTTACTTTATCTATCAGGATCTCTTGCAGAACCTCTCACAGAATCCTAGGGTTCCAGGGAACCCTGGTTGAGAAACCATCTTTAAAGAAAGATCTTGTAGCACCCTTGAGACTAACTGAAATATAGAAGTTATTAGCATGAGCTTTCGTAGACTGCAGTCTACTTCCTCAGATGCATTCAGTCTTTAAAGATATTCCTACATAAAGCATGACAGTAGTGCATCTGGTTGTAACCATTTTTTGTAACAGAATATTTCTGGTTTCTTTAGATAGAGTTGCTCTTTGCAAAGTAGTCTATGGGCCTGAACAGACTGCCAGAAATAATCCAGTTTGAGACCACTTTAACTGTCCTGGCTCAATGCTAGGGAATCATGGGCACTGTAGATTTTTCTGAGACATAGAGCCTTCTGTATCAGGGAGTTCTGGTACCACAATAAATTATAGTTCCCATGATTCTCTAGCACTGAGCCAGGACAGTTAAAGTGGTCTCAAGATGGATTATTTCTGGCAATCTGTTCAGGCCCTTAGATACTTTTAGTGGGTTTTTTGGACTATGTGGCCATGTTTTGGAAGAGTTTATTCCTGACGTTTTGCCAGCATCTGTGGTGGGCATCTTCAGAGAATACTGGCATGGAAGTAAGTGGGGTATATATATACTGTGTGACCCTAGGTTGAGAGGAGTGTTAATCTGTGTTACTCTGTTGTTGAATGGCAAGGCCTCAGGGTGGGAGGATATGCAAGGAAGATTTGTGTATATTTAATTAGTGACCAATTGTCTGCTGGGAAAATCCCAGTAAAATGCAAATGAAAACCACCTAGGGTCACACAGTATATCAATACCCCACTCACTTCCATGGCAGTATTCTCTGAAGATGCCAGGCACAGATGCTGTTGAAACATCAAGAATAATCTCTTCCAGAACATGCCACATAGCCTGAAACCCCCCCCCCCCAAAAAAAAAACTATGGATGCCGGCTGTTAAAGCCTTTGACTTCATGTTAGTCTAAGATAGGGAAAACAGGAATACCTTCAACTATGCACCATACTTCAGGCAAGGGGAGTGTAACCTTCTCCTAAATATGTTGAACACCTCTCAGCCTGTTTCAGTTTGTGTCTTCACAACAACCCAACCCAGAAATGCTTCTTGGCAGCTATGTAGGGCATGAGTAGAAAATGTTTAGCTCTCTAAGTTTGGACTCCCAGCTCCCAGACATCCTAGTCATTGATAACTGCAGGATTTGTAATCTAAAACATTTGAAGGTACAAAGGTTTCCAACCTTGTGGAAAGGTATATCTTCCATACAGGTCATTACCACCCTGAACCTCCAATTGACATCTAGTTTTGTGTGTGTGTATTGTGCGTCTTCAAGTTCATCTGTTATGGCAACCCTAAGGTGAATTTATCATGGGGTTTTCTTGGCCAGATTTGTTCAGAGGAAGTTGGCCAGAGGCTGAGAGAGTATGACTTACCCAAGGTGACTCAGTGGGTTTCATGGCCGATCTGGGAATCGAACCCTGGTCTCCAGAGTCCTAGTCCAATACTCAAATCACTACATCATGCTGGCTCTCCGTATCTATTAAGTATTAAAACTAGTTAGAGGACAATCAACCAAACAAAAATGATTTCCTGACTAGAATGACCAGGCCTCTTAAAACAGCCCAGTAGGGATTTAATTTGTTCTTAGTATCAATTTTTTAGTGCTTCCTTAAGGAAGCCAAGTTCACATTATTGTTCAATTTTGTTCAAATAATCTAAGACAGTGTTATCAGCAAAATGTCAGTGGATCTGTGCCCGGTGCGCTCATAAGCAATGAACTCACAGGACAAGATCAAAACAAAACATTCATTCTCAGTCTGTGCAGAAAGGAGGTGTTTGGCAATCCTTTGCAAAACAAGCACCTAACAAACATTTCGCAACAACCTTTTTAGGGCTTGCTGCCAACAAAAAGTAACAATTCGATTGGTTCCCATTTCTAACTTACCACCTAGCACTTTGCTTACCGCTGGCTTATGTGGTCGCACTAGTTTCTTGCATTTACTGCTTAAACTTCCTCAGGCATCACCAGTTTGGTCCCTCCCTCTCCCAGTCCAGATTATGGCTGCATCCACACTGCAGAAATAATCCAGGTTGGCACTACTTTAATTGCTATGGTTCAGTGCTATGGAATTCTGGGAACTGCAGTTTGTTGTAGCATCAGACAGAGATGGTTAAATGTCTCACAAAACAACAAACCCTGGAATTCTATAGCATTTAGCCATGGCAGTTAAAGTGGTGTCAGCCTCAATTATTTCTGCAGTGTGATGCAGCAGGCAGAAACCCGTTTTGGTTTCTTTTATAAAAACTGGTACATCCAAACACAACATCTAAGGACTTAATGCTTGGCTGTAGAGACAAAAGGGGTGTAATAAACCCATTCCTTAGCCATCATCAGCAACACAAATCAACATATAAAGTTGACATCTGAAAATTAAACATCATAGGCTTTGCTTTTCACTAAAAATGACAGAATCATAGAGTAGGGATCCCAAGGGTCATCCATGCAGGAACTCACAATCAAAGCACCCCCAACAGATGGCCATCCAGCCTGTTTAAAAATCTCCAAAGAAGGAGATGCCACCACACTTCAAGGGAGTGTGTTCCACTTTTGAACAGCTCTTGCTGTCTTGGAAGTTCCTCCTAATGTTGAAGTGGAATCTCTTTTCCTGTAGTTTGAATCCATTATTCCATGTTCTAGTCTCTGGAGCAGCAGAAAACAAGCTTTCTCCATCCTCAATATGAGATCCCTTCAAATATTTAAACAGGGCAATTGTATCAGCTCTTAACCTTCTCTTTTCCAGGCTAAACATACCCAGCTCCCTAAGTCTCTCCTCATAAGGCATGGCTTCCAGACCCTTGTCTAGGACTGGCATGCCTATCCCAGTAATTCTTAGGTTGGGGTACAATTACAGAATCTCAGACTTGGGAGAGGTACATCTTGTCCAACCTCTGCCTGAAAGTTGTCTGCAGTGTATGCCTTCCCAAGATTGCCCCCCACCCCAATTCCTAGCCTTGGCTGCCTGCCACTCTTAGTCCTCCTTTTATATCCCTCTTTGGATCTTGGGCCTCCAGGTGACTTTAGTATGGGCCAGTCTATATAAACGTGGTTTCTTTAACTGATCAGCATGACTGCCCCTTGTTTCAGGAAGAAGGAAGCCAGTCGGAGTCAGAGCTAATAAATTAACAAGCAAATGAATGTGGCTTATTATAGAAAGCCAGTGTGGTGTTGTGGTTTGACCGTTGGAATATGACTCTGGAAACTAGAGTTCAAATCTCGGCTTGGTCATGTAAACCCACTGGGTGACGCTGGGCAACTCACACTTTCTCAGCCTCAGAGGATGGTAATGGCAAGCCCTCTCGGAAGAAACTTGCCAAGAAAGCCCCATGATAGGTTTGCCTTAGGGTCGCCATAAGTCAGAAACGAAGGCACACAACAACAAGAATTATATCTGATAAAACAGTAAATGTTTTAACACATTCCAGTGCTTAGTTCCAACCATACAATAATATTCAACCTGAGTTATGGCAGATCTTGCCCTTCAGTTTGCACAACCAGGGGTGCATCTGTGTGTATGTGTGTTGATTGCCTTTAAGTTGTTTCTGACTTATGGTGACCCTAAAATGAACCTATCTTAGGGATTCCTTGGCAAGTTTCTTCTGAAAGAGTTTGCCATTGCCAGCCTTTGAGGCTGAGAGACTGTGACTTGCCCAAGATCACCCAGCGGGTTTTCATAGTTGAGTGGGGATTTGAATTTTGTTCTCCAGAATCATAGTCCAATACTCAAACAACTATATCATGCTGGCTCTCAGGGATGCGTCTACAATGTAGCAATAATATAGTTTGCCGCTACTTTGGCTGTATCCGCACTGCAGAAATAATCCAGTTTGACACCATTTTAACTGCCATGGCTCAATGCTATGGAATCCTGGGATTTGTAGTTTGCTGTGGCACCAGAACTCTCTGACAGAGAAGGCTAAAGATCTCACAGAATTCCATAGCACTGAGCCAGGGCAGTTAAAGTAGTGTCAAACTGGATTATTTCTACAGCATGGATGCAGGTTTTAACAAACATTCTTCAAACATTATAATAAGCATTCTTCAAAGGCAGTCTCACTTAGAGCCTGTAACAGTAGTCCAAATTGAATGTAACCAAGTCATGTGCCACTGCCTCCCTTGAACTGGACACTAAGCTACTTTTGATGCAGTCTAGAATTGCATTGGCTTTTTTAGTTGCTGCTAAAGACCCTACTAAGAAGACCCTTAGATCTTTTTCACATCTACTGCTATCAAGCCAGGTGTTGTACATTCTGTAATTGTGCATTTTATTTTTCCTGCCTAAATGTAGTATCTTACATGTACCCTGTTGAAATTCCTTTTTTTAGTTTTCAATCAGCGCATCAATCTGTCAAGATCAGTTTAAATTCTGATCCTGCCCTTGGGGACATTAGTTACCCCCCTCAATGTGGTGTCATCTGCAGATTTGATAAGCATGCATTCTATTTAATCATCTAAATGATTTATAAAGATGTTGCACAACATAGGGTCCAAGACAGAAATCTGAGGCACCCCAGTAGTCACTTCTGTCCAGGATGAAGAACAGCCTTTGGTGAACAATCTATGGATTGGTCCACCAACCAGTTATGAATCCAAATAACATTAGCACTGTCTAGCCTGCAGTTCACCAGTTTGCATGCAAGAATGTCATTGGGGATCTTGTCAAAAGCCATACTGAAATCAAGATAAGTTGTACTATTCACCGTACTCCCGATTTACCAACGTTGTAATTTTATATTTTAAAAAAAGATTAGTTTGGAATGAGAAACCTTTCTAGGTGTGTATAGACTGTTAAATGATGTATTCTAGAACCTTTCCTGGTATAGACATCAAGCTAACTGGTTAGTAGTTGCTCAGGTCCTTCTTTTTTACTCTTTTTAAAGATGGGCTAACATTTTCCCTCCTCCAATCTGCTGGGACCTGTCCTATTCTCTAGCAGTTCTCAAAGATTATTGGCAGGGGCTCTGACATTACATCTGTATCTAGTTCATCTGCCCCTGTTGAACTGAATTCATTTAGGCTAGCTAGGTGTTCCTGTATAACCTCTTTAACTTGTTCAGGGCTGCAGTCCCCATTCTGCATCATTTACTTTATTTTCATCAGTTAGGGCAGTTTTTCTTTTCTAAGTGCATTTAGCAGCAATGATGATTTAAGGTTACCTTTAAGCTCTCTGATGTGTGGAGCTAGCATTTCTCTCCCAATGTACCAGGGATTGGTACCACATTTCTGTTAGCTACCACTGTTTCTTTCCTGGAAAACATGCTGAGAACTAACATCTGATGCCTCATGGATTAGTAAGTGGTTTAAATGTGTTGATCAAAATCCTTTAGATTATCAACTCCCTTAAGTATATTAAGTAGTACTTCCCTAACCATGATCTTATTAAGCCATCTGACTCATGAAAATGTAGGTGTTTTGTATATGTGAAAGAAATATTAGTGGTTACCTATAATTTGGTTAAGGAAGCACCTGGATATATATATTTTTTCTATTTATGGTTACCCATGGAAAGCAGCTGCTTGAAAAAAATAGAGCACATACAATAGTTCATATGTGAACACTTTATTTAACTGATTTTGATGGAAGGCAGAATGACTTTGCTGGATTTGATAGAATTGCTCTTTTGGAAGACTGTACTGAAGTATTCAATCATCTTTTCCATTAAATATTAGTTTTGACATTACACAATTTCACTGGTTCTAATTTTACAAAATATAGAGAAGGATATGTATGCCAACATCACACTTTACTTAGGATCATCATTATAAACTGCTTTTCCACCTGAAATTGGGAGAATTTTCATATGCTGTAACAGGAGAAAAAAATACGACTAAACAAGCAGTTATGTGAAAACGTTTGAAATACAGTCTTAAATTTTGCCATAAAACATTAAGCAGAAAGTGATTAAAAACACAACTTTAGGTTCATATGTTTTTGTTTATTATACTGCATCTCTCAAAGATTAGCAACATGAATTTACAGATCATTTGTAAACCACCACTGTAACAACCATTTACTTATCTGAGAGAAATGTTATTTTGACAAGTTATCCTTTATTTAAATTCCATTTTTAATGACATAAAGCCTAATATTCATAATTCATATTTTCTAAAATCCTATAATTCGGTAGTATTAATATAGTATATGTGATTGCAACTACATATTACATCTCCATCAGTTGAAGAGAAGATTCTGACATGCCTTTGGTTGCAATCTTATATTCGTTCACTTGGGAGAAAGCCCTAGTAAAATCAAAGGGGCTTATTTTTAGTAGACAGGATTACACTATTAATGGGGCAAAAAAAATGGGCAGGAAGGCCAGAAGCCTTTCCCCAGCCTGATTGCCCTGGGGCCGTGGCAACAACACACTGTGGCCCCAAAGGCACCTCCTGCCACAGTCCCAAATGGACTGCAGAAAGAAGTGGAAAAGATCCGCTTCTTTTTGGGCTGTCTCAGGCAGCCACAGCACGGCTTTTGTGTGGGTTGGGGGCGTGCATCATGTCCGTCTGTTTCGGGCAAATGTCCAATACAGGTTTCTTAAGAGTATAGCCTACAGATGGCTATATTTGCACAAGACAAAATTTCAGGAGAATCCTGGCTTAGAGGGTATGTATTTACTCTTGTATGGCTCTTCCCATCTGTGGGAGTTGTTAAACAAATCAGACAAAGAAAGCTTAGGTCTAAATCCAGTATGCTTCCAGACTGAATTGAAATGCTGGTGAAGACATTTAAAGTACTAAACAGCTTGGTATTTGGAAGAGTACTTCTTCCTATGTGTGTCTGCTCAAGGACTGAGGTCTGCTAGAGGGGCCCTCCTCTGTATCCACCAGTAAGGTCAATACGCTGTGAAGATGTAGGAGAGGGCCTTCTCAGCTGTGGCACTGCAGTTATGGAATGCCCTTCCTGTAGAGGCTTGACTAGTGCCAACACTGGCTTCGCTTGAGTAAAAATATGGTTGTTAACTAAAGCCTTTAGGACCTGATTTACTTCAAAATGCTTACGCCCATGGTTTTAAATGGTTTAATCTGTTTTTAATCTGTTAACCTGTTTAATATGTCTTGGTCTATTTAAATTGTTTGTATTTTTAAAAGTTGTTTTAATTCGCATGGACTGATTTTACTTGTAGGAAGTCCTGAGATATTGTGATAACAGGGCAAGATATAAATACTGTTTATTGTTGTTGTGTGTCTTAAAGTCACTTCTGACTTGTGGCGACTCTAAGGCAACACTATCACATACCTTTTAAAAAATAAAAACAATTATCTGCAGATAAAACTGGTTCTGTCAGAATTAGGAGGGTGTTGTTTTTCCCTTCCCATTGCAACCCTCCCATACACCCAAAAAAACTGTTCTGGAGGACTAGGATCCTTTTCAAGTTGGCTATTGGGTGGGACTAAAGGCTACAGGGCAGAGAGGAGGAGGAGAAGTCTCCCCTCCCCATACTGGTACTGCAATACCAATACATTTTATGTAGAATTTAAGGCATTATTCAACTCAGGGTTTCTTGCTTCTAATTGCAAACAAGCCAAGTGCAGTGAATTAATTACAAATGCTGTACTTTTTGCTATTGTGACTTGTAACAAGCCTGGGACTCCATTTTTGTTGACTATACTTCTTGTTTAGCTGGACTAAAGCAAGAGCCAGACTTGGCTACAATAAGCCATGATTCTTTACAATTCAAGTGGCTACCTATGAACACAAAAACCCATTTCTGTTACTACTCCCTGTCTGTGAGAAGGAGTGTACTACTCTCTGGAAATCTCCCTATAGCCACAGGGCCAGAAGGAGGAGGTGCCAGCCTGCCTGCAAAAGATATGCTCTCCACCATATACTATCTTAATTAAAGACTGAAACAACATATAGGCATCTGACTAACATCTCCAATTGTTTTTCTCCTGTTTGGTTTGTAACATCTTACCTGATGAAGAAGCCCATGGAGTTTTGAAGCCTTGCAACAAGTATAGTGTGCATTTTGGTTGGCCAATAAAGATATCACTGATGGATTTTTCTCTGAAAACTGGATCAACATCTATATAAACATACTTTTACAATGCAACTGATGTTAAGGTCAAAGCTACTTACACACTTTCCCTTCCTTTTCTAGTTTCTTCAAGTGATGTATGAGGTTCATTTCTGCAGCTTTATGTAAATGTTCAGGTGTGTCCTAAATTTAAGGAAATCAAAATGGACATGTATTTTGAATGTCAACATTTTGTATATACAAACCATTAGAGTAATGTAATCATCAATCAGTGCTTTAAAAAATGTTACACAACCACAGAATTGACAAGAAAAAGAATACTTTAGTCAGAACAAATTAAAGCACTTGGGGATTTTCAACTCCCTGGCCTCAAAAAGTGGCATGATTGTAGTACCTATACCTATATGTATTAGCAGGAACATAAAGATCTACTGAGGGCCTTTGCAGACTGGTAGAAATAGTGCAAACTGAGTCCACTTTAATTATCCTGGCTCAGTGCTAGGGAATCATGGGAATTGTAGTGTTTTTCTGAGACATTGATCCTTCTCTGTCAGAGAGCTCTGGTGCCACAATAAACTAGTTCCCATGATTCCCTAGCGCTGAGTCAGGGCAGTTAAAGTAGACTCAGTTTGCACTATTTCTGGCAGTCTACAAAGGCACTTAGTTTCACACATAGTGTTATTCCAGTGGAATCATTTACCCTTTCTCTCTGAATACCTGATATTCAAGTAGGATTATGAACCATTGTTTAAAGCCTTCTACCAGTTTCAGCAACAGTTAGTGCTGCGCGGAAACTAAGGAAAATCTATAGTTTAATTATGATGGGTTATTGTCATTATGTATTACTCTGTTTGTAATGCCCTACTATTAAATATATATTTTATTATTATGCATCCCATGTATCCGAGTGGTCATCACAACATCCATCCATCCAGTATCTTGCCTTTCTCTCAATATGGGACCCAGGCTGGTTTACAATATGAATTAAAACAAAATACAATTAAAACAATGGATAATACAAAAGTAACCCTCCAAATAATATTAAAAACAATCCAAACTGTTTTAAAAAGGCTGTTAAAATGATAAAAATACAACATGCCCCAAATAAAAGACCTTCACAGCATTAACATTATTGGTTTTATCAGGTGTGTGTTTGGAACTCCAAAATAAACATTATCTCTGTTACTATAATCAGTTTAAGAGACAGCTAAACTTCTATTTTCCCTTTCTTACTGGTATGCTTTGATGAGTCTTGGTTTTCAAAATTTATGTTTTGTAGACACAGTACTTTCATGCCACTTCACCAGAGTTTGGCACAATTGTCTGTGGACTACAGTTCCCATGCAGCATGACAAGTGGCCATGTTTCAGCCTATGGAATCCTGGGGTTTGTAGTTTGCAGAGGCACTAGAACTCTCTGGCTGGGAAGTTCAAATATCTCCTTCCTAAACATCAAGAGTCTATAGAATGGGCCTGTGATATTTAAAGCAGAATCATGGCGCTATAATTCTACAGTGTTCAAGGGCCTCCAAGGTTTGCACTTTAAAGATCTATAGCTTCTATTTTCTGTTTTTTTAGCTATAATTCCTGACACAATAACCAGTGCAGATTATTTTGACAGGGATCAACCAAGGTACAAGGTATTTATGTCTGTCTAAACTGGTATGGGTTAAACATAAATGACTCTCCATTTTGCATGTCTGAAGCCTCTGTAGCTCTTTTTTTTTTGTCCTTTGTCATTTAAAAAAAAAGACTTAAAAGCTTACTTTTACTTAGAGATTTTTCTCCAAAAATGTTGGCTCTGCAAAGTTAGTGAAACCCTTAAATCCCACCACATCAAAACAATTGGGATGATGAACAACTAGTGGTGTGCTTTGCTCTAGTAAAAACACACATCATACACATTTCTTGCCACAGAAACTCTGTTTGTTGTAAACCATTATTTGTATTGCCTGAAGATGTATTCTACTGAAGATGTATTCTTAAATTCAAAACCAGATGTTAGCTACCTTGTATACAATTTTCACAAGTTCCCCTGCAGTGAGAGATTTTCCAGCCTTCTCTTTTAAGACACTTAGGATTTGCTGTTCGCGTGCATTTCTGTGAGAAATATATTCTTGTATTTTAGTTCTCGCCTCTTTTATTACTGGACCGTGTCCTATAATGGGGAAAAAAGGCTCTTTATACAACAAAGATTATCAGGTGAAAAGAAGACATGGTGGTTCCAAACAATGATGTTACTGTTTATCAGGATGTTTGAAGTAAGTAGCATGGATATCATGTGCAATTACGATCTCTTGTAATTTTCTTACATGTCTGAGTGTAAATTAATAAGATGTATTAGTAGCCATCTTAATTTTATACCTTCTGTTGTACATTACTATTGAACATTAAACTTATGCCCAGGGAAATGGAAACCCTCTAGTGGGCAAAATACTTTTCACAACTCAGTGGTCACTATTAGCACATATCCAAAAGTGTATGAGCCTTCAGGTTGCCTGTAGATTTATGGAGGCCCCTTGAATTTCATAAGGTTTTCTTATGAATACTAAGAGGTAGTATGTTGTTGCTTTCCTCTGAAATACAGCCTACAGCAGCTGGTGTGTTTTAAGGGAAAACTACATTACGCACAAACAAATGTAAAGGAGCTGCAACAGCTTTTTTGTTTTCAATCAAAAGTGGCTTTGCAAAGTATGTAGAAGAGGGATGTGGATGAGCTGAATGCTTCACTCACCATATTACCATTTTCCTGGTTAGACAATTGTTTAGAAGGATAGAATGGAGAATCAGAGAATTTGGAAAGTGTGATGGTCTAGAATTTGAGTCAGCAGATAAATCACCAGCATAATGGGAGTCACATCCATGCAAAACTTTCCCTGCTTTCAGGGGTTTCTTGCAGGATTTTGCATATTTCGTCCACTGAATCTATCAAAAATGACATTCACAACAGGAGTTAAATGTTGAGCAGACTGAGATACATGCAGCATGGATTTCTGTCATCTCAAATAAATTTACTAACACATATGTTAGAATCTAAAGGAGGAATACTGTTCAAGGCACTTGCACACAAAGACTTCAAAAATTAGAACAAGCTAAGCCAGTCTGTTGTATTCGGTTAGGATGTATAGAGAAAAAGACTCAAATTCTCTGCCCCAACTTTTACCAATACTTTTCAAGTATCTGCTTAATAATTTGCAATAGATATTAGCACAGTTAATAATTTGCAATAGAACAAAGGTACCATAAATGAACAGAGCTTGGAAAACTTATTTACCCCCCATGGTGTTGGTCACTGCCATGGTGGCTGGAGAATTCTGAGAGTTGTCCAAACAGGTAATTTTTTTCAAACTCTGTTTATCAATGATGCGTTCCAACTCTACTCAAGGCTTTTTAAAAAAAAGGAATAAAATGCAGTGCAAATCCAGGCTACAGCCTGCTATGAATAGGAAAATATCACAAAAACATCTTATAAACAAGATTCAAGAGACGCAGGAGCCATCTCCTACCCCTGCTGTAACCAGCCATGAAAGAACAATGATTTACAGAGGAATCACAGAGGTCTAGCTATGCACAGCAACATGTACAGGATTTTGAAAAGCGGCAGTGAGAGTTGTAAAAGAGAAGGATGAGAACTAATGTGGCAGTTATTCAAGTCAAGGTATCACTAACCAGGATATATTAAATCAGCTTTCATTTCCAGTAGCTTTTCCAATGATTTCATATAATCATAAAGATCTTCGAACACAGCCGTTCCTTCCCCTAAAATACAGTCACCAGAAAATATTGCATTTTCTTCTAGGAGATGTAAAACCATATGATCATCTGTATGCCCAGGTGTATATAAAACTCTGCAAAAAAGGCAAAGAAGTACAAACTTTAATTTTTCATTACACCTTCTACAATAACGCATGAAAGACAGCTAGTAAAAACTGCACCATGATATTTTTAAAGCATAAAACATTAATTGGACTCTTGTTTTTTAACATTAAGAGCTGGTAATCTTATGAAATAAAATTATTCTTTGTAGGTTTTTTAAAAAAAAAATCCACAGCACAGATAAAATCAGTAAGCCAAAGTCCTGTCTGAATAAGAGAGTGCTCAAGCATTTCTGAAAGGGTGACACTGATGGGTTCAACAAATTTCCTTGGAAAAGTTCTAAAGACCTGTTGTAGCTAATAAGAAGGCTCTCTTTCATCTTTGCCAAATGCATGCTGGCAAGACCAAAGAACTGACTTGCCAAAGAAGGTCTTCTAAAGAGCTGAGAAAGTGCTCCTTCTGGCAAGGGGATCTTTAAGCAATTTAGGGCTTAAAAAGCTCCTTTCTTTGGGGTGGAACAGATGGGCCAAATAAGGTGTGTGTTTATACAACACATGCCTCCAAAGCAGGTGGAAACTGGATCAAAGCCATGCTCTGGAGTGAAAAGCCAGAACAAAAAGAAGTCAGGATAGATTGACATAGGGCCTTTGCAGATTGCCAGAAATAATGCAAATTGAATCCACTTTAAGGGTTAGGGTTAGTGCTAGGGAGTCATGGGAATTGTTTTTTTCCCTGAGACATTGAGCCTTCTCTGTCAGAGAGCTCTGATGCCACAATAAAATACAGTTCCCATGATTCCCTAACCCTAAAAGTGGACTCAATTTGCACTATTTCTGGCAGTCTGCAAAGGTCCATAGTGCAGAATATGTGCATCTTTGCACCTGCCAATGCAGAGCTGCAGCAATGCAAAAATATGAAACTGAGACAAATCCAAGGGATGCAATTACAACATACACAAGTCAGAAAGTTCAACAGGGGGACATGGGGTGAAAGGGGCATGTGTGGGGGCGCCATGGTTGTGCTTTGCGAATGAATCATTTGGCACTCCTGCACTCCAGTACTCCATAGTGCTGGAGCATTGAATGTGTGCACAATCAAAGGTGCAGCCATCCAGTGGGCATCTGGGTGGGATGTGGGAGGTACTTGGAGATTGCAGGTGGTGTGTTCATGGAATGGTGTGCATGCATTGTGGGGAGACAACAAAAATAATAATGCCACACCGTGCAGTTGCATCATGCACATTTGGGCCACCTTGGGAGCAGGCCACTCAGACAACGGGTTCAACCCGTTTTTGGAAAAAACAGGTTAGAGCTGCTTTTTCCTGCCTGTCTGCTCCAGCCCTTAGATGTGCTCAGGGAACATATTAAGAGACGGTAAAAGTTTTGTAAATGCTCCCTGTAAGAAAGAATCCAGAAATGTTACTTTTTTTGGATGACAATCCCCAACAAACATGGTCACACAGTAACTTTTCCAAGCTCTGCCTATAAATACTCCTGGCTAACAGTGTGGCTACTTTCTTGACCAAGTGATGTTTTCAGAAGACAATTCCATGCAGAGTATATCATGGTAACAGAAACAAGATGTAATTAAGACATAAAAGCATATATTACTATGGCCTGATGTTTTAAGAAATAGACAGTGTGGGCACACCAGCCTCAGCTGTGAAAAAATACTTGTTCATGTACACTTTTACTGCAGAGCAAGCATATCAAGAAACTCACATGTGTGGTAGAAGGCAACAGAAAGACACAGATTAATAAACAGAATAAGATACACTTCTGTCCATACTTTTCTAAATGCTGTAACATGTATGAATTGGACAGCATAAAGACAAAATATCAAGATCTCTGAACAATGTGAGCTCCCTTAGTTTCAAATTAATGCATGATCTCATATAGCTTTATAAGAATAAAATACAAAAGCTAATGTTAAAAATCATGCAGATGAGAAAGAAAGCCTACATACAGTAGAATACATACAAAAGTGGACATTTACCTGAGGGTTGCTCCCTCCGTCTTTAAGACATCTCCATCCTTCAGGTATGCATACATTTGCTTTCCTTCTCCAATTACTTCTTCACGATGAGGGTTACGTGGAAGTTTACTGATGCAATAATCAGAAGCTAGTATTAAAAGTGAAGAATACATTTCAAACGTGGGAATTGACTGAAGCACCAACAACGGAAGAATGGATTGTTCAGGTTGCTGAGTTAGCCCAAGTTGCCAAACCGATGTAGGTTTTAAAGGACAAACCAACTGAAGATTTTTTTTAAAGAATGGAAACCATTTATGGACTTTACAAGCAATAAGAAATCTTACAGTGCAATTTCTGGCTATCACTACTAGTCATTTTAGTAGGATTATCTAGTTGGAAATGTAATGGCAGAAAATTATATTTTGTCTTTCTTTTTGCTTGTTTCCCTTCATTACAGTCTGGATGGGGGGGGGGCAGACCCTTTTGTGTCTTAGTAAGTGTTGTTTGGATAATGTATTAGTTTTAGTTTAGTTTTAGCTATATATGTACATGTATTTTTCATTTGTCTCTTTTGTTTAAATATGATTAAATTTTGCTTTTGCTTAAATATGTCACTTTGGATTCATGACTCTCAAGCAGCAACAATATTGTCTGGGGTAAAACACAGATCTAGTGTACATCTGTTTATAAATCAAAGAGAAACAAAATGTTTCAGGGGCTCAGTGTTATGTACATACCACACATGATTTTTTGGGCTTTTCTTTTTTTGTAAAAAAAAAGTTGCTAGGGACACAAAGGAAAATATTCAGATCTTTTTACTTGGCAGCATAAAAATCTGATTTTAAAAAATAGTTAAAACAAAAATGAGCAAGCTTTCATATTCAAACACCATTAATTCATAATAGAAAGGTACAGGCACATCTCTGCTAACAAGGCCTTTGACAGGGATTCTTCTTTTTACAAAGTCTTTTTATGCCTACCCAGCCTTTCTTTCCCTCCTCATCATCTGTCCAGCTGGAAGCTTTTTTTAAATGTAGCATCAGTATTTGGAGGGTGGTGAAGGAGGGATGGAGAGATGAAACCAGAGATGAAAGCAAGGAGCAGAAAAGCCTGAATCACCAGCAACCATCCACATGTAAAAACAGCATTGATCTAGATGTCTGGTCACCAAAATGGAAATCGTAAGAAAAGTGAAAGCTGGTGAAGGAAGAAGTCATTCCTGGATGCATTTAGGAAGAAGCTTCACTGGTACCAAATTTTCTGTTAAAGTAATAATGCCCAGGGACACATCTACTTCTATACAGTAAGAGCCTCCCTTATGTGGAATTCTGAAATATTCCAAAAACCAAAAGTTTTTTCAAGGGTGGGCAAGATAGTGACATATTTGCTTTGTGATGATGCAATGTTCACAATTTTTTTTATATGCAAAATTATTTAAACTATTTTGTAAAATTATTTTCAGGCTATGTGTATAGGCTGTACATGAAACATATAGAATTTTGAATTTAGACTTGGGCCCCATCTCCAAGCTATCTCATTATGTATGTATGTATGTATGTGCAAATACAGCTATTCCAAAATAAATAAATAAATAAATCCCCCAAACCCAAACATTTCTGCTCCCACATATTTCAGATAACATGTATTAAAAATAGAAATAGAAATAATTCTTAAACAGAAACAATTCTTTAATTATTCTCCACTCTGTTGCCACAACAAATCACCATTCCTAAAATCCCACAGCACTGAGCCATGGCAGTTAAAGCACTATCAAACTGGAATATTTCTGCAGTACAGATGCAGCCAGGGGGATACCTGTATAACAAAGAACAGCACATCAACTGTCCTCATACTACTTGGATATTTTACTTGCTGACAGTGTTGCAATGGTAAATTTTATGCCCTCATTGTGACAAATCCCCAGACACCCCTCCAAGGAGAAGCCAAAAATGTGGATAGCTATGTTGATCTACATCGACAAACCAGTTCTAGAAGTTTTTCAGGTAAACCAGCTGTAGGTCTTTTTGTAAATCTAATGTTTAACTCTTCCCTGAAGATCAAGGCATCAAAAGATTCATAGATCAAGAGGATGTACTGTTGTTTGGAAACTCCATTTTGCTTCAGCAACTGCTAGGATTGCAGATAAACAGACAGGAAACTGGCAAGCCTGAGGAAGAGGATGGGAGATAATGCCTGCTAACCAAAAATATCTGTCCCTGCCAAGTCCTTTCTCCTCTACAACCTTGCTTGCTAGTTTTATTTTTGTTCGGCTATTAAAAGTTTGCCATCATATATTGGGCCCAACATTTCAAAGATTATTCTATTATCCATCTGTACTTTTCTGCTATGCAAGAGATTGTCAAAGTACTTTTTGATTAAATTACTGTACCACCAAACTGTTTCTAGATAAATAATAAAAAAAAGACAATGTACAGATATTATACATTTAAAAATGATAATGAATACTTACTAGTGGGAAGGTTTTTACAAATATCAGGTATGCCTCCAGTGTGATCGTGGTGCCAATGAGTTACCAAAATTTCCTGGATTGAGATGCTGAATTCATTAAGTGTTTGCTTCAAACAGCTAATATATTCAGGGACAGAGGGTTCTCCTGTATCAATAAGTATCCTCCTATAATAAAGACAATCCCACAACCCCATGCATAACTACCAAAGTCAAGGTACAGTTAGTTAAAAACAAACACACTAAAAATGACCTTTAGTCTTTGGAGCTAAAGCCTCACATGACAAGGAATACAACATTTCCAGAATGTCTTAATCTCTCTGTATAAAATGGGAGTCCTATTAAAAGCTACATTGCATGTGCCAAATTTTCTTTACTTTCTTCTTTTAAATATTTATTTCATATGACATATATAGTGGGCCCTTGTTATCTGCTGGGGTTTGATTCCAGGACCTCCCTTGGATAGCAAAATCCTTGGATGCTTAAGTCCCATCAAACACAATGGCATAGTTAAATGACATCCCTTATATAACATGGCAAAATGAAGGATTGCTTTCTGGAATTTATACATTTTAAAAATATTTTTCAAACTGTGGATGCTTGAATCAGTGGATACAAAAATCTGTGGATATGGAAGGCTGACTGTATATAATGTACATATATAATTTAATGAGAAAGGACTCATTAAACACAGGATGGGAACCTTCAGCTTTTTAGATAGTTTGGCTTACAACTCCCATCAGCCTCACCTAGGAAGACTAATGGTAAGGAACTAATAATAATAATAAAATTTATTTATATCCTGCCCCTTTGAGAATAATCGGGGTGGCTAACAACAATTTAAAATTACTGTAAAGGTTGTGGAACACCTGGAGAGCCAAAGGTCCCCCATGTGTGCATTATAGCACAAGAATTAAGAATTAGGAATACACAATCATGTGAACAGGAGTACAGAATACAGTCGCCCCTCCATTCTCATGGACTTGAAGTCCGCGTTTTTGCATATTCACAGAGGGGCAACCTCCGTTAAAATCAATGGGGTGCGTCCCTGCAGGCGTGCCCTATTCAAGCCTATGGGGCTTGAATATTTGCGAATCTCCGTTTTTGCGGTGTGTGTGTGTGTGTGCACGCGTGTGTCCGGAATGGATCCCCCACGAAAACGGACGGCCAACTGTATAAACAATAATTTGAAGTGGTTGTTGCACCTTGTAGGGCCTACAAGGAAGTGGATGGAAAAGTACAGCCAGCCTTCTGAATCTGTGGATTTTTTATCCATGGATTCAACCATCCACGACTTCAAAATATTTTAAAAATATATAAATTTCAAAAAGCAAACCTTGATTTTGCCATTTTATATAAGGGGCACCATTTTATTATGCCACTATATTTAATGGGATTTAAGCATCCATGGATTTTAGTATCCACAGAAGGTCCTGGAACCAAACACCAGCTACCAAGGGCCCACTGTACAACTGTAAATAAAAAGCCAGGTACACAGGGAGGAAAACAGGGGCCTTGTAAGTGTTGTAAGGGGAGAGTAGTGGTTTAAGAGTATAAAGACTCTAGAGATCAGGGTTTGATTTTCAGCTCAGTCATAAAACTCACCTGTGACCCTGGGCAAGTCACACTCTCTCAGCCTCAGGGGAAGGCAACGGCCAATCTTCTCTGAACAATCTTGTCAAGAAAACCCCATGATAGGTTTACCTTAAGGGCGCCATAAGTCAGAAATGACTTGAAGGCACACAACAACAAGAGGAGAGTAGTGGTAGTATGCTAAGCAAACTTCCTAATAAGTCTGGTGTTGCCTATGAAAATATATGGCCCGGCCATATATTTAAAGAAACAGAACTTTGAATTGTATTGCATTACTGCATTAATAGCCCTCAAATTGTACATTAAAGCTGAAATCCTACACTCACCTATCTGGGAGTAGACCGCCCCAAACTCATCAATCAGGCCAGTACTCCTAAACATATTAAACATATATAGGTTTGCAGACCACCGGACTCCAATTTTCTAGAGACTGGTTTAAATCCAAGTGCTTGTCTGATTATAGTAGACCCACTGGATCACCTGCCATTGGATCACCTGCCCAAATCCCATTAATACATGCCTATCTACGAGCTATGGAGACCAGGATTCAATTCCCAGCTCTGCCATGAAACCTCCTGGGTGATCCTGGGCAAGTCACATGCTCTCAGCCTCAGGGGAAGGCAATGGCAAAACTCCTCTGAACAAATCTTGCCCAGAAAATCCTATGATAGGCTTGTCTTAGGGTCATGGTAAGTTGGAAATGACTTGAAAGCACACAACAACAACAGGCAACAAAATCTGGACTAGCAATTGGATTTGGGCCACAGAACTTAATGGGGTTTACACACAGGACTGTCTGACAGGGAAGGCTAAATATCTCAGAAAAAAATGTTGTTTTTGTGCCTCCTAGTCTTTTCTGCTTCATGATGACTCTAAGGCAGTGCTTCTCCATTATTTTCTGTCACGCCCCCCCAGGAAAAAAGAAAACATTTCACGCGCCCCCGCGCGACTGTAAATAGTCACATGGGTGGGTTTGACCAATCAGGATAGAGCATGTCGGGCTGCTACTGGGGCTGCACTGGGACAATCTCCCTCTCTCCAGCCGTAACGGGCCCCCCTTTATGGAGCCTTGCGCCCCCCCTGGGGGGCCCGCCCCACTATTTGAGAACCGCTGCTCTAAGGTGACTCTTATCATGAGGTTTTCTTGTTAAGTTTCTTCAGAGGGAGTTTGCCATTAATATCCTCTGAGGCTGAGAAAGTGTGACTTGTCCAAGGTCACCCAATGGGTTTACATGCTGAGTCAGGATTCAAACCCTGGTCTCAAGAGCTGTAGTCCAAAACTCAAACCATTAGGGCTACATTCGCACTGCAGAAATAACCTAGTCTGATACCACTTAGGCTCAATACTATGGAATTCTGAGAAGGTGTAGTTTGTTGAGGCACCAGGTGTCCCATGATGCCATAGCACTGAGCCATGGCAGTAAAAGTGGTGTCAAACCAGGTTATTTCTGCAGTGTGGATAGAGCCTTGGCCACACCGGCTCTCTCTCTGTAGATCTTCTGAGGCTGAGAGGCTGTGACTTACCCCAAATCACCCAGTGGGTTTACTTTACATGGCTGAGCAGGGAACCTTGGTCTCCAAAGTCCTAGTCCAACAGATCCCCAAATTCCTTAGCACTGAGTCAGGGCAGTTATAGTGCTGTCAAACTGCTTTATTTCTGCAGTGTGGCAGCAAGGGAGATTCCAATCAGTAAGACAGGAAAAGCTCTTCAACTTTGAAAGAGGGGGCTCTCCTTCAAAGAGAGGGGAAGGGGAGGGGGAAAAGAAAACTCTGGCGGTGTCCCACTGCAGAAATAATCCGATTTGATACCACTTCAACTGCCATGGCTCCAGGCTGGGGAA
>CM034706.1:44253369-44270630 GCA_020142125.1 Phrynosoma platyrhinos | reverse complement strand
TTTGCTTTGTCCAGAGAGTTTATCCTTATTCTCTTCTATCTGAAAGTAAGCAAGACTCCTTCTGTTTTCTCCCATTTATACTGGATGTTGTGTTTATACAGTTGATGAGTTAAAAACATATATTTTTCTCTGTTTCTCAGGATTTCTATAGGCAAATCGTTAAATATTTGAATTTGATTTCCTTCAAATCAAATTCCTGTAAATGCAATTACAATGTCTCTGGGTAGTTTATCTTCTCTTGCTATCTTAGAGTTTAATCTGAAAATGTTATCAATATGAGAGTCCATAAATTCTTCTGTTGTGTTTATAAATTTTGCCAAGCTGGGGATGATTCTTTCAAACAACTATTTATATGTCCTTTCTGGTAATCCTCTCAACTTCAGACATCTCTCTCTGCATCTAAGGGCCTCTGCAGACTGGCCCAAAGGTCTGGTGTGGAGGCACAGTTGGGGCAGGGCAGCCACATGCTGGCCACCCCAATGCCATACCAATGCTGTCCTGATGCCGTGCACCATTATGAAGAACGCATGGCATCAAGACACTCTCCCAGTGCAGCATTCTGATGCACTGTGCCAGAAGGAGCAAGGAAGAGCCATGCACTGGCTCTTAAGGTGGCCTTTTGCCACCCCTAAAAGGAGCGGCATGGGGTAGCCGCGGGCCCAATCTGCTGCTTCCCGGGATGGCCCGGAGCTGCCGATCTGCACACCCCCTAATTTCTTGATTTAGTAGTTTTTGGGATTCCTGTGCCTTGCCTTTGTCTATTTTATCTGCTTTCTTTTCCAGATATTTTGTTCTAATTTTTATTTCATCTAAATCCTTTCTCATATTCAACATCTCTTCTGAAATTTTATCATTTTTTTGCCAAATTAGAGCACTCTCTTAGTATGTCTAGTTTTATCTATTTCAAAATTATTTTAACTCTCCTCGTACTTCATCTCTAATTTCTTTCTTAATTTCTTTCTTAAACTCTCTTAATTCTTGTAATATTTTCAAATTAATGTCCATTTGTTTTGATGGGATATCGTCTGACCCTCTTCTTAAAGTCATTGTTGTTGTTGGAATTTGACTTTGTGTTTTAGTTCTGGAACTTTCTGCCATTACTATTATCTCTCTTTAAATTTAACAAATTTTCAGTAATTCCAACTATTCCCTTAAACTTTAGAAAAGAAAATTGGATGATCAAAACCTCAGTCACAATTAAGCAATAATCAATCAATCAGTATTAGATCTTGTTATAAATTAATACTATCTAGTAATTGATTGATATTATATCATATATGTATAGCTCTTAAATTATAGTACTATACACCCAGTTTCTCCTTTGATATACCCATAGTATCTCCTCTCTCTATTTTTGAGGTCTAATGTACATTAATTATCTGTTGGAGCCCTGAAAAATTCAACTATTAACGGTGGCATAGTATATGAACTATAATGAGATTAAAGAACAAAGATATCTCTAAATAAGGATATGCTTTGTCATATAACAGTAAATATTCTTCCTGTCCTTATTTTCCCTTCCTTTCTCAATATTATATATAATGTCAGTTTCTTTGTTTAGTTTAATAGACACAGTTAAGGACCTTGAAGAATTAAAGAGTAAAGATTAAAGAAGCTTAATTACCCCAACACCAAAGACTTAATTAAACAAAGTTGTAACCCCTTCTTTTCTTTTTTGTTAATAATTACTTATAGTTTCCTCTTTACAAAGACAAAGATATTAATTCGGTTGCTTAGTTATCTTTACAAAAATATCTTTACAAAGATATTACTCAGTTGCTGACACAATTGGGTAATTGATGGCACTTAAAGGTATAGCCTTTGCTTTGTCTCTTTATCTTCTCCGTAGACTCAAGTAGGGAGCAGCAGCATCTCCTAGCAACACTAAATTGTTCTCGGTAGTGGGTGGAAAGACTAAAGAAAAAAAGAAAAGAAAAAAAAGAGGATAGAAAAAAGCAAAAAGCTTTGATGTTGTTCTAATGCATGCAGAAGTTCTTATAATTTTTTTGGTTTTCTCCCTTTCCTTCTGATTATCTCCCTTCTTTCTGTTTCCTTCTGTCTCTTCTTCTTTTTTCTCAAAGGGAAGAGAGAAAACAAAAACAAAAGCAGAGCTGAATCCCTCCTCTTTCTTTTTTTATTGCATTGTCTCTCAGTCCATTCAGATGTTTCCAATGTCTATATGGGCTCAGTTAGATGGTAATTAGAGCCCCCCCCCTTTTCCCTCCTCTGCTCCAGCATACTCTTTCCCACTTATTTAGTTAGTATCATAAAGACTTGTGAAATTATTAAAAAGTTGTAAAAAGGGTGGGAAGGATACTAGGTTACCAGAGATAGTTCAGCTATTAGTCTGGAAATTATATATATATATATATACACATACACACATACCATAAAGGCTTCCAGTTTATCTTGCATATATGGATAGGAAGAAAAAACAAAACAGTGGGGAGAAATGCTTGATGGATTTGTGGTTTATTAACACTCCATTGCAAGGAGTCTTCTTCTCTCAATGTAGAGGGGATAATAAAAACTTCAACCTCAGAGAGTTATTAGGTTTTTTTTTTTAGGGATATAGCTCACACCAAAGTAAGTAAAAGCTGTTGGTGAAACTGGAAGCCTTTATGGCCATTTCTCCCCACTGTTGGGGTGTTCTTTGACTGCTAGGTGGTCTCTGCCGCTGTCTCCCTTGCCGCTTTGATGCGTAGTTTCACCCTTCGAAGCCTCTGATGAACCCTCTGCCCATTGACCCTAATCCACTCTTTTGGGTGCCCGCTTTGTTTTGCGGGTTTCTGTGGGAGAGTATGGAGACCAGAGCTCAAGCCCACATCTCCTCTCACTTCACTGCAGCTGCTGGAAGTCCCACTACATCATTGTGAAGTGAACCAGAGACACAGAGCCCACCATCAATGTTCCATGGAAATATATTTATGTATAAACTTACCCTAATGACCAGAGTAAGAGCAGAAGCATCTGCAGTGCATATTGGAACTCACCACAAAACTGCTGTCATGTGAACATCAGAACATCATTCAGAGGTTCCCACAAAAGGGGGGGGGATCTGTATTTCTTGGGATGTGTTTTTGTAAGCAGACCTTTTATAAATAACAAATCGAAGAGGAGTGAGTGAGTGCCTTGTCATCTTGAGAAACAACAGAATATTGAGGTTTACAAAGAATGCTTTAAGAAGAATATTCTCCCCCTTCCCACCCGGTGCCTGTTTGCAATTTCTTGTGAAACATTTCATGTTCACAGAGTGAATATATTCATCTTTGCATATGTTCGTAATATGGCTCAGGAACAAGTTTTATGTGTCAAGAATAATATCCAAACAGTGAATTTGGGTCTTGGGTTAATATCATTCTATTGAAACGATATAGCTCTTTGAATTATCAAGTTCAGAAATCTTGTCTTCTAGGTCTAGCCCCTTGCCAGAGCATGTATGCTATGACTTCACAGTGGGAATAATTTTTTTCTCTCCCAAAATAAAAAGAATGCTCTAAGAAGCAAAAGTAGAGCCAAAAACCAAAAAATAAACAAAGATAATATGAAATACTTTGGGAAATATTTTGTTTAGATTTTATTTTTGTGAATTCACTTAGGCCTAAGCAGACTGCCAGAAATAGTGCACATTAAATTGAGGCACTGCCCTGGCTCAGTGCTAGGGAATCATGGGAATTGTATTTTTTTCTGAGACATTGAGCCTTCTCTGTCAGAGAGCTCTGGTGCCACAATAAATTACAGAGGATGTGGCTTTCCCAAAGTCTCCCAGTGAGAAATCAAACCCTGATCTCCACAATAGTCCAATAATCAAACACTACACCACTTTAATATACAGGTATTTCCAATAATCTTATACTCTCCTCTGTTCCAACTAATAATGAAATGTAGGCTTCACATGTATTGAAAATTATAATGCAAATTTTAAACTACCATGGCTCTGCACTATTTATTTATTCATTTATTTATTTCAATATTTGCATCATACAAATAGAATCAATTTAAAACAAAACATAATTTAAACCAAATAAAAGCCTATTTAATACATTTGAATACAATGCACTACATGGAATGCAAAGGCATATTTTCAAAACAGACATCTCTCAAGCACCTTCTGTTACAAGTGTTTTCTGCACAGATTACAGCAGATGGAACACTCTCCACACTTTTAATCAGATCAGTTCAGTCTGCTACTGCCAACAATTGGTACCGGTAGATATAATTTGCTGTAACTGGCTGGATGTATGTAGACCTTAAAATTGATTCTAAGACCATGTGATTTTTTTGCATCATTGTTGTTATTTTAAATTTCCTCAAATTTTTCAAAATTAAATGAAAGGGTAGATTCTATCCAATGTTGCATTCACTTCTGCAGTGTGTGCTGTTTGCACTGACTGGGCTATATATATTTCATATACGATAAGACAGATAACAAGAGCCAATGTGGTGAAGTGGTTTGAGCATTGGACTGTGGCTCTGGAGACCAGGGTTTGAATCCCTGCTCAGTCATGAAAACCCACTGGGTAACCATGTGCAAATCTTAGCCTCAGAGGAAGGCAAAGGCAAATGCCCTCTAAATGAATGTTGCCAAGAAAGCTCCTTGATAGGTTTGTCTTAGGGGTACCATAAGTCAAAAACATCTCGGAGGCACTCAATAACAAGAAGATAAATAATATATTGTTAGACACCGTAAAGCCTTTATAATAATGTGAGATCTATTATGCATATGTACGGATTATATATGGTAAGATCATATTCCTTACAACCATTCAGGTGCTATGAGTATTATGCTCTTTGTAAGTCTAAACAAAGTTCCTTATAAATGAAGTAAACCTAGACTCAGAAATGTCTATGAACAAGGAAGGATGTATCCAGACAATGTAAAGCAGGGATAGGCAACCTTTCCCCTTTAAGGGCCGAGGGACCTCAGCTCCCAGAAGCCTCAGCCATGTTGGCCAATAGTCCCATGTTGGTCAATAGCTCCTGGGATTCTGGGAGCTGAAGTCTTTCGGCCCTTAAAGGGGAAAGGTTGCCTACCCCTGATGTAAAGTCTATGTGAGATAATGATCCTACTCAAGAGAAATGGTAAAGTATATTAATGATTGGTTTATATAAACCAGTGGTAGGCAACCTTTCCCCTTTAAGGGCCGAAGGACTTCAGCACCCAAAAGCCTCAGCCATGTTAGCCAATAATCCCATGTTGTCCAATAGCTCCTGGGATTCTGGGAAGTCCCTCGGCCCTTAAAGGGGACAGGTTGCCTACCCCTGATACAAACAGATAGTCAAAATGATTATAATACTGCCTGCTATTCTCCCATTACAAAATATTCTAAAATTCCAAGCCTTAAGGTATAGTGAAGGGGAGTGTTGGTGTTGGCTTGCCTACTGGACAATGCTGTTGTTTAGATAAAGAGATAAAGTGCCAGTTTCTCCAGCTGGTTCCCCTCCAAAATTGTTGTTTTGCCATGGCTGCTTTTCCTTTAAAAATGTGGAAGAATTGTTATATGCATCTGTTTTGAGATTAAATCTAAATCACAATGTATGATTTAATGTGATTTCCACTGTAGGTATTGGTTTGCACTAAAGCATGGCTATCAGGCTGCATTTAAACCAAAGAATTCAAGAGACTTATCGATTGCTGGTCGCATTGGTCTCCTTCATAAAAGAGCCATTGATGCAATGGCAGATATCAGTATGCTCCGGCTATTTAAGACATATCTGGAAAGCACACCCCAGCTTATTCTTCAGATCTACATCCTTATGGCATCCGACAATCGTATCTTCAGTCAGTGTAAGTCTGATTTATAATCAAAAGAGAAGTGTGTGTGTGTGAGAAAAACTTGAATACTGCCCTGCAGTAATTCTTCAGAATGGTTTACAAAAACATGTTAAAGTGGAAAATAAAATAAATTACAATAGCAAAAGAATTCTACATAAAGCCTGATAATTTCTTTTTCCAGGTCTTTACCTGGCATCAGAGTGATAGTAATGCATGTTCCAAGGTGAGTTTTTCATGGAATGAATTCCAAAAATGCATAACCCATCCTGGAGCAATGTGTGTTCACAATGACCAGGTGCAATTAATAACCTAGCAGCAATATTCTGAATCTAATATTTCTGATTTATGTGAGTTTATCTATTCACTTTGAATGCTAAGGTGCTATTGTATAGCTTCTAGAGCATCTCAAAGTGCCGTACCCGGATGGATGGATGAGTGAGAAATCACATTAAAATCTAGTATAGGAACAAATATCACATGCTTGCCCATATGGAACCAGGATTATCCAGGGAGCATTTTCTGCCCTTGTGCTTGTTTATCCCTGGTGTTGTACCAGGCAGCAGCTCCCGCCAAAATCCTCTTGAGGTACAGAACTGGAGCTGAGAGCAGATGGAAAGGGGTCAGCCTGTAATGGAAGCATCCTTCGCTTGCTGGCAGTTCCCAGTTGCTAAGCAGCAATTCCCTCCAAGGTCCTCTGAGGCAAGGGATTTGGTGGGGCTGAACAGCTGGAATTTTTTTTTTTGTCTGCATAGCACATGGAGCCTAGAAAATGTTTCATTACAATTGGCCCTCCATATTCACACATTTTTTATCCATGGATTCAAGCATCCACGACTTGAAAATATATTAAAATATATATAAATTCCAAAAAACAAATATTGATTTTGCCATTTTATATAAGGGGCACCATTTTATTATGCCATGGTATAGAATGGGATTTGAGTATCCATGGATTTTGGTATCCAAGTGATCCTGGAACCAAACCTCAGCAGATATCAAGGGCCCATTGTATATTGTAACAATCAAACAGCAAGTAGTTCTATACGGCATTGATGAAATCATCTACTTGTAAAATATAGTTCTATGGAAAATCAGTTGTATCTTCATTTTATTTTGGATGTCTAACATAACAACTCTGTTGCAAAGAACAGACTGGAGCAATAGCACAGCTGGCTAGCTCATTTCCATATAATGCCACCTATCCTTGGAATAGTGCTGTTTACAGTAAATCTGCCCATCACACTTTTTTTTGCAGGTGAAATACAGTTGATATACAAATCTGCAACTCTTTTTCTGATAGTGCTAACATTTCCCCTCTCTTTTCTTTAGATGTTTCCATCAGCGTCTCTTTCATCAGCATTTCTTGTGCAACTGTGGATTATCAGATTGCTTTACGAAAATCCCTGCTGGATAAAAATAAATTTGTCAGGACATCTTCCAAAATTATGTATTTTTTTTATAAGCTGTTGACTTTAACATCTTGGATACTTAGCATTGTGTTGGTATCAATACTGAGCATCAAAAGTTCTATCATTCTCCTTGTGTTTCTCTGGTTTGGAAGTATAATTTGGGTACACAAGCAACACACTACATTTTGTAAATCCAGAAAAGCAGAAACTGTCTACAGGATCATTGTGGGAATTATTCTTATTTTTACTTTTTTTAATATCAAAGGAGAAAAAACAAAAATTCCCCTGTCTGTCTATTATGTCATTAGAATGCTTATAACCTTAGCTATATTGAGTGCTAGCTTGTTATGGAAATCATCATTCAGTGGAAAAATGCATTTGTCATTTGTGATTACTGCAGTGTTCATTACCCTAGTATTAGGTATTATTTTTCTTATTGTTTATTATGCAATTTTTCATCCTAGTATTTATTATGCACAAGATGTAGTTGATGGACCAGGAAGTGAGAGAAATGAAAACTGCAGAATAAGGGGATTCTTGATGCAATAAATCTCATGAAACAAACTGTTGTTCCTTTAATTTTCTTTCCATGGTAAAAACAATAACAAAGCAAAACAAGATATAATGAGATTGTCATTTACTATTTATAGTGGTATTTATTTCTAAAAATAGACAGATGCTAACTAGGTACATTTAATAGCAAAATTCAAAGACTGCTTATAGCAAAGACTGCTAATAGTAAAACTCAAATCCCCATTGTCTCCATATCAGGACCACAATGCAGATCAAATCTCTTTGCTTACTTTAGAGAAGGAGTTGGCAAAATGTGAGTTGGGGGCCACACATGGCCCTCAGACTATTCTTAGGACCAAGGGGTCAATTTATTTTGCAAATGAGGGCATTTAGCCATGTTTTTGTCCCCCAGACCATTTTATGCCCAGGAGCTCTTGCCACAACAGTTCCCAGAATTCCATAGGATGGGGGCATGGCAGTTAAAGTGGTGTCAAACCACATGATTTCTGCAGTGTGGATACAGCTTCAGTCTTCCATCTTATAGGACAGCCCTTCTATCATGTTATGTCTTGATTTCACCACAGGAGGGCTCCTTTGTAAGAAACAAGAATGGGAAACTGCAGAATCAATGTAAGAAAAATAAGGATGGCATTTCCAAGGAGAACAAACCCTAAGGCTAGAACTGTATACCATCCTTCTAGTGTCCCTTGAAAATTCTATATTAGCCTTCATATATCAGAGGTCATGCAGTAAGAAGACATATTAATTGTTTTATTTCAAATAACAACTGGCCACTTCAAAAATAAAATGATAAAAATGTCTAGCATTTCAGTGTATTGTACATGTACTAACCTTTCCACCGATTTTTTTTTCCTGGGCAGCACTTAAAATTCAGCTGCCATTCAGCCTGTGGATTGTACTTGACCTTGTCATTTTAATCTGACTGCAAATTGAAAGCAAATGTTATTTTTCTCCCCACTCCAGGATGGCCATGACATCTTGCAACAAGTATTTTAATAAGTTAAATGAAAGATAATAAACAATTTCTTCCTGTTTTGACTACTGTCAGTGCTGTGGATGAGGGACAGGATTCCACCAAATTATTTTAATTACCCTCCTGCTCTCAGCTGTGACATCTGGTGGCACTGGTGAGCTTACCCAATGTGGCACAGAGAGCCCTGATTTATGAAGCTGTAATTGGCTTTCCAATAAACATTTGTCAAAATAATGTATTCATTCAAACCAAAAGCCTGCTTTATATGTTCATATAAAAGAGCACTTAACTTTCAGCAAAGAATTGTCCGCCATCAGAAACACTCCATAAATGGGGGGAAATTTATGAAGGCTAAGTACTAAAGGGCGATCACTTCAGGACTAAAGTTCACTTTGAACCTTTGGAGTGTTGAGTTCTGCTGTTTGCTTATTACGAATGCTGTATGTATATATCTTCTACTTCCTAAGACTTGGATGGTAAATCCAAGTGCCCCACCTTCTCTTTCTCCATCACTTCTTCTGGCATGAAAATGGAAATCAACTATTCAACACAAATTATTTACTGAATCATTTGTAGGCAATTAGGCATGACACAGAAAGTGAAGATAAGATGCAGTAAAGAGCAAATGTGATTAACTAGAAGAAATTTCACCTTAATTACTGAACTTATTGAGTAGAAGTGTCCTCAACTGTTTGCAATGAAACTTCCAAGGAGATTATTACATAGCTGCTTTTAAACCATAGTAACACCTGGAGAAAATGGCTTTGGAGATACTTATCACATGCCTCCACCTCCGACCTGTAGTTGCTGCATCCCTTAACCACATTTACATTCCTTTTCATTGATGGGTGAAACCTGTCAATGAACTATCAATAGCACAAGTATCCAGGCAGGGGTAGTTATGAGACTGCCAGTCTTGTGGTGTCAGTGTATCCTCCTCTTCCCTTGTTCCCCCCTCACTATTTCGAGCAGTCTGATTACTCCCCTCCCATTTCTTTCTTTTAAAAAATAAACCTTTCACTGACATTGCTGCAACAGAGATCTGGAATTGCGTAAGCTAAAATAAAAATAAAACAAAATAAAAATACTGAAAGGCATGCTGGGCAGAGTATTAGGCAGGGAAATGTGGTTAAAGGGGACTCAGGAAGAGAATGTGATGGTGGCAGGAGCAGCCCCAGTCATGCAATTCTGAAGACATGTGACACTGGGGCTCTAAACACATTTCCATTTCTCCCCAGATGCAACTGCTGTGAGAATGGGGCTCATGCAATAAAATCCTATTTGGGACTCACTGGTTGTCATTGGGCTTTTCTAGACCCATTGAAAGAAATATGCAAGGAGCAAAATATAGCTCCCTGAATTTTGCTGGGTTTTCCCAGGTTTTCTTGGTTATCTGTCTCCTCCATGTCCACTTATTTTATTCTTTTGGAGGCTGCTTGATCTCCATTATGGCTCTTCCAAAAAGAAATCCACACAAGGGGTGGGAATAAAGTGTTGCAGTTGTTTCCAGGATTTGCCAGAAAATAATCTGGGACAACAGAAATATTGTTTGGATTTTTAAAAACCCAACCAAATCCAAACCCTGAGAACTACAGCAACAAGTACTGCAACCCCTGGCACATTTGGTTTGTCTGAAGGAGATCTTTGTTGTATTGTTGCTGATTATAAATAAATAAAAATAAATAAAAGCCACTGCTAATTAGGCACATGTGTATGATTATTGATAGTTTCTTGTCGAGGATAAAATCTCTACTTGGGACTGAAGTTTATTGGATGGCCTAGGTTCAGGTATTATCTCTCTGCTCTTATTTTGACCCACAAGAAACAATCCCATTCTGATATATGGCATGTTGCACAATGAAAGCTAGGGGGAAAAGTGGTTATGGGCAAGATTCTAACTGGTTCACTAATTGAGAATAAATTTCCACACAAGTGCTTGGGGTATCTGTGTTTGTGTGTGTGTGAGGGGTAGGGGTTGTTTCTTCTCCCTCAGGTATACAGGAGCACACAGATATACAGGAGTTTCCCAGATATAGCTCCATTCCCAGCCACAAATTAGCAACTGGAGTTCAGGAGACCTCTGTCTGTCTTTATATACCTGGGGAAGGAGCACAGCCTTTTCTCCCACAGCAAGGGCAGATGCAGATGCTGCTTTCCATGGTTGCTCTAGAGTAGCAGGACAGTGCCAGGGTGCACAACCATATCCAGTCAGTGTCAGGGAGGAGGCATAGATGCACCAGAAGATGCCTTTGTTCAGCTGGGGCAAAGGTATTGTGTAATGAGGTATTGAGGCATCAGGATGCTAGCCTAATAGCTTAACATTCATAAAATATCAGGAATGAGAACAAATTCATAGGCAAACTACTGTAGTTTAGTTGTCCACTTAGAGGCAGAATGTGCCCTTTGGGTGTGTCACCTGGCAGTTGTTCCCAAACAAGGGTCCGTGGATCTTGTATTTCATTGTCCTAGTCATTATAGCCAGTGGTACCAGACTCTGGGAGCTGTAGGCCAACAATACAGTGGGGTTAGGGGTTAAGGATTTGCTGGGGTTAGGGGTTAAGGATCCTCATGAATGTGGAAAAAACACAAATTAGAAAAACACACCACCAACTATTATTTTTACCTAAAGAACACCACTCTAGGAATCTCCAGGTCATCCAATGCAACTCTAACATCTGCCAGAAATTGACCACAGAATCAGGTTGGAGGAGGACCTACAAATGCCTAGAGAAGTGTTTTCTCTAGGAACTTCTAGGTTCTACAGTACAATTCTATGGTCATCTTCCAGCATTGTGTTGGGGGACCTAGAGATTCCTAGAGAGAACATATTAATTAAATCCTCAAGTAATCAAATCTGCAAAAGTCAGAGCCATAAATGTGGGAGGCCAACTGTGTTTGCGTGCTCCCTGCATCTGGAAGGAACACAAGGGAATCAACACACTCTGGAGGAAGCACCACCATCACTCATGCAGGGAAGAACATCTCTCCTGCAGAGAAAAGCACCACCTAGACTCCTCCAGAGAAGAGAGATACCTACTTCATCGTCCACTCCTCTGGTCTTTCTTCTCCAAGGCTGACTGTCTGTCTGTCTGCTTCTTGCTGAGTAGGGTCACCTAGATACTTGCAGAAGCAGGCTCAAGGTTCCCCCAGGACTGAGACAGCATCTGGTGAGCATCACCTGCTCCCCTGAATGAAAGGGATATAGGGACTGACTGGGTGGCAGGGTTGCCACCAGTGAGATTAGCCCTTTGGGGAGTGGGTGGAAGGGTGAGGGCCAATTACTTTGCTGGGGAGTGGAAAGAGGTTCCCCCCACTTGTATACTTGTCTTTAGCTGTCCTGCTGGCAATGTATGGAGTTTGCAGAGAGCTTGGGAGAAGGAGCTGCCAAGGGAGCAGCCATTGGAATACTGATAGGTAGAGGGAGATATGGTGTGGGGAGACAGAGTTATCAACAGAGAAAAGAGGAGAGCCGTAGAGTGCTGGTTGCCGCTAAACGGTCCCCCTCCTCAAATAGTTTGGGGTGCCTTGACAGCAGGCTCCCAGGGCTGAGTATACTGCTGCTTAATGCCAGGTAAGTAAACAGAAAAACAGCTTTGATTTAGGAGTTGATCCTCAAAAAGCATGCCAACCTGACTTGTATTACAGAGACCTGGCTGGAGGAAGGTATGTGTGGGGGGTAATCTCTCCCAACTTTTACCCACCAGGACTTTCCTATGAAGAAGCAGGCAAGGCCTGGGGGGGAGGAGAGATGGAATTGCAGTGGTCTAGGTAGCTGGGCAGAGCAGTGGAGGACAGGGGATCTTGGAGATGTCTCATCAGCATGGTTGCCATGGGTTGGGACTGACATGGGAGTGGTTAATAACAACAAATCAGGATTCCATCTCCCTCACTAGGTGCCCTATCCCACAGTCTGATGGGTATAAATGTATGTACTTAAAGGTGGGTGGCTGGGACAGAATAGGGATTCTGTTGGTGCTGCTTGACAGTCTCCCTTCCTGAGCTGGCTGAGTTGCTTTCAGCAGTGGTGTTGGAGTCCCCTCAGCTAGTTTGGGCTGGGGACTTCAACATTTCATGTGGAGACTGGTCTGTCAGGAGCAACTCAGGACTTCATGTCCTCTGTGATTACCATAGGTTTGTCCCAAGTAGCACCTGGTGCCACCCATGCTGCAGGACACACTCTGGACCTAGTTTTCTGTGCAGGGTGAGATATTGGTGATCTGAGTGCAAAGGAACTTTCAGTAGTTCAGTTGTTATGGGCAGATAACTACTTAGTGGGGTTTAGGCTCACTCTGTAGGAGTGGCGGGTTGATTAAGATGGTCTGCCCCAGGAGACTTATGGAACCAGATTGATTCCTGAGGTCTCTTGGGAAGTTTCCTATTGCCTTGGCAGGTGATCCTGTCAAACATCCTTGGGTGATCTTTGAAATAGGGAAGTAGCCTGGGTGGTGGACATGATTGCTCCTAAGCATCCCCTCCCACAGTGGACCCAAGTGTGTACCCTGGTTTACGAGGGAGCTGGTGGTTGTGATGACACAAATAGGATGGATACTAGAATGACAACGAGAGAAGACTTGAGGTGAGCCCCACTGAACATGGGCTAGATCTCACTGGAAAGTCTATGCTATGGTGGTGGTGGCAGCAAGTAAATTCTTCTTCACTGCCACCATTGATAACTGGAGAGGGTTCTCTACCTTTAATGGTTGTATAAAAGAGGGAATTTCAGCAGGTGCTGCTTGCATACCCTCCAACATTTCACAGATGAAAATTGGGTCACATGTGGCCAATAACATCAGAGTATGGTCAAGATGACTGAAGTTGTTAATGAGGAATAACACATGTTAGGAGAGGCTGCATATACAGTTTGCCACTGCCTAAGGGAAGGACAAGACTCCACACCCTCTTCTCTTTTCTCCTCTGCTGAGTTGACTACAAACAACTTTTGCGTTTGGAACTCAGTTATCAGAAACTGAAGTAAGCTAAGAACCAAGGGGGAAAGTGGGAAGAGGAGAGAAGGACTGGGGCATTTTAAAAACATCTGAAAAAGTGGGGTGATGGAGGATTAATCAGGGACAGTATATGCTTGTTACCTTGTGGCTGACAAGTAGTACTTGCTGAAATTCCATTTTCTACAGAACTATTAAAGGTTTAGGAGCCTTCACCAGTTTGCACTCTATTCTATAGCACTTCTGGATGTTTAAATATGGGGAGAAAGCCATAGAAGAATGTTCATTTTCTCCCACAGCATGGAGATCGCTACCATAATTATTCATCCCTGCATGCGAGGATAAAATAATCAAAGATTTACATCTTCTCTCTCTGTGTTTGTGGGTATGTAGAGGGGGTATTTCATTTGTAAACAGAGCTCCTAATTAGCATTTGCAATTACACTTTACACATATCCACCACTGTAGGAAACCTAAAGATCAAATCAACAGAAAGAAAAGGAAAATGGCAGCATGATGCAACTGAAGATTATATTGTTTTTCTCCACCTGTTTCTTCTACTGCTTAGATATGGTGAGGCATTTATGATCTTGGTGTGGAGTTGTAATACAGGATTCCAAAGAGTGATATTTGATTATCTCAGACTAGTATAAATCTAGATCGAAAGGGAGTTATTATTTATTCAGAAAGCTACATTATTAAGAATAATTGCAATTTACAGTGAAGGCACTACCATCAAGTAAATCTCCGTTGACCTTTACTGCAACATGAATGTTTATCTAAGTTGCTACTAGAACTGACCTTGCTTTCATGCTTACTTGTACAGTTATATAACACTGGACATAACAGTCAGCTAGGACATATTGAGTGAAAAACAGTTCCTTGAATGATATGTAGAACACTGTGTTGGTCTTTTCAAATCTGCAGTCACAATAGGCAGCTAAAATTGGAGAGTTTACAATGGTAACACTGTTCATGTCTTTTACTGAATAAAATTTTTCACTTAACAAAGGGGCTATGCAGACGGGCGGCTCTGGGCCACCCCTGCTAGCTGCAGATAGAGGCCTCAGTAACTGGGTGCTGAGGCCTCAATCCTCCCTTTTGCCACCCCTGAAAGGAGCAGCAAAATGCCGCTCCTTTCAGGGGTGGCAAAAGGGCACCCTAAGAGCTGGTGCATGGCTCTTTAGCGCCCCTTCTGGCACAGTGCATAAAAACGCTAATGGCGCACGGCATCAGGACATCATGGGGCCAGGGTTGGGGCGGCCGGCGTATGGCTGCCCCTCCCCATCTCTACCTCCAGGCTGGCCCTTTGGGCCAGTCTGCAGAGGCCCATAGAGAGCATTTAGTAATATCTACAGAAATATTCAAGAAAGAGTATTTATTTGGGATTCAAGATCAGACACTTTTAAAACTCATTTTACCTTGAAAACCTTTCAAACAAATATCAGAAACTAGAGAACATATAATCACTGTTGTGTGTTTATATCATTCTTTGAACTGTGTACTTTTCAGGACAATATTAAGCATATGTTGTCGTTGTTGTTGTGTATCTTCAAGTAGTTTCTGACTTATTACAGATTTTTCTTGGCAAAATTTGATCAGAGAGGATTTGCTATTGCCGTCCTCTGAGGCTGAGAGAGTGTGACTTGCCCAAAGTCACCCAGTGGGTTTCCATGGCTGAGGGGGGTTGCAGACTGCTAGAAATAGTGCAAATTGGGTCCACTTTTAGGGTTAGGGTAGGGTTAGGAAATCATGGGAACTGTATTTTATTGTGGCACCAGAGCTCTCGACAGAGAAGGCTCAATGTCTCAGAAAAAAAAATTCCCATGATTCCCTAGCACTAACCCTAACCCTAAAAGTGGACTCAATTTGCACTATTTCTGGCAGTCTGCAACCCCCCTGAGTGGGGATTTGAACCCTGGTCTCCAGCATCATAGCCCCACACCCAAACCACTTCACCACAGTGGCTTGTATGTATGCACACATAGGTACTTGGAGGTAAATCTCACTGAAGCCAGTGGAAAATTACTTTGAATGATTTGTTCAGGAGTGTGTGCCTTTGTTATAATTATCACTACTCTGATTTGTGTGATAAAATGTTATTCATGTTTTCTCTATACCACCTCAGGCAGAATCATCAATATAACTATCAGATGCTGTACTCACTTTAACATTTTTCTGCTTGCACCATGATGCCTAAAATAGGATTGTGCAAGACACTACTCTAAGGGCCAATAAAGGAGGATATGACAGAAGTAGAGTATACAAGTAGACATGGTATAAGAAGGTGGATGGGAAGAAGGTTTGCTGTCTATCTGTGCTACCAGTAGAGTTATCCAACAACATTGAATACAGGGAGTTTCAGGAAAGATAAAAGGAATTTCTGAACAGATAAATCTGTGTTCTTCAAAGTGCATAGCTAAAGTTTGGAATTCACTATCACAATATGCAGTGATGGCTGCCAACTTGTTTTAAAGGGGATTAGACAATTTGTGGGGGATAAGGCTATCAGTGGCTACTACTCATGATGGCTATATATTATATCCAAGATCAGAAGTGGCATGTCTCTGAATATAAAGTGCCGGGAAGCATGAGCAAAAGGATACTATTTCACAAAAGCCTTTGTTGTGAGATTTTCAGAAGCATTGGGTTGGCCACTGTGGAAACAGAATGCTTGACTAGATAGGCATTTGCTCTGATTCAGCAAAACTTTTCTTATGTTGAAGGAATTTTTCAGCACCTGGCTCTTGTAGGACAGGACTGCCTGACTAATTGGGAATCCATAGTGTTGAATTCTAAAGTGGTTCTGGAACCTTCCTTGTTTCCACCTGTCTTTCCCTCTTATGCTTCATGAGATCTGAACAACATCCACCTGAACATCCAATTCACCATGGAAAAAGAAAAGGAAGGAACATTGTCATTCTTGGATGTCCTGGTCATCTGCAAACCAAACCAATTTTTGGGCCGCACATTTTACACACATGGACAGATACCTACACAAGGACTCCAATCATCACTGAGGACAAAAAAAGAAGCACAATAAAAAACACTGGTAGATTGAGCAAAAAGAATCTGTGAACCCCACTTCCTGGATATATAAACCTACCAAGAAAATCCAGCAAATACTGCACTTAGGGAAGGATAGGAGAGACACAGGAGTTTGCCACATACTATGCAACTGTGGACAAGTCTACATAGGGTCCATCAAATGCAGTTTCAAAAACAAATCAAGGAACATGAGAGACATTGTAGACTGGGTCATTCAGAAATATCAGCAGTAGCAGAACACCTTATAAACCATCCTGGGCATAAAATGCTATTCAAAAACACTGAAATTTTGGACCATGCCAACAACTGTTAGGTCAGAATGTACAAGGAAGCCACTGAAATCCACAAACATCTGGACAACTTCAACAGGAAAGACAAAACCTTTAAAGTAAACAAAGTCTGGCTGCCAGTCCTGAAAAATAGCAAAACCAAGACCCGGCATGTGTAAATGAAAAGCACCCAGGGGTCAGGGGTTTTCTCAGCAGATAATGGATCACTAATTAAATAGACACAATACCTCCTTGCATATCCTCCCACCCTGAGGCCTTGCCATTCACCAACAGAACAACACACAGATT
>CM034706.1:44218252-44240599 GCA_020142125.1 Phrynosoma platyrhinos | reverse complement strand
TTTGACTTAATTGCTGATTTCCCATGTCTACAGCTATCCATGTAAATATAAACTGCAACATCGTAGTGCAAATTCTCCAGACAGGATTGATCTTTTGCCTTCCGTCTTCTGGAGTGCAGCCTTTAAGCTATTGCACATGGCACCTAAAGAACAAACAAGATATGATATTCCATTGTAAAAAAAAAAAAAAAGGGGGGGGAAGCCTTCTATGTAAATGCAATGATAAAATAAATCAGCTAGTCTTAAAAATGTCATAGGCAGACTAAACAGGACTATCCCTTTGAAACATACTTGGGGAAAGCAAAGCCACCACTCAAAATCTCAAAAGAGCCAGCCTGCCAGGCTCATGTCCTTCAAGGGGATGCCAGCAGATGGCACTAGGCCTGCATGCATCTCATGCCCCAAAACAAACACCCTGTGCACAAAAGAAACTGATACCCCAGTGAGGTCACATGCCATTTCAAAGAAACCTGATCGTTTTAGCATACTGGGAACCCATTTAACATTATCTCTTCGACTATTATCTCATCTCTATATTTTATCTGACAGTTTTCTAACTCAGCATTTTATATCTGTGCAGGATGCCATCCTAAAGGTCAAACATAGCTCCGAACATTCCTAGCTTTCTTTTCTAATATACCAAACTGAACAAACCACGTCAGCTTTTAGCAATGGGTTATATTGTTTAGTGCCTTCTGCAATGACCTTGACAAGACAGGTTGCATTCACCCTGATGTTTTGTTTTGTTTTGAAAAATCTGGTTTTATTGTTCATCCTAGCCACCGTTCACTTAAAGTTGAAAAAGCAGATAGCCGGCACTATGTGATGCTTTAAACAAAGTATTTATTTTTATAAGAACCTAAGTTCATAAAGCTTCAGCACTGATGGGATAAGATGCCTTTTGATCTTTTAAGTATTCAAATAAAACAAACGGACAAGCACACATCACGCCAAATGAACCATGTTATAGACAATCATTCTGTGAATGAGGCTTGTTTTCCAGTATTTAGGGAACAGTTAACAAACATAAGAAAATTAATAGAGTGGATCAGACCTGTGTTTCACCCACTTGGCTATAAATAACTACTGCTTCAAAGGAGGGTAATCAACATTGCAACAGGCTGGGGGTGGAGACGTGGGGTTGATTTCTAACCAAATACAGATAGTGTTGGAGTAGAGGTTGCAATGACAAGATTACAAACCACAGGGCAAATTCCACAGTGAAATAATTTTTTTATGCTCCTGCAGTTGGAACATCTGAAATCACACCACCAGTAGTAGTACCTTACCTTTGCATAGTCTGTATGCCATATTTCCTCACCATTGAAGAACTGATAAGCTGAATATTTCCCTCCCCAAATAAAGGGATGATGAATATGAGACCCATGCCCATGAAATATAACATTTGATACAAATTTGCAATCTTTGTGACTGGGAACCAACCTGATGTTGTTGAAGAAGCGTGGATCAAAGTCCATTGTGATAGAATTTCTGCTCACAGCCATTCCTGGTTCAAGCTCAGATATCTGAATCTCCAAATCACCATGTGCAGCCTTTTAAACTTGGCTCAGATCACTGTATTTCCTTTTGAAGTGTATAATAATAATAATAATAATAATAAATAATAAATTTTATTTCTAACCCGCCCCTCTGCAAAGCAACCGGGGCGGCGTACAACAGATTAAAACAATACAAGGATAAAACACATCGCCAAATACCCCCCCAACCCTCCCACCCCTTAAAAATAGATTAAACTAAAATGGTATTAAAAACAGCATCAAACAATAAAATCATCAAACAAAACAACAAACAATAGCAGCTAGGGGTAGGAGAGCAGGTTAATAAACCAGACCATCTAGGAAAAGAGCCGGGAGATTACTTTGGGAAGGCCTGTCAGAAGAGATCCGTCTTTACTGCCTTTTGCTGCCAAATACTTAGAGACCTGGCATTGTGTTGTGGGTTTGGATGTTGGACTAGGACCCTGGAGACCAGGGTTGAAATTCCTGCTCAGTCGTGGAGCCTACTGGGTGCCCTTGGGCAAGTCACACTCTCTTAGCCTCAGAGAAAGTCAAAGGCAAATTTCCTCTGAACAAATCTTGCCACGAAAAGCCCATGGTAGGTTCATTTTAGGGTCGCCATAAGTCAGAAACAACTTGAAGACACCAAGAACAAGAACAAATTCCAAGACCACACACTTTCTGCATGTTTCACTGCTTTTGCTTTTATTTAATTGTTTTAAAATGTTTATATACTGGACTTCATTTAATGTAGGGGTGATGAAAGTGCCTTATCATTAGGTCTCCAGGGATCCCATTTATGTCCCCCCCCCTACCCTATATCTCCAAGGGACATAGGAGGTAATTTTGATATGTTTCAAACTCATGGTCAGTTTTATGCCCAAGGGAGGCCTTTTCATAACCATGCGGTAAAGCACAGGTGATTTCTGGTTTACTTCCTGGTTCAAACAAACCTTAAAACAAGCCAAAAGCCAACTATGTGGTGCAATTGTCCCATATGTCCCCTAGGGTGCAAATGGGGCATTGTTTATTTTAAAATAAATAGTGCAGGTGGATAACTTGAAAGGGAGCTCACCTGCTTCTGATGAGAATGTGTGCGCTCCCAGACCCTGGGCAGTTGTACCCTGCTTTTATGGTACAAGTATGTATTTTTTTTAAAATAAAAATCTTAATAAAGCATCCACAATAAGGAACCCCAAAAAGGCAAAAGAAACATAAAACTCATAATTGCAGCTCCTGACTTCATAATGATTTCTTCTCTTGTTTTGAGTCTCCTTGTACAACAGCTTGGAAAGGTACTTTTAAAAAGTAAGTAGTTACAGGTATGGTTCCAAGGCCAAAAAAGTTGTTACTTAAATTACAGTTGTAATTAAAATGTAACACGTTATGTCTCCATATCTCAAACAGGTACTGAAATTGTTACTTTCAACTTCACATCTGAATACTACAAGCTGCTAGCCTGTTGTCCATGTCATTGTCACCACAGTAGATCACACCCAAAACAGAGTACAAGGAAACAGCAGAAGGCATGGCATGAACCAATACCTGCACCATATGATATTCCTCATTTGTGAGACCACACCTCATAAAAACAAAGTAATTCAAAAGTTATAGTTACTTACTTCTTCCTCAGTTCAGGAGTGGGAAACTGTGATATAGTGGTTTGAGTGCTGGACTATAGTGAGAGCAGGGTTCAAATTCCCACTCAGGCATGGATGATCTTGAGTAAGTCATACTGTCTCAGCCTCAGAGGAAGGCAAAGGCAAACCACTACTAAATGAATTCTTGCCTTAGGGTTCCCTTACGTCAGAAAGGATTTGAAGGCACACAGTGATGATGGTGACTATGACAACAACAACATATCATCCAACATTTCACAGATGAAAACTGGGACAAGTGGCCAAAGAGCATCAGCCTGTGGTCAAGATGGCATAAGTTATTAATGAGGAGGAACGCACAATCTAGGAGAGGCTAAAGCAGCGGAACTCAAACTTTTTTAATCCTTGGGATCCCCCTTTACACCTACATGCAGAGCTGTGCCCTGTTATTATATATGAATAACAATATTTTGTTTATTTAGTGTGCATATTTTAATTTGTGCATTCATGTATACTAATATTTTAACATTTCATAAGGAAATAATACTGTTCAAATTCGAAAAGTTTTATTTAGATAAATTCATTATTTAACCCAGCATGTGTAAATTTTACACATAAAAAATTTGGGAAGAGGAAGAGGTGGAATCAGGGCCTCCAAGTCTAGTGCCCCTCCCTGAGCAATTTTCATGATCTCCCCTGGGGGTCCTGCCCCACTGTTTGAGAACCATTGAGCTAAAGCAATTTGTTTTTGCCTGAGTCTACAAGGAAAGACAAGTATCTCCTCCTCTCCTGTCCCCCTGGTGAGTTGAGTGCAAACTACTTTTGCACTTTGAACTCAGTTTGCAGCAGTCCAAAGTAAGGTAAGGACAAATGGGGAAAGTGGGAGGAGGAAAGAAAAAGTGGGACATATTTAAAGCAGCTGAAAATGTGGGATGACAGATGATTAATTGGAAGTGACCCTGCTAAATATGGACAATTGGAGGATATGCAATAATTGTGACAGCTGTAGCAACCAATTTTCTTCCTGGAGACATGGCAGGCCATCTCCCCTCCTCTCTCCTCCCCTCCCAAAAAATAGGCTGAAAATTATGCCCAGTCCACTTGCAGTCATAGCTTCAGAAGATTTGGGGGTGCTGGAGGATTTCAGCTGATGAGCGGCAGTTTTTGACTGTTTGGTGAGGCAATTTCTTTCAAAATATTTTTGGAAGATGTGAGAACTTGGGGTGGTTGCCAGGGGGCATGTGGGGGCTGTGAAAGGGACTTCTGGGTCCCCATGTACCTCTCAGGCCATATATTCCCTGTCCCTGCCTTCCTTATTGGAAAAAATAAATCTGACAATTAACATTTTACAACTAAGCAGTTATTTGCAACCAGTTTCTTCAAAATTCTTCCTCATACCAAGCTTCAAATATTACCATACATATTTATTTCAAATAGTATGTGCATTTCAAATAGCACCAAATGATGCATTTCATTATGGCTGCAGCAGAAGATGAAAGGATAAAATTCCCCTCCCCATCTGCTGTGATCCTTATAATTCACAGCTCTCCTGCCTTCCTGCTCTTTGCACAAGGGGAAAAGTGCACAAAAATTACAAAGTGGTTTAGTGGACTATGATGAACATAGCCAAAGGGCTATGCAAACTAGGTGACTGTGGGGCAGTCTGTCTGTCTGTCTCCTTTCCTCAGTCTAACGTATCTCATAGGGTTGCAAGATGTATGCATCTTGACCTCATTGAAGAGCAAGTGGAATGTATGTAAGTGTCTATATAAATTGTAGAAGCAAAGATACTGGTAATGGCATATATTGTTTGGCTTTTGGGATGAGGGTCAGGGAGCCAAAGTCTGCTGGAGGGCATCACAAGACAGTACAGGAGACAGCACAACTACTACTGTGGCTAGCAGCAACAACAACAGGTCAATGATAACATGGCCTTCACTCATGCTCAGTGTTGGTCAACAGTGCAGAATTTCTGCACTGTTGAATTAACAAAGCCCAGTCCACCACTGCTTTCTCATGACACTTACCAGTAAGGGTGATGCCTCCCTGCACTCAGCAACAGATTATGATGATGTTCAGTGAATAGCTTTAGTGGCTGTTGATGGCTTCTTTGTTAGTGGAGCAGTGGATCCAGTCTAGATATAGCATGAGCTTTCCAAGAGGAAAGATTTTAGCATGTTGGAAAGCTCCTTTGACTATTGTACTAAAACTGGAGCAGATTCAGCACCCTATTGCCATGGAAGTCACCAGCTGCTGCTGGAGACAAAAGGGAAATGTGCAACCTAGGCTATGGGACTGTGGAGATGGAGACACCTGAGGACAGAAAACACCAGCAGCAATTTGTTGTCAGTCCTTACCTGAAAGCTCAATGTTTATTTTCTTATTTATTACTGGTATTCCTATACTCCCTTTCAGGGCTCAAGTCTTTCCAAGGTAGCTCATTCAAAGTTAAAGCATAACAATACAGACAAAATTGGTTTCTTCAAATTGTAAAATTGAAGCTGTAGCTTCAATAATAAGAGATGGCACACAGCTCCTTTATATATTTGGGCTTACAAATTCTGTGATTAGCATGAATTTGGGAGATGAACAAATGCCATCTCCTGATAACTGGTGACTTCACTGATGCAGGCAGGCCCCCAAGGAACAAAAACCACAAGCACCACAATAATCTCTATAGACAATTTGTAACCTGGTCGCCAGCCTTCTGGTGTTAAGCCTCTTTATCTAAGGTGGTCTTTGGATGACAATACATTGTCTGCCTTAGGGACCATACTCAAACCCTTACCTGCTTGGAAGGACATCCCAGACCTTATGCCCCACTGGTGTAATCTTCAGAAACCTTTCATCTACATGTCACAATGAACCAACAGAATAGGACTTTGTATGGTTACAAAGCCATACATTTACTTACATATCACAGCCATCCCAGTTCATTTTGGTTTTGGTTTTGGGTTGCTTTTTTTTTTTTTTTTGGCAGAGTGCCATTACAGAGAGGGAGATTGACAAGTATTAGGGGAAAGTAGCTTTGAGGGCTGGAGCAAGAAATTGTGGCTTTTGGGGAGTGTAGAGTCCAGAATCTCTAATCAAAAGACTGGAATTTCCATTCAAGACTTTCCACAATTTCTGCTCTTGTCTAGTACTGGCATGAATCACCTTATGTCTCTCATTCCCATATGCTCACTCATTCACTGTAATGGAGTGAGGAATGGTGTGCATACATCACATGCCTGTAGTTCATTTGAAGTGAATGGAAAAGTCTACTTAGGAGTTCCACATATGCAATCAAATAGACACTTTTTATCAAAGCCATTTCTTCCTTTTTTCCGAATGAATGTATACCTTGCCAGTCTTCTCACAATAACAACAGCAACAACAACAACAACAAGAACAATAAATCTAAGGCCTAAATCCAATGTAATACTCATAATAGTGTGGGATATTCATAGCATTGGGATTTTGTTGGAAAATGTCAAAAATAGTAGTGGATCTCTCAAGCAGAGTAGTCAAGACAATATAATATAAGCTGAACAACAATCAGTCTCATACCCACTCACTCATAGAGTGTAAGAGAGAGAAATAAGCTTAGTCTTCTTTGTAAAACATATACGAATGGCTTTACTTACAATAACTTGTGCATAATCAAATACATGGTCTAATGCAGGAAAGAAGGGGGGGAGAAAATGCTTGCAGTTTAAAGTGATACAGCAAGAAAGTGGATGTGAAAAAGTAAACAAAAAGGAAATCTTCAAACATTCAATCTAGCAATTAGTGATTATAAGCATACAACACTTGCCAACTTGAACATTTGTGGAGGGCCTTGCAGCTTTCTTTAGTACCAAAAATGTACTCATGAGGGTTTTCAGCCTTGTGGAACAGGTTTTGGGATGCTTGACAGGGATGTTGCAGCAGGGAGAAGAGGTGAGCAAGTGAATGTACACTTGATATAGCACTGGATACAATCCCAAGTTATTATTGATTACACTAGGAAATTTAACTCATACTATTCATAAACATGACAATTAGTAACTTGTTTTATCTGAGTGAGAACTTGTCATGCAGCATGCAGCGTGCAGATTTCTTCTCCATTTTGTTAAAAGTGTGCATTGAAGGGAGAGGTTGGAAATTCAAAATGCCACTTTGCAAATCTATTTTCTTTTTTCACTGACATGAATGTTTCTTGTCTGTCAATTCATTTCAGGCTAGTGGAATGATCAGTGAATAAAGGGAAGAACTATAATTTTCAGAAAGTGAACCCCTATTGCTTTATCTTTTAGAAGCTGCAGTCTTGAGACTTTGAATTTCAGACTGGACAGTTGGGGTGGGGGGAGAGATCCCATTTAAAGCAGCTTGACCTGTAACTTGCATGCTACTGTTCCACTGTCAGTTGAGCCCCATAACTCACCGAGGGAGACTGACAACTCCACCTATAAAATGATGTCTTCACCTCACCCCAGTTTTCTGGGATTAGTCTCCCTGCAAATGCTAACAAAAGCAAAGCATATCAGATCACTACTCAGGACACCAGCAGTGATGTTTGTGGAACCGTGCACTGTCTCAGAGCTAATCTCCAGGATAATTTAGATTAACCTTTATGGTCTCTGGAAACCACATTGCTTCTCCTCCGCCCAACATTGGCCTAGCCAGACTATAACCATTTTGGATCATAAAAGTTTAAGTAAAGTTGACATCAAACTTGTCTAACAAACTCAAGACTGCTGAATCAGAAACATTCCAGTTTAGACTGCCTTCCCCTATCAGTCTAAATGTCTGGTTTTTTTTAAAAATAATAATCTGTGATAGAGAGCCTAGCCTCTACTGTGAATAATTCTAACCAGATAAGGGTAGGGGTTTCTTGATGTCATTTTTGTATCTACTTTTTTTCACAAGATAGATAACTGTGGCAAATAGATGTTATGTATCAAAGGCCTGCCCCTTCTCAGGTTAGGAAGGGTTATAAGTTGAGCCACTTGGAGATGGCAGGAGGGTTCATTTTGTTAGGGGGTGGCAGATGTACCTGTCAAGAGACCCTCAAGAGAGGATATGCCTGAGGGGAGGGGAAGGCTAAATTGATCTCTTTCAGTTGGTGAGCAATTCTCCCATTTGTTCCTGCTTTTCATGACTGTAATTCCTGCTGCTCATGGCTATAATTAGAACTTCAAATTTATACCACATGCCTAAAGGCCTCTAGATACTTGGGCAGAATTTAACTGAATCCATGATTTCTCCAGCAGGGCAGCTGCTACTGCTGTGGAAATGCTTCTGAATGTAGAAGTGAACAGATTATCAAAGAATTGCTGCATACTCCAAGTGGTAAGGAAAGGAAACATAATATAACATTTTTAAAGGCAATAATAAATCTGTTAGCCTTAAAGATGCCACATGATGCTTTTTTTGTTTTGCCACAAGAAACCAATGTGGCATTTATTATTTCATAATATTGTTTAGCATTGCTATCAAGCATTTGAAAGCCATAGAAGACTATTAAAAACAAAATTGAATAGAACAGACAGGCCTCTACCAAAATAGCTTCTAGGCACAAAATAAAGGAATTAAAGAGTAAGAGAACAGTACCCAGAAGGGAGGGTTTTAAAGTATATTTGGATCACATAATGATGAGAGAGAATGACCACTAATGGAAATAATTCTGGGAAAGAACGGCATAGCATTAGGTCTCAAACAGGCTATTATTGGATGATCAATAGCTGAGCTGGGAAATGCTGCCTTTTTGGGCTATGACTTCAACAATACCCATTCCAGAATGGCCACTTTTTGTAGTACCCACCATAATTTTTCCAAATTCTGCTGTGAAGACTAATCAGCACTTTCCATGCATGGACTCACACTTGTGAAAGATGATTGTGTGTCAATATGCATTCATGTTTGTGTGTGTGGTAGAGATGTGAATCCCCTACAGTTTTGACCTTGTATGTAGGAACAAATAACCACAGTAGTTTTCTCCATGCTGTGGGAGAAAACAACTATACTTTTGCAGTATTCTCCCCATATTCAATTATCCCAAAGTGCTGTGGAGAAATTATCCTTCATAGAAAAACATGTGAGTTTTTTTTTTGGGGGGGGGGTGGTAGAAGAAAACTTGTTTTCTGCAAAAAGAGAAGGTTTTCTGAATGGCAAACTGTGCTTTCTGCTCAGAAAACAGAGGGAATATTTGTGCATGTGGCCATGTTTTCATACACAATTTGTTGGGGGCACAAAACTTCCACATAACGTTCTATACAGAAATATTCCTCTGCGACACTTCAGAAGATTTGAATGCTAGGAGAAAATTGCACAAGATTCTCATTGGTCTATTATTTTTCCTGATAGTGCTTCCCTTTTGTTGGGAACCCCATTTTTCAGTTTGGTAATGAATAATAAGAAATATAATTTCCATCTTTAGTATATAATGCAAATGAGAGCAAGGCAATGGCAAACCAAATCTGAATAAATCTTGGCAAGACATTCACCATGATAGGATTGCTATAAGTCAGAGCATATTGAAGACACATAACAATAAACCAGACAACCACATACAGCCATGAACAGACAAATAAGTTTCCTGAAAAATACTTCTTGCTTTGCTGAATAATTTTGTACTTGAAAAAAAAGTGCTTGAAAAACAAGATACATGCAGAAAATATATTTGTCAGGATCTGGGAAACTACAAATTATATTTTCTTCCTCAATGTTAAATTGCAGATAACAATTATTAGAGCATATAGTTCAAGTGGGCATTGTCATCTTTCTGAGTTCTTAGGGCAGGGTTTCAGTTGTCATTTTCCACTATATGCTTTGCTTTTATAATATAGATCCTTATTTAATAAAAGGATTTCTTAACACCAGAAGATGTAGATCATGTCAGCATTCTCTTAGGTTTTGAATGCTTGACTGTATAGGACAAACTTTGGAATGGTTAATGAAAGTAAATGCATACAAATCTTTAGTAGATATTTCAAGTAGAAGTTCTTAAAATAGATTTGGCCTCTGAAACAATTTGATCTATTTTTCAAAATTTTCATCAAAGTGTCATCCAAGTGTAAGAAAAAATTGAATGATTACAAAAGGTTGTATTCTGTACCTGAATATTGTATCATCTTTGGGTTTTACATGTTATACTCAGTAATACCAAAATTACTTGGTTCTCCTGAAGCATGGAGCTTGTATGGCAGTTTCCATCTATTGGCCCTCAGCTGACAGAAGAAAGTGACTGCTAACAATGGCACACCTTGGCCTTGGTGGACTTTATTGCTTAAGGAAAACAACCTCTTCATGAACTAATATTATGATTTGGACAAAGTGTGCTTCTAGAGATAAGAGTTTCTTCTTCAAGTAATTAGAAGACATGGCGCAAATAGTTATAGAATCATAGAAACATAGAGATCATAAGAGCCATCCAGTCCAACTCAGTGACATGCAGGAAGACACAAATAAAGCACTCCTCTGTTTAAAAACCTCCAAAGAAGGAGACTCCACCACACTCCAAGGGAGTGTGTTCCACTGTTGAACAGCTCTTATTGTTAGGAAGTTCTGCCTAATGTTTAGGTGGAATCTTTTTCCCTGTAGTTTGAACTGATTGCTCCGTGTCCTTGTCTCTGGAGCTGGATAAAACAAGATCCATCCTCAATATGATATCCCTTCAAATATTTAAACATGGCTATCATGTCACCTCTTAACCTTCTTTTTCCCAAGCTAAACACACCTAGCTCCCTAAGCCACTCTTCATAGGGCATGATTTCCAGACTTGTCATCATTTTGGTTGCCCTTCTCTGAACATGCTCCATCTTGTCAATATCACTCTTGAATTGTGGTTTGACCAAGGCAGAATAGATTGGTACATTTCTTCCTTTGGTCTAAATGTGACACTCCAACTGATGCAGCCTAGTATCATACTGGCTTTTTTTAGCTGCTGCATCACACTGTTGACTCATGTTCAGCATGTGGTCTACTAAAGGCCTAACCCTTTGAGGCACTGCCCTGGCTCAGTGCTAGGGAATCATGGGAATTGTATTTTTTTCTGGGACATTGAGCCTTCTCTGTGAAAGAGCTCTGGTGCCACAATAAATTATAGTTCCCATGATTCCCTAGCACTGAGCCAGGGCAGTGCCTCAATTTAATGTGCACTATTTCTGGCAGTCTGCTTAGGCCCAAAGTTTCCTAGATCCCTTTCACATGTACTATTGTCAAGCCAGGTGTCACCCTCCTATATCTCATTCTTTCATTTTTTTCTGCCTAAGTGTAGGTCTTTGCATTTCTACTTGCTGAAATTCATTTTGTTAGCTTTGGCCCAACTCTCTAATCTGTTAAAGTAATTGAATTCTGATCCTGTCTTCTGGGGTATTAGCTACTCGTGCTAATTTGATGTCATCTCCAAATTTGGTAAGCATGCCTTCTATTCCATCATCCAAGTCATAGCCTCTGTCTTTCTCCATACAGATATTCTGCAAGAAGGGAAATAATGATGGAAGAAACAGTGGTACGGTGGATTATGAGCAGAGAAGAGTGTCATGTGTGGCTACTTCAAATTCAGCGAATGAAGCAGGGTGACTCTCCAACAGTAGAAGTTATGTTCACAGTGAAATCATGAATGGAAAATTGTTAAATAGGACAATGATTTCTTTATCTACACAGGGATTCTCAAGCTTCCTAGTTACAATGGATGTTTATTGGAGTGCACAGAATTTTCTACATGGCTTGCATGGCAGGTGGCAAACAGTAGTGGCTAGTGAGTTATTAGCAGTTATTGACATTTGTCAGCTTTTGGTATTTCATAGCAGGAAAACAGAAATGGCAGCAATCATGCCCAATTGAACTTCCCATGATGTCAGGACATTGTGGACTCTCACACCTATCAAGAAGCACCTAGAAAAGGTTACAGATGTGTAGGAGGCAGTCAACTATGACAGTGATGTTGCCAGTGTTGTACATGGATCAACTAACGATTAAGCTATCAAAAGCAATCACTAGAGCTTACTGACAGCTGGCTCAATTGTTTGCACCTGTTCCCTCCCCCATTACACGTATGTCTGGAGTGGATTACCCTGGCTTGTGCTGGACACATTTCACCTTTCCCTATCATGATGTAACAGAACAACATCTTTACTTAAGATCACAAAGTCCTCTTTAATAGAGGATCTTGGAAGTATGAGAGTACACTGCCTTATGTGCTTCCTTATGGGGAGGGCTTGCAGGCGGATACCAGGAAAAAGAAAATAAATGGGACTCTTCCTGGGGTTTCAGTTCATGCTTGTAATAACTCTGAATATACATTATCTAATTGGAACCAGCAAGCAAAACTCAAATCATGATCTCAGACTGGATCCCAGTTTGGAGAAGGCAGGGTGGATTTTTCTCCCCTCTGCCACTCTTGCACTCCATGGGGATGAGTATAATCCAATGCGGACTTAAGTGGAATTTAAATATGGGAATCAGTAGCGTCACAGAGTGTGTGTGGTGTTTGTGGACTGCTCCGGGTGAAACCCCAGAAAGGGATGACACCCAAGAAAGGGGGGTGACATCCATCTGGTTCCCTGCCCCCTCAGGGGGCCTCCCTGCAGCTGTGGGCCTGGTTTACTGGGTCCTCCACATTGGTGGGCCTGCTCCGTGGGAGCATGCAGGGCTACTCTGGCCCCCTCCAGCCTTTCCCCAGGGGTGTGTGGGGCTTCTCTGCTCTGGCCTTTCCTGGAGGTGCGCAGGGCTTCTCTGGCTACACATCAGAAGTGCATCGGAAGTTGCACACCAGAAGTTCCACCCCCCATAAGTCCCACCCCCCCTGGTCAGTGACCACACCAGGTGACACCAACCTTAGGGATGCCAGTGATGGGAATATCAAACCTTTTGACTTTTTTTTTTTACTTTAAATAGCCAGATCAAAATAGGGTGGCCTGGTAAAATGGGAAAGAGACATCTGGCATGTTTAAAAGCTGTTTAGAAGATCTGTAATTTGTAGCTGTTGAAATTCCCTCTTCTATCTCTGAGCCATCAGACTTCACAATAGGCTCACAATCCCATGTTTCAGAACACACAATGGCTGAGATCAGTGTTGTGTAACATAAATCTCTGCATATGACACTATGCATTAATTTTGCTCCACAAGCTTTGTGCTAAATGGTAATTAAATGTGCAGCCTTTTGCATGACACAAGGGACATACCCATTGTGCAGTGTTCATCAACGTGCATCCATATACATCCATGCACAACGTGCATGCACATCCATACACAATGCCACTGCATGCACAACTCTTCTTCCACAATGTTGATCAGCCCTGGTGGCGCAGTAGTTAAATGCCTGTACTGCAGCCACTCACTCATAGACCACAAGGTTGCGAGTTCAATACCAGCCAGGGCTGAGGCTTGACTCAGGCCTGCATCCTTCCGAGGTCGCTAAAATGAGTACCCAGCTTGTTGGGGGGGCAATCAGCTCACAGTTGTAAACCGCTTAGACATCCCATAGCGTGATATGAAGCGGTATATAAATAAGCTGCTTTTGCTTTTGAACTGAATCTGGTCCTCATGCATTGGATAAAAATGCCCAACTGTCTATCCAAGGGAACTTATGCATTAGTCACCAATAGGATTCCAACCCATGTTGTCTTTTCTTCTCATTCATAAAATAAGAAAGATGTCTCAGAATCAGGCTAGATGCTAATAGGAATGCATATTCCCTACTGTTAATTTGCTCTCCTTCCCACAGTGTGATTTCCTCAAAGAGATGTGTTTCAGCATTCAGACTTATGATTTATATTCATGTTTACCTGTTAATGACCCATCATAAAACAAAGTATGCTAACTGTGAGATATGTAGGTGAGCAAAATCTTGTTCATCTTTAGATATACTAACAGTCTAGTTTGAACTTCTGCCAGTGTGAAGTCTTGTCGCTTACTTTTGACTTCCTTTCTTCCATTTTCCAAGCCAATATGTGGTGAGGGCTCCACTTTTTCAGAGTGGGAAGGGATGGGTTATTGCATTGTGTCCAACAGTGTGCAAATAGAAAAGGCACAAAAGTAGCACTATTCTAAAGAGCTAAATGAAGGAGCTATGCTCTCTCTCTCTCTCTCCCCCCCCCCAAGTAGGATCAAACTATAAAAAAGGTTTCTGAAAGTGACTGAAACTTTGCAATATTGTAGGGATGGTGGGATGTTGAACTATTTTGGGCCTCAGGGCTGGATGGACAAAATCCATTAGTACCCAATGGCATTCCCACCCTAGGTGTCACCTGGTGTGTTGGGGGGCTGCCAGGAGGGCCTAATGCAGCTGCAGGCAAAAGGGTATGCTCGCCCTTCTTTGCTGCTGATGTGGCCTCCTCCTGGGAAAGGAATCACTGTCATGGCGAAGCATGTTCGCCCCTCTTCTTTGCAACAGTGGCATCCTCCTCCCCCTGAGAGAGCTGCTGCTGCAGCGAAACATGGAAGGGTGCACTCAATTTATTCCTCCACCATGGCAGCAGCCTCTTCCTGAGGAGGGAGCTGCTGCTGCATTGAAGCCTGGAGGGGCATGCTTGTCCCTTCTCACCCCCAAGTAGGAAGGGGGCCTGACTGGGTGTCACCCCAATTTGGGGGAGTCACCTGGTGTGGACATGGAATTCTGCACCTCTCTCTGCATGTAGAAAGCCACTGATTCCTCTCCACCCTATTAATTCTCCCTGTTAGGGAGGTGAGCCAGACAGGTGGGATCCCTATATTGTTTCTTATCACTGATTGGAGATAACACAGTGATTCCTATTCTATTCTGCTCACCATCCTAGTGGGAATGATGACTAGGACAAAGAGAATTTCCCTCACTAGATAAATCCTAGCTTGCATTTGTGAGCTGCATTTGTCCCATTGGTCATATGTCCCATCCCATGTGCAAGCTGAATAATGCTACAGGATACAACCCACTCACATTTCAGTGGCTAGTGTATTTTTGCGCTGTGTTTCTCTGGCTATATATTTCAAAATGAAGACAATGAATTTAGACAAGATTTAGATCAGGTTGCATGCAAGTATAGAATAAAACCATTTATTTTGTTTTATGCACTGTTGCTAATAAACAACACATGACTTTAACAGTGTGTGAGTGTGTGTAGCTTTATGCATAAGTATGTGGAAGTCATTCCTATTACATTCAATTGGACTGACTACCTAGTAGGTGTGTGTACAACTGTAGCCCTGATTTGTTTCTTTTTTTTATTATGGTGTGGATTTATTTTGTCTCTTCCCACCCCCTCCAATCACAGCCAGGCCTGTTTCAGATACAAGACTTGAAGCATGCCAGTAACTTTCAAGAAAGCCAAAAATGTGTTTAAAACTGGATGGCTCTTGGCAGACATTGATGTTTTAAGGAAGCTCTGATGACTTCTAGAAAACACAAAAAGACAGTCTGTTTGGAAATAACTGACTTGTGTCATATTGAGTGAAATCTTAGCTTCTATAATAGCAAGAAAAAATGTTGTAAACCATGAGAAGAGGACTAACTGCCTAGGCATCTCAATCAGAGCCTGAAAAAGTTACATTTTTGGACTACATCTCTTAAAACTCTCAGCCAGTATGGCTGCTTTCCAGTCTCTGATGTTAGTGCATTATAAAATATGACTTTATTTGACCAATTCATTCCATTGTTTCATAGCAGTTCAACAATGCTCCCTCAGGAGGAGTGTAACCCTATTCAGGGTAGATAAGCTACCTAATCCCCAGACTCGGGAACCACCAGTACACAGAGCTTCCATCTTATCAGGATCCAACTTCAGTTTATTCACTTTCATACAGCTCATTCAGCATCCAGGCACTGCTCCAGCATCTTCACAGGCCCAGCCAACTTTAATGACAGAAATAAAGCTGAATATAATCAGCATACTGACAGTCCCCAATTCCCAAACTCCTAATGCCCACTCCCACCAGTCTAGGGATGCAAATCTTTATTTATTTCATTCTCTCACACAAAGATAATTCCAACAGTTTTCTCTCTGCTGGGTGAAATTATAAAAGATTTTGCAATTTTTTTTAAAAAATAAATTCATTTGGGATTTTCCTACAGGAAACATTTTACTGCACAAGAACATTATGCACTGACAAAAACTTGGCATAATATTTTTTTTAAAAAATGTACATTCAGGTGAAAATATTGATTTTGTGTGAAATGTTGGGATTTGTGCAAAATAAAGATTTGTTTTGCTCAAATATCCCCCTTCAAAAGTCACAAAATTAATAAGATCTCACAGCAAAAATCTCATAGCAAAATATTACAACATTTTTTTCAGTGGGATCTCTTGATATGCCAAGACACTTTTTATCATCAAGGACTAGAGAACTGTGTATTCTGAATATTCCAGATTGCACTCTATAAGAACTTTTCCCACTCCGTAAGAAACTCTAGAATAGTTGCTTTTCTTTCCAGGCTCTGTTTCTCTCTCTAATCTTCCTCTGAAATGAATGAATTTTACAGGTTCTTCCTTTTGTAGATCTTGGCAGGTTGCTCCTGTTCATGGATGTCATTATTTTTTAAAATGTGGGATAATAGCCTCTTAATTAACTATCTGCATCAGCAAATGGATGTAGCTTTCAAAAGAGATACTGTTTGCAATAATAAAATATTTATTATTATAAAATGGAATGTAGTAAGCATTGTACAATTCCAATATTAAAACCATAAATATACACTAGAAGATACTAAAACAGTAAAATTCAGCACAGCAAAAATATTTCACATAGCAGCAAAACAAGGGAAAATATAGTACAGAGAGCAAAGGCTAAAAGCACCATCAGATACAAAAGCTAGAAACTACACCACAAAGACAAAAATTGTGTATTTAATATCACAATACTCACATGCTTAAAATATCTGATAGAAAGTTTTAACTTAGTATGAAAAGATACATAGGGGAATTGGGTGAGTTTCCCAGAAGAGTGTGTTTCAAAACTGCAAAGGGGTTTTGCACTTAGGGGTGTAAAGGTGGGCAAAATGAGACACTGCCTTTCCCAAATAAAAATCCTCTCCCATGAAATTTTCTTTCAGTCTCCTACTTTCTAGAATCACAATAATTTAAAACATCAACTGCATATTTAAAAATACAGTTTAAGCACCATAAGAAAAGGTGCAGCCAGAATTACCAAGGGAATGCAAACACTGCAAATATAAGAGCTCTAGAAGTGAATGACTGTCAGTGTCTCATTCTCTGCAAAGCTAGAAATTTGGGACTGGGAAAAATTAATTGTGGAGGCAGAATTCTTATTTGGTGGACAAAGCCTTTATTGTCTGTTCTTCCCACTCCCCCTAGCTACATCGCTGGTGTCAATAATGCAAAAGCTCTCTCTCCAGATTGAGAGAGACCTCAAGAAAGAGTTTCTGTAGGCTGGACTGAGAAACTTGAACAGGACTGGGAACCTATGTTCTTTCTCTGTGCACAAATTGCCAAAAATGCCAGACAACAACAGGAACAAAATAGAAATGAGAAATCAACTCAACCTGTACTGAAAGTCCCTATAACCTATTTAAAAGGTAAATCACAGCTCCTGGAAAAATCGGTAGTCTTGGAAGCAAAACCAACCAGGGACACATTTTGTCCAGCTTTGGTGTAGGGATTTTTAAGGAAAGAGTATGTATATTCTTATTCTTATGCTTATTCTTAGCCAGTATTCTACACCAGCTATTTAGTTAAGTATAATTAACTAGGTAACCTTTCTTGGCCCAACCTGCAGCCTAGTGGAAATGTCATTTGCCCATGCTCTGATTGTCAGAATGGATCTTCTTTTCCCCATTAGCTGATTCCCAGTAAAGTAGGTTGGGATAAGAGTTACGATCATGGCAATAGTGTCACAATTGTGGCCAAGTAATGATTTTGAATACAGAACAGTTACCTAGATTTACTCATCTATAACTATTCCATATTCACAAGAATTACCTAGTCACAACTGTGACACTATTGCCACAACTGTAACTCATCTTTGCTCCCAACTTATTTTACCAGGCACCAGTCACATGGGGAGAAGGAGGCCCATTCTGTTGATGATTGGAGAATGTGTGAATGATGTTTCCACTGGGTTTGGGACTGATGGAATGGGTGGGCCAGGAGAGTTACTACAAAATAGCTGATGTAGAAGACTATCACATTATGCTATAATGCTGTTTACCTGAGCCAGCTTAAAATTATAAGCAGGCAGCATCCTGATAGTATCAGATGTATTTAGCCACTGAAATCACTGCCCGGGTGCAGCCTGGCTCCATTGCTGCCCAGAGGGGTGCTCTGGTGGCCATTTTTTTTAAGCCAGAAAATTCCTGGCTTTGAAAAGAGGTGAGAGGATCACTCCTTGGAGTGGTGACGGTGCCAAACTGCACCCAGGTGGTAATTTCAGCAGCTAAATGCATCTGATCCTATCAGGATGCCGCCCACTTCTAATTTTAAGCCGGCTCAGGTAAGTCACGTTATAACATAATGTGATAGTCTGTGGCCTATAGGAGGCAGGCCTGGGTGATATTGCAAGGATGGTGTTACAAGGGACAACCCCCTGGTGATTACATTAAACACAGTTACATTCCTCAAGTATAAGAAGGGCCTTCACATGAAGGATGGAGCAACTTTATTTTCTGCTACTCGAGAGGGTGGGATTCAATCAATCCAAATTACAAAAAAGGAGATTTCTGAATAAGCAATGGGAAGAACTTTCTGACTGTAAGAACTGTTTGACAATGGAACAAATTACTTCAGAATGTAGACAACTCTCCTTTGTTAGAGATTTTAAGACAGATTTTAAGCATGCATTGGCTGTGGATTTTGCTGGGATTGGGGTAGGCTGGACTTGGTGTGCTTTCTGACTATACAATGCTATAATCTTAGCTGTCTTGTCTCTTCTGCTGTCGTCCCTGTGGGCACATAGATCTTTGCACATGTGCTTGTAGTTTGTACATTTTCAACAGAATATGCCCCACCTACTCTCATGATTTACCCACTAGCAATGCCACCATCTTGATTTGGATTGATTTTTGAGCCTGTTAGCCTTCAACTTGTCCATAAATGTAGACTAGCACTGTTTCATTCATCCCTACAGCTTCACTTGGCTGTAAAGAGAAGATACAGAACTATGTGTCATTCAGCTGAACACTGATGACAATGTATCCCAACTCCCCTGAATGATATCACTCTTGTTAAAAAGAATGAAGGATAAGATGGAAGATGCTAGCCATAGATGCAGGTGAAACATCAGGGATAAATTCTTCCAGAACATGGCCCCATAGCAAAAAACCCAATAAGATGGAAACTTGCATGGCTCCAAGCCATGATGACGCAGGACTCATGGGAAGTCTACCACTACATCCTTATGAAAAGAACTGGAATTACCACAAGAAATGGTTGCACCACAAACAGACCCAATTCCAACATTCACTTCAGAAGGGTATAATCGTTGATGGTATCAAAAGTTATCCACATCAGATTTAGCTTACTTAGTCATATATGAAAACACATGACACAAGTTTATTTATTTCTCCCTTCCTCCTGATTCCTTCACTGCCTCCTTTACTGGTCCAAACCTTTGTTCACAATAAATATTTCAAAGTCCTTGACTTTGTGGTCTAGTGTCTCCTGTAACCAGGAGAGGTTGGATTGTCCCCTAGATCTTTGTTCTCTCATCAGATCAGGCAAACTACATGGACTTGTTCCTTTGAAACAAATGTTGGATTTTGAGCTCACCAGCTCCAAAGCATTAATGACAGCAAAAGAGTGAGCTGGATTTTGTGAGGTGCCTATTGTTCTTTTTCTTTTGCCTCCTTGTTTAGTAACAGGTGGTACTTCTCTGAGCAGTCTACCATGAGCAGCTGGCTGATAGGCGACTCCAGCTGGACATTATCTCGCTCTTTAGTGCTGTCCCACCTGCTTTCTACCACAAATAAGAGCCTTTTTAAAAATCTAAGGGGCAAGATTCTCTGACTCTCTGTGTGTGTGAGTGAGACTGTATGTGTGAGAGAGCATAGAGCAAAACATTGGTGCAACCCCCCCACTTTATGTTTCTTATGTTTCCATATTTGGATTTGAATCTTAACATTTTTTTAAAAAAAGAACAAATCCAAGGTGTCTTTCCTCCACCCCCTTGCATTTCCTCCTTCCTTTGTTACTTTACCCTCTTTGATAAAAAACATTTCATTATCTCTTCCCTATCGTTTGATCAGATTTGTCTTGCCCTACAACTTCCTTTCCCTTGAAGCATACCCATTGACATGAGTATGCGTGCCCCCCAGTGCCTTTTTTATTGTTTGGAATTAAGAAATGGCAGAATAGGCTCATGAAAGATTAATGACTTCCTGCAAGCATCTTTGTACCTGAGGACAAGCAATTACAAAAATATGTCCCAGAGACAAGGGGTGGGGAGGAGGCAGGGAGAGGGAAGGGAGACCAAAAAGAAAGGATACTAAGAGCATGTTGGCCAGGTATTTCCTAGCTGCAGAGAGACAGAAAACCTGGCTTTGCTACTGTTTTATTTAGTGAGATTTTTTTCCTGAGCAAAATATCAATTTGTTCTGCCCACATAAAGTTGTCTTTGTAACTACAAATGTGACTGACGCTGCATTGGTACACCCCTGGCTGAGTCCTCAGTCTCTCTCTCTCTTGTTCTCTTTGATTCTGTGGCTGTCCCTGTAAGGGGTTTGGCACTATTCATTGGTCTTCTCCATACAGCAGGACAGACTGTGAGTTGGTTCATGGCTGCATTCCAGAAGATTGCACAAGATAATAAACTACTTGCAAACTTAGTCTTTGCATAGCAATTGATTAATGCAACAGAGGTGATTTCTCACATTAGGCAGAAGCAAACTTATGTTTGCCAAGGAACAGAGACACAGCAAGGAGCTGCCATCAGTCATTGTTCTCAGAGGAAGGGGTCTGTATGACATGTGCATTTAATAAAGCACATGTTTGTTGCATTTTCAATTTACAGCTTTAAAGGTACACTTTTAAAAGATAGGCCTGCACATTAAAAAGTGTCATGGATAAAACAGCAAAATATTGTGCATAGGAAACAATTTGGCAGGTAAAATAGCTTGCATTCCATGGGTGGTTTGGATTTTGGTGCTCAAATACCTAGTGTAAGTGAATGTCTTATCACATATGTGAAGGATCCATATTGACTTTACAAACAAGATAGGTAAGCAGCAATTATGAGTAATCTCTACTCCCTCCCCCCCATGCCAAACTTCAAGTGCTCTTCTGAGTTTTACACAATCATTAAAAGAATTCACATCTTTGGGCAATACTATCAGGCCTCTTGAATGTGACATGTCTTGAGGCAACAATAACTTATAACTGGGCCATGTTCAGAATGCAGATTGTTGCCTGGAGATCAAGCTTTCAAGACTGAGACTTGTAGCCTTAAAGCAGAGGATCTGTGTCATAGCAGATAATTTCAGATTGACAGACCCCAGAAGGCCAGTTCTTGCCATTAGCAACAGCTCACTCATATGTCAGCATTTGCAGGAGTGTGATACCTATACTCTAGCATACACATAAGGAGCCATCCTGTTGTGGCCATTACTTGTGGGTTATTGGGGGTAGGGAATGCCATTTCAATACACACTAGAGACCAAATGACATGGTGGCCTTCATGTCAGTGGGGTGAAGAATCCACTCCAAGTGTTAGTTTAATTGTTAAATGAATTATCCAGGGTGCTGAACCTATTCTGGGGAGAGGGTTTAATACATTCAACAGTTCCTTTAAAGTTCCATCTAAAACCCAGAGAGTATTATCTTTCTCACTAACAAGGCAGCCAGCAGCAAGAGACCTATGTTTGGTTCTCCTAATGTGTTTTTGTTTTTCCAAGAGGATTGCAGTAAGTCTCTAGTTTGTAAGAATATTTCATATTTATGACACAAAGGGAACCTTTGACACTAACTGAGAAAGACGTTTGTAGTATAAGCTGTCATAGGAGTTTATCACACGGGGGAAATCCCGTGCGAAAATGGGGCTTTAAATTAGAAATAAACCGCAAAAGCGGTCATGATTTCACACGACGTCACTGTTAAACTGATGTTAAAAGAAGGTTAATCTGAATGAAAACCCCTCATTTACACTTCTTTTTACTTTTGGAAAAACCCAAAAGTAAAAATGAGGGGTTTCGTTCGGATTAACCTCCTTTTAACAGTGCTTTCACATTTCACACAGGGCAGAATGGGAGAAATCCTGTTCATTAAAAGCTTCCGTTTTGCGGCTTTTTTTCACTTTAAAGAGTGATTTTGCATGGGGCTCTCAGTGTGATAAACTCCATAGACTG
>CM034706.1:44178727-44209515 GCA_020142125.1 Phrynosoma platyrhinos | reverse complement strand
CAACTCTATGATTCTATGATTCTATGATTCTACATAAGGTCTGACAAGGATGCACTGGAAGCACTCAGGGAAAATATCTGGAAAATATGACAACTTCCTGCCTGGTGGGAATGTTGAGGAAAATTGGAAAAGAAATAAACTGTTGAGTCTTAGCCATCATGATGATATGTCTACAAAAATAACAACCCTAAACATAACTTGAAAAAAAGCGGCCAACTTATTACAAATAGCAAATAAGCATGATGAAAGATCTTTAAACTCCTTTACTCACATTTTATTAGTATTTCTTTATCCAACTATTATATCACTTCACAGATAAAAAAGTAGATTTTCTTTTATTTTCTTTGGGCATTACAAATGCACCAGTAATTAATTTAATATAAATCACCCGCTTGCATTAAGCTTTGACTTAGTGTGTGCAGGTCTTTCAACAATGAGACTTAACATTCTGACCTAACATTTAATGCATTAATACTAATTTTATCCTTATACTAAGACTCTGTGCTGCATTAAATCAATCCAGGTTAATTCAGAATTATGTCTCTCCCACCCAGTATCAATAGAAGCACTGTTAGTTTTCCCTAGAGCTGACCACCCACTTTTCTGAGAATCTGCAGTGAATTAGAAAATCTGTCATTGCAGGAGAAGCTGGACAGCTAGGATATGGCTTGTCATTCCACCTATACAATACTTGCTCTTTGTCTGCTATCTCTTAAACTAACCTGACATAGCCTAGCCCTTTTGGTCAATGGCAGCTTTATTCTCTTGGAAAGAATGCAGCACTCACCGGCATTATTAAGAAATTTCTGGACAATGTTTCGTGGCTGAGCAATAATCCAAGGTTCTATTAAAAAGCCATCTGGGTAATTAATAGCACATTTGTTCTCAGCCTCCTCCCAATTTGTCCATTAGTGGAATAAAAGCACAGGACAAAGGGTAATGTGGTTAAGTTATATTTTACAAGAATTCTTCAGGAAGTTAAAAACACATGATAGTTTTCCAAAGATGCATAAGTTTATGAGCACTCTGTGAGATCAGCAACATAGCAAGCCCCAGAGGCTTTTAATCAGCCTTTTCCACTGTCAATAGTTGATGAGCTGACATACAGTACAGGCCCTATCCTCTTTTGCATTGACATGTCTCAACATGAGAGGGCGAGGAGGCAGGCATGGTGGTAGTGGCAGCATGTGAATCATGAATACAGTCTCCATTATTAAATTAGACCTGATTCCAAAATGCATGTCAAGCCTGCACATCAAAAGCAGCATAGATGAATTTTATACCCCCTAACCTGATAGCTGAAGACTTTGTTGAGGTTTCTTTTTAATGTCTTCTCTTGAAAGAAGGAATCCAGCCTCAGGCTGCATGAGTTTTCTCTCTCTCTTAACATTTTCTTAAGGGCTCCCCCAATTTTCCAGCCTTTCCCATTTTCTCTTTTTTAAAAAATATGTGCGTTAATGTTGAAATGCAAGATTCAAAGTTATAGGTTACTTTGTCACTCTTTCTACTTATCCTGAGCCAGATAATGAATGTTTTTCTGCAGAACTTTGTGCTTTGAAACTACTGTGCAAAATCTAGGGAGAAGCTGTCCTCAGCAAAATACCTAGTTAGAGGACACATGCTATAAAACTCGCCGCAAAAAAGTAGGCATGTAATCCCAGGAGGATGGGTCCTTGAATTAGTGTGCCTCACTTTGCTAAAAATCTCTATACATCAGTTGAGGGATATAGTTCTGGATGATCTTCTAACACAGCATTGCCCAATTTGGTGTTTTCGAGGCATTGTGAACTACATCAGCACCAGCCAACATAGAGTGTGGTCAAGGAGCTGTGGTCTAAAACTTCTGGAGCACACTAAACTGGAAGAGAGGCTTTTCCAAAAGATAGAGCGCATATCCTATATCTAGGGAATGCTGAAATATTCTGTTCTAAATCATGCCAAAAAGAAGTCAGTCTCCATTATTATAAACTAGCAGTATTAGCCAGCTTTTCCAGGCTTAGAAATCTTTTAGTTCTTCCACTCCCCCACATTTTTTCTGCTACTCATGGAAGGATAGAGGAATCTGTCACCTAATGACTGAAGGTAGTATTGCAATCTATCAACTAAACTAAACTAAGCTAAACAGTATATACTCATGTATAAATCTAGATTTTTTTGTAAAAAAAAAATGGCCTCGGAAACCTGAGTTGACTTATCCATGGTTCAATATAAGTACTGTACTTTTATATAATAAAAGGAACCATCCTCTGGTGAAAGGCAAGAGCATAATCTGTCCTGGAAGCCAATTACCTGGTGCAGGGAGCAGGGCTTCCACAGGGCAAGGCTTTTGGGGGTGATGCGTGCTCATTTCCCCATGCCAGCCCATCCTTTTCCTGATGAAGAAAAGGACAGGACGGACACAGGGAGTGGGAGCACATGTGGGGGGAGCACAGGGACAGCAAGGGTGTGAGGGGAGCATGGAAGCATGCAAGGGGAGCACAAAGAGTGGGTGACAGAATGCATGGAGGAGAGTGGAGATGGCATGGGGTGGGTGGGAGCGCAAATGAGGGAGTGTGGGGATGGCACAAGGGGGGACCGTGCATAAGGGGATGCAGAGATGGTGTACAGTGGATGGGAGCACATACAGGAGTGTGGAGACAGTGTGGGGGTTGGGACTGCACATGGTAATGGTATGGGGATGCACAGGGGGAGGGCCCAACTGGATGGCACCTCCTTCTGGGATGGCACCCAGTGCAGATGACACCATTACACCTCCCTAGTGATGTCACTTCTGGATGCACTGACCCACCTCTCTTTTCTCATCCATCCAGGCTTTAGTTATGCCTGATAGAATTTTGCAAGTTCTTTGGCATTGTTTTCCTTCCTTTATCCTTTAAATCCTTTGTTACACACTCCTAGGTTTTACCCTCGACGTATTCATAGATCACATCAACATTTATAATTCTTCCCCCCAAAATGTGCGGCTCTTGACTTATACATGAGGTCAACTTATAGTTGAGGATTACAAGGAAGAATTTCCCAGTATTTGGCCATCTTTCATTAAAAGAGGACTTTCTGAATCCTTTTGATGTTCATTACCAGGCATCTCCAGTTCAAAATGGACCTTAGTTTAAGGCTTGGACAAGTCACATTCTGTCATTCTTAAAGAAAGACAATGACAAACTTCCTCTGAATGAGCTTTGCAAAAAACAAAAAACAAAAAAACAAAAAACAAAAAACCTGTCACTGTAATTTGGAGCTGAAGGCCTATAACAACAACAACAACAACAATTATATTATTGTCAAAGAAGCAAGACACATATTCAAGTAATTTTTCTTCTGTTTGCATTAAAATGTATCAGATATATTTCAATCTTTCTTCCAGCATAAGTCCAACTTTTTTTGCCTCTCCTCCCTGCAGGCATATTTGGAAGGAATGATAGCAAATATATCTTACAAGAGAATTGCAGTACAATCCTAGGTACATCTACTCTGAAGTAATCCAATAAAAGTTGAATGTGGCTTACTTCCTGGTAAGTGAATATATGGCTGCAGCTTTGCATCTCCATGCACATGTAATTTCAAGTGTGTGCATTCATGTTACATGGTTTTATGTGCTGTGTATAAATATATACATGCCCTTGGGAACATATATTTTAATTTATGTTTTAGTTTAATAGAGCATACTGGGACTTCAGTTTGAACCACAGCCAAATCAAATCATGGGCAGACCAAAGGGACATTTCAAGATGACTTGTATATGGAATCTAGATCGACTATTCTGTATTCCTACCTTTCCACCCAATTTATGTGCGCCGCTGGACACTTTGTTAAATATAAATATTTGTTGGAAAGTTTACAGCCCATAAGTACACTGCAATAACTGAGACAAAATGCTGTGTAAATTCTTAGCGGAAGTCTAGATAAGTGTAGTGTAAGTGTATGGACTCAAATGTACAGTTTGCCTGCACAACACAGTTTACAGCAACTTTCTTGAACTGGGTATCTGCCAAAATACACATGAGTTCAATCTTGAATCTAACACTTCATATATTGAAGTTAAAACTTTTTAAATTGCAACCTTCTTCATTATGGAACATACCAATGTAGACTTTTAATTTCCATACTTGGGTTTCTAAGCATCCCTATAGAGTGTTAGTTCTTTGAGCAGTCATCACAATGAGCCAGAGCTAGGAATTCAGGAATCAATTTGTACCCTAATTTTTTAAAAAATATCTTTCATTCTAGCTCCCGCTCGCTAGTTAAGTGGCAACATATCTCCATATATTGCCTACAACCATTGATGGCTATAGGATTTAGGGACAGTATTCTAGATTTAATAAGAACATGATTTTAAGCAGGTATGTAGCTACAGGGAGGGGGCAAATTATGGGCTGAAATTCTCTATTGCAGTCTATGTTGCATAACCTCCTTAAATATACTTAGGTACATAGCAGAAACACTAAGGAACCCTATCGGTGTATTGTGAAGATGCATAATGGCACATTGACAAGAATGTCCTCTTATGCCTTAAGTGCCATTATGCCTTGGCCTCACTGTGCATTGATTCTGATGTGCATTGCTTCTCTTGTGCATCAGGTCCCATTGTGCATCAGTCCTGATGCACAACAGTGACTTTGCTGGCTCTCCTATGTACCCCCTTGCTGAAAACAGATGTGAAACTGCTCAGTTCTATTTTCTGCAATCATAAGTCAACATGTGAAGATGTAAATCCCCTAGCCCTCCTCCTCCTCCTCCTCTTATCCCACCTTTTTCCCAGACTGGCACTCAAGGTGGCTTACAACAGTTAAAACAAAGAGATTATCACACTAGCTGCTTTTTCCCAATCTGGGCATGGGCTGAGACAGGGCTGGGATCATGTCTTATTGCACAGCTCAGTGCCCAGATAGTTACCTTAACTAAAAATGCTTCTTTTCTATAATGGAAAACTATTTCAGTGGTGTACCTGCCTGGATAGGCAGGGCTTCTAGGGGCATGACTTCTGGGGGTGCGGTCATGTGGCATGGGCCAGGAGAAATGGTTGTGCTCCCGGCCTGGGAAGCCTGCTAGAACCCCACGCCAGCTGGAAAAAAGGTGGCGTGGGCATTGGGAATCCCGTACTGGCCAGAAAAATGGTGGTGTAGGCCTGAGGAACCCTGCACTGGCCAGAAAGATGGTGGTGCAGACCAGGAAAATGGCTGCACGCCACCTGCCTGGGGTGGAGACACTGCTCAGAGGCCTGGAATAGGCCCAAGGGACACCCATGTGGACCCAAGGAGTGCCTGTAGGTGGCAGGGCCTATTGGGTGTCACCCACCTCATCTGTGGTGTCACCCCAATTCTGGAGTGTCACCTGGTGCAGTCTGAACCCCCGGCACCCCCCAGGAATGCTACTGCCCTACCCTACCCTACCCTACCCTACCTAGAACTTGTACATTTCCTGTGTTCTTTCCTTAGCCACATTGTCTGCTTCTGTTCTTTGGATGCCTAAACTGAATGTCTAAATGCTGAAATGAGGTTTTCAGTTATCGCAGCACTAGAAATTTAGCAATTGAAGGAAAATTTTATAGGAAGACAATATTCTTCCTGATTGTAAAGGGGCACTGCAGATATGAAACACATCTAGGGACAAAATGGGGAAGAGATGAAGGGGACTATGTATACCCAATACCCAGCATAGGCCACATCACAAACACATCCATCTTTTGGGTAGAAACAAAATACTTTGGAATTGGAGGGGAAATAGCTCCAAGCATTGTTTAATTAGCAAAAATGGACAGAAAAAAAAAGAAGTAGCAGATATTACAGTAGAAAATACTGCTACATCTGGACACATTTGCCCCATTTGGGAAATTTCTTAGCTAAACCTGCTTTTTCAAGTTCTTCAGTTTGGCAGTATCTGTACTATGCACAATATAGCTTGGGGAATTTTGCTCAGATTTTGGAAAAGTCCCATTTTTGGCCTCCCCCAGCTAGATTGGCCACTAATGATGCTGGCTGAAGAAATATGGGGGCCATAGTCAACAAAAGTAACTTTTACCTACTCTGATTTTGTTAGAGGAGTCTCTCTTCCCTTTTGGAAACGTTAATTTTGGTACTTTTTTGTGATAAGAATACTAGGGGGAAAATCACTTGTGGCATTGGGAAGGATTGTGCTGATTACCCCCAAATTGTTTACACACTAAGCCTTTTGCTCAGGCAATTTTCTGGCTCAATAGCACAGTTGCCTTGGAAAGTGTTTAAGGTGATACAGATTGAATTGGAGATGACCCTTACTTTACCTTGTCAGCTTCATCAGTGCCTGATGGTTTGTTTTCAACAGTACCCTCGTTAAATTCTCCATTTTCATTCTCTAAAAGTCTAGAGAGAGCTCTTTTGAGGTCTTCTTTGTTCCTTCTAGACCAAAGCTTTATCTGCACAGGAGATTAACTTGCTTCTGTTTGGTGTGGAATTTGGTTCACTACATTTGTTTGGAGGGTGTGTGTGTCTCTCTCTGTGTATATATATATATATATATATATAGTCATATGCTCCTTATTAGGAATTCCTTCCACTAGGCCAATGAATCTTTCCTAGTCAGAGCTCGGAGGAGTTAATTTTTGGATCTGCTGCATGAGAGGATTTTGGGAATCACAGTAAAAGGAAAGAAAAAAAAAGGGGGAAGGAACCTTTGGTTCTAGCATCTGTCATTTTACATGATGCCATACCATGCCTTGAACCCTGTCAATTCAATATTCATGCTAAGTGAATTATTCTCCATGGCACAACAGATATTGGAGATTATCACACAAGCCCCTGTTCTCTCTGTGATGGGGTTAATGAAAGAAACAAATACATGCTGGATTGGGAGCTCTCCGTATCACACATGTCTGCAATAACTATAGCAGCCGTTGCCAATCTGGGACTCTCTTTCCCAGCATGCTCATTAATCTCATCTCCCTATCTTATTGCTTTATCAACATGCCTTTCCTTTTTAATTTTAATTTTTTTCTTTCTCTTTTACATAATTTAGGCATTATGGCAATGTGATGAGGGGGGCAGGAGGAGGAAAAGCAAGTTAACCCCCCCCCCAAAAAAAAAGTTGTCTTGGGAATAGTGAGGAGGGGTGAGGGAGAGGAGGAAATTGACACCACGTGACTACCCAGTGCCAAGACTGAAGGACAGCTATTATTGCACATAAATCTAATGCCACAGCAGCGATATTAGCACCAATTGATGGGGGAAACCTGTCAATGAAAAGGTGTGTCATAGTCATGGATGGAGGGCAGACTAGCTGCAGCTCAGCCACAACAGTTTTACACATGTCTATTTTGTTTTAATTCCCCTTTTTTGCCTCATGTAAAAGTCTCAGACTTCTGCTGACAGTGGCAGAAGCAGAATTGTGCAGACAGCAGCGCTGTGCATTGCCATTGTGCATTTGATGTTGTAGTTGCACAGCTTCTGAACAGCTTCTTTTCACACAGCTATTTTTAACAAGGTACACAAATGGTACACCTATGCTTCCTTTCCTGGGAGCTGTCCACATGGATTCTGTGAGTCACAAGGTTTGGACTAGCACATATCCATAAGACTTAGATGGTTATAGGTATGGTGTCTGTCTTTTTTTTAAAAAAATCTTTGTCGTATTGTTTCAGGGAACATTTAATTTTTTTGCTGAAACAGCTTAACTGGCTGCCAGTCCATTTCTAGGCACATTTCAAAGTACTGGTCATAACCTGTAAAGATCTATACAGCTTGGTTCCAGACTATCTGACAGACACTTTGGACCCAGTATGAGCCTCCTAAACCTTAAGATCTTTGTTAGAGGTATTAGGTCCATGGGAACCCCTCCTCTTTTGATATCAGAAATGTAATAAAACATATGCTGGTGACTCTTCTACAACCTTGATTGTGGATGCCATGACTAGAAAGCAATCCCCACATGTAGGCTAGCAAGCAAGAGGCGCACTGGAGCCCTCTGGTTGATTGATCAATTCCAGACATTCAGGAGGAGGTAAGGAGATCCAAACCTAGAAAACAAAGGGCCACAGATATGGTAAACAAGCTTGTGTGATCTTGTGTGCTAATCCTCTCTGCTTGCAAATGCGTGTCTGTTGCTCGCCATTCACACCTCGGTGACACCACCTTGGAAAACTACTTCAAAGTGGCTCCAGCATTTCAAAGTAAATCCAACCTCATTTCAAAGTATTCCAGAACTATTTGGTCTTTTCAACCCCATGGAATCTGCCCCAAATGCATATTTTTTGTATAAATATCAGGGCTTTTCAGCAAGTCCTCGGCTAAGTCCGGCAAGCAGGCAGAATCTTTGCCAGGCTAGCACCTCTATCGCTCGCCACCTCCATTTGCCACAGGAGCAATTCAGTCCTCTTTCCATTCCGAGACCCACCACAATTGGAACCAAGATTGTGCCTTACATCTATTCCAAGATGCCTTACATCTATTCCAAACTCCCACCTTTGATTTTTCTAGTCCTTGTGTGCATATGTGGTTGTTTGCTTGAGTGATGTGCTTATTTTCCCTTTTAAATAAAACTCATTCTCATTTGGAAATCTTCCTCTGGAGTTCTGTGTACTTTGGGACCCTGTAAAGCTGGGATAGATCCTCTAAGACCGATTTACCCTGGTTGTGCTATTTGAACTAAGTATAATTCCCCTAAATACAAATTGGTCTCAGAGTGTCCTCCTCGGATATGTCTGCACTGAGGGTTACAGAAGAGTTTCTGTCCCACCACTACCACATTTTGTGAGGATAGAAAAAATAGCCTTCTCAGTGGCTGCTCTCACACTGTGAACTCCCTTCCTTGGGAAACCAGCTTAGCCTTTGCTAATGCCTTTTTGCTGGGAAGTGAAGATGTTTTTATTTAAGGAAGCCTTTGGTCTTTAACTGGGTGTGACAGAAGGGTCTTTTCATGGGGTGTGCTGCACCATAGTTTTATCTTTTCATATCTATTTTAAATTGCTTTAAGTTTTTTTTAAAAAAATATGGTCTACTTAATGTTTTTTAAACATTTGTACTGTTGTTGTGTGCTTTCAAGTCTTTTCTGACTTACGTTGACCTCAATGTGACCCTACCATGGGGCTTTGTTGGCAAGATTTGTGTAGAGGGTATTTACCATTGTTTTCCTGTGAGGCTGAGAGAGCGTGGTTTGACCAAGGTCACCCAGTGGTTTCCACGCCCAAGCAATAGCAATAGCAATAGCAGCTTCATTTATATACTGCTTCATACTATGCCATGAAGTCTATAAGTGGTTTACAACTGTAAGTGAATTGCCCCCTATAAGCTGGATACTCATTTTAGTGGCCTCAGAAGGATGCAAGCCTGAGTTGAGCCTGAGCCCTGGTTGGTACTGAACTCACAACTTTGTGGTTTGTGAGTGAATGGCTGCAGTACAGGCATTTAACCACTGCACCACCAGGGCTCCAAGTAGGGATTTGAACCTTGGTCTACCAGAGACCTAATCCGACACTCAGACCATTACACCATGCCGACACTCTTTATACTAGATATGGTTTACATTATTTTTATTTAAATCTTATATTGGCTTACAGATTGTAAACTGCTTAGGGAATGCTAGTTCACTGATAAACAGTGTAGAAATGTACTTGCTATTGCTATATTGTAACCCAACTTGGGTCACATATTGGAGAAAGATGGTATAATAAATGAATAAATACATGAATAAATAAATACTTTCCAATTTTTATGCCAAGCAGTACTTTCCATTGCTGCGTACATTACAGGGATAAGGGCTACCATCAGGACTCCAGTTTTTTTATTTTATTTTTGCTAACGGTGGCCTAGATATCTCTGGTTTTGGGTCTGTTTAAGATTATTAGCAGTTCTAGTTGTACTTGGGTGAATTAGTGAGTGGGTGTAGTATAGAGGCTACAAATGTAATGCTATGCAGAGAGATCAGAAGTTTGCAGTTCAAATATCTCTTCAGACACAAGCTCTCAAGGTGGCCCAAGGGCAGCACAAGACACAAGAGACAAGGAACAGCCTGCACACCATGCCTTTTTACCCTCTTTTCTGTACAACTTAAAATGTAATATGATGACATTGGTAAAAACACTTGGCTTTGCATGAATTAGAATAGCCCTTAGAATGAGAACTTCTAGTGTATGTGTATGTGTTTAATATACTCTTCAGACCTTCCTAATGCACTCAATGCAGCTTGATTTCAGAAGTTAAGCAGGGCCAGGCCTAATAATAATAATAATAATAATAATAATAATAATAATAATAATAATTTATATCCCGCCTCTCCAAACAGATCGAAGCAGCTAACAGTAATAAAACAGCATTAAAATACAGTAAAACATCATATCCCATAAACTCTCCCATCCACAATAAAAAGTACATTTTAATTATTAAAACAAAGCAGGAGCAATTGAAGGGCAATTGATAATAGGGATCTCTGGGCAGGGCTAGGAAAGATTCCTGCCTAAAACTCTGGAGAGCTCCTCACAGTTGACAGCTCTTGGCAATATAGTTGATATTGAGCTAGATAAGCCAATGGGTCCATATCCTCCAGTATTTCACAGACGATAACTGTAAATAAGAATGAATGAAATGGCTCTTGGACTCTGGAACATGTTCAGAGGAGAAGTGTGTAAGTTTACCTTCCTGACTTTATTTTCTGACTTCTGGGGCATTTGTTTAGGCAGTGGATTACCTTGGTTGGGAATTCTAAATGTCCTCCCTAAAATGCCAACCCCAGGATACCATAGGATAGACCCATGGCAGTAAAAATGGAATAATAGCTCTATAATTCTGTAGTGCAGATGAGCCTTCATTTGAGAATTCTAATACTGATATCTGGAAGAAACTGGCTTAGAAATCAGAAAGTAAAGTCAGGAAGGTAAACTTGCAGTCTCCTCTGAACATGTTCCAGAGTCCAAGAGCCACTTCATTCATTCTTATTTACATATTCCTGTTCTTCATGAATGAAACAGTTCTGACTAGTTTTGAATAAGTGAAAGAAGTGCATATAAACAAATGCACCCTCTGAGCTATGCAGCTTGTGGTCTATATATAATGTCAAAAGGCTCCCAAGGTGATGCACAATAGGTTAAAATGTTTAGAACACAAAAATGATTAAAAAAACAAACAAAAATAAAAGCAAATCAAACTTAAAAAAAGAAACTAAATGATGCATTAATTCATCAATACGCATGAATAACTGGGTTCAAAATGTCCTTTTAGTGTAATATGTGAACATGCTCTTGTTTTGTATAGCAATTAATGTGTGTCTTGTTTTTTTTAAAAGCCTTTAAGCAGTCCTTAGTTATACAAGTTTTAAAATTAGTATATATCCACTGTGTTCATTTTTTAGTTGATCAATCTCTGTGTTGTGTCCTAGTGACTCTATTAAGGGGTTACCTTGGCAAAATTTATTCAGGGAGGATTTGTCTTTGTCTTCCTTTCAGGCTGAGAAAATGTGATTTGCCCAAGCTCATCTGGTGGGTTTCCATGGCTGATCAGGGATTCAAACTTTGATCTCCAGAGTTATAAACCACTACACCATGCTGATCAATCTACCCATTATAATAGGCTATACATACTTTCCTATATATCTTCATATAAACCTGAGAGCAGGCAGAATGTTATGAGCACAATCCAAAAGCAACATTTGTCAAGGCAAAGAGCTGCATGTGGCCCTCTCAGGCTGTTTTTATGGCCCTGTAAAATACCTATTGTCGCCCTATTAGAAAACAGTGAATTACCTCTCTTGAAAGTAATACCTTTATTGGACCAAACAAAATGCACGATATACATGTTGCAAATTTTCAAAGCTCCAGTGGCTTCTTCATCAGGCAAGGTGTTAAAAACTATACAGGAGGAGGAAAAATGAAGATGTTAGTTATAGGCCTGCATTTTGCTGTTTTTGTTCTTAGTTCAGATGGTATGGAGGGGTATCTCTTACAGACTGGCACCTCCTCCTGTTGGGATTTGTAAGATGAGTTTAAATGTCCAGATGTGGGAAAGTGACACTGGTACTACAGGTCACTTTACAGCTTGCTAGCTGGAAAAGTTGTTTGCAGCTGGGACTCAAAACATCTGAGCAGTGTCCAAGGTCAGGAAATGCCAGACAGCATGTAGACCAAGTGTAAACATATTGTGTCATCATGTTTGAGGGACAATAACTGAAGTGACACAAGAAGAAGTCACAGGAAGAGTCTGGAGTTAGAGGCTACATGACAAGTGTCTATAAAAAACCGAGACCACAGCATGTGGGTTGTCTTGGGTTGTCGTTGGTCGTTGGTGAATATATATAGTGTTCTGTACATACTGCAACTAAAGAATAAAAGTGCCTCTTTGGAGTTAAACTTGGCTTCAGTCTGTTTCATCAGAAGCAGGGAGGATGCATTCCTGAACAGCCAGACAGCGACAAGGTTGCTGGGTGTTTTGCTCTGCGAAATGAAGAAAGCTTCTGAAAAAACTTTGTCTATGCACTCAGTTGCTTGACAATGGTTATGGTTGCCCAGTCTGCTTCAATTTCGCTTAAGAGTTCATCAGGTTGTGAGTGAATGGCACTAATTCTGTTGCTGTGATTTGTTCCTCTATACACTGTCATTGTCAGAAGGCAAGAGTGCTAAGATTTTTGGACTATGGTCTGTGTCTTATCACAATAGACAGTGGAAGCTGGGAAACTGCCAGGACTCTTGAGTTCTAATTAATCATGGAGGCAGTTAAATTTCCCAAGCTACATGAAAGCAATTATACTGCATGGAGTGCCTACACTGAATCTTGGCTAATTAGAGAGGGACTGTGGTTCAGAATGGAGCTACAGCAGGTACTCAGGAAAATGACAGAAAAGCAAAAGCAACTTGTCAATCACATCAGCTCAAATTAATTATGTCCAGGAGAAGAGAACCACAAAGGATGTGTGGGATGCTCTTAAGGACATACACCAGTCAAGTACGGCTTTATCACGGATGATCTGGTGTAGGAGACTATATGCTTGCAAAATGCAGCAGGGACAATCTCCAGAACGGTATCTGGAACTCATCCAAGATTTGTTCAATCAGGTTCAGATGAGAGGTGTTGAGATCCCAAGAGAACAAAAAGCATACAATTTGCTGGGGAGTCTCTCAAAGGACTATGAGCATATTTTGTACGGTCTCCAGGGAGTTCCTGAGGGGCATATTACAATGGAGTTGATAGCTGCATGTGTCTTGGAAGAAAGCCAGCGATACCAGTATGAGGCAGGGCTCCAGAGGCAGCAGCAAGTGGTGCCAAGATCTGTGCACACACCAGAGGCTTCCAGGGAACTTCAACTGGAAAAAAAGTGTTTCCAGGGAGAAAAAATGTTTTCATTGTGGAAAGCTCGGTCATCTGAAGAAGGACTGTAGAAAACTTGCAGCAGCTAAGAAACAACAGCCCAAAGATTCTGGGATCAGAAGGGGTGTTGTGGCTGTGGCAAAAGGCAGTGACTGTGTAACCCACCAGGAAGTCAAGCCTAATTCAGTTTGGATTCTTGATTCAGAATCAACAGGACAGGCCTATTAGTTCCTGGGCACAGTACAAGGTGTTGGTTATGACCTTTAAGGCCCTACATGGCTTGGGTCCAACCTATCTCTGGGACCGCCACCTTCCATACAATCCTCCCCGTGCATTTCTGTCCTCTGGGAGGAACCTGTTATAGCCTATAAGAACCAGGTTGTTGGTAACTTCCCAGAGGACTTTCTCAGCCTCTGCTCCCAGATTATGGAATGGCCTGCCAGATGAGATCTGTCTTATTTCCACTCTTGACTGCTTTTTTGAAGATATATCTCTTCTGGCAGGCCTTCCCTGAATAATATCCTGGCTCAGAAGACAGACAAAGGCTCTGGCCTTTTCTCTCCTCAAACCGCCATTGGTCAGTCGAGTCGTTATTTAAAGAATTGTATGCTTTTATTTGTTGGTCTTTTAATTCTGTATTGATTTAATATATTTCTAAGGGGTGGGTGGGTTAGGGAATGGATTGTTGGATCTATTTTAACTTGCTGTGATGTTTTTAAACTTGTTGTATGCTGCCCCAATTGCATTGCAGAGGGGCGGGATATAAATAAAAATTATTATTGTTATTATTATTATTATTATTATGGTAAACACACCAAGGGAGATAAAGGACATGGGAACTGTGTTCATCCCAGGATTTGCAAAAGACTTTGATAATGTATTGTGTGCACCTAAATTGCAAAACTGTTTAGTTAGTGTGTCTGCTTTGACCACTGATGGGTATGCACTGAACTTCAAGGGGGATGAGTGTGTAATTACCATGAATGACCAGGTTTGTGCAAAAGCATTGAAAAGGAACAAAATGTATTACATGGTGGATAGGACAGAATGTGCAGTAGTCAACAATATGCCTTTGCATTTGGACTGTGCACATTACTACCATTGGGTGTTGGGTTATTCAAGCTTCACAAGTTTTGGGAAGCTGGGGGAAGTGTGTACAGAATTCAAAATGTCTCCTTGCTCAAATCACCTAGATTGCTCAGTTTGCAGCAGGATAAAGTTGAAGGCTTTTCCTGTGGCCAAATGCAGCAAATGCACAACACAAAGACCTTTTCAGATTATCCATGCTGATTTGGCTGGTCCTTTGGTGAAGAGCATGGGAAACAACCAATATTTTATGGTAATTGTGGGCCGTTTTACCAGGTACTCATATGTAATGCTCCTGAAGGAAAAGAGTGAAGCAGTAGAACATTTCAAGGATTGGGTCAACATGGTTGAGAGGGAGTTTGAGTACAAGGTGGGGGCTTTGGTCACAGACAGGGTGGGGAATTCTTGTCAAACAATTTGAAAAATTGGTTGAGGAAAAAGGGAATACGTCACAACACCACAAATCCTGCAGTTCCACTGGAGGATGGGTTGGCAGAAAGATGTATAGGTGTATTAAAGCAGATAAAAGACTGCATGATGTTAGATACAGAAACACCTGAGCAGCTTTGGGGAGAAGCTATTCTGACAGCAAATCACATTGCTAATTGTTTGTGGAATTCTGCTATAAAGAAAACCCCATTTTATATGCTTTAAGGTAGACCACCTAACCTGAAATACCTGAGAGTGTTTGGGCAGTATGCAAATGTGTATGTATCTGCCAGCTTCAGAAAAAAGGGTGATCCTAAATGGCACAGGCTAATATTTGAAGGGTATTCTGGGAATAGCTACAGATTTCATCTTGGTCATGGGGAGATCTTGCTATCCAGAAGTGCCAACTTTGAAAAGTACTCAGGATGGGAAAGGCTGCATTCCAACTAAGAGGTTTTTCTTAGACTGGGACAAAAGGAAATAAGTACTGGAAATGGAGAGGTGATAAAACAAGAAGCATCACCAGAAAGTGAGCCTAGTACTTCAGCACACCCTACATAGACACAACCAACACTTCAGTCACCAATCATGGCTAGGAAATTTGAGTCAGTGCAAATGAGAGATACAGAGGTTCAGACTAGTTCTGAGAGTGAAGCTGAAAGAGGTAGGACAAAAGTGATTATACCCAGGAGGACCCAGAGACTGAGAAGACCTCCAGAACATTTTGTGGTGCAGAGTGCAAAGGCCTGTACAGTGGTGGATGATGAGCCTGAGAGTTTTAAGGATCTGCAGAATTATCCTGAGGAGGAAAAAGAAAAGTGATTTTCTGCTATGGATCAGGAGTACTTGTCATTCTTAGAAAAGGAAATATTTGAAGTTGTTGAAAGGCCTAAAAACCATAGGGTTATAGATTGTAGATGGGTTTTCAAAAGAAAGGAAATGTCAGATGGTACCCATCGATACAAGGCCAGGTTGGTAGCAAAAGGTTTTGCACAGCAGAAGTTTGAAAATGTTTTCGCCTACAGCTAAGCCAGAAAGCCTTAGGTTGGTTTTGGCATTAGCAGCAAGGAAAGGCTAAGTGATAAGGCATTTTGATTTTGAAACTGCCTACTTGAATGCTAGTCTTGATGAAGAAGTGTTCATAGAAAAACCTTTAGGATTTGAACAGGACAGTGATAGAAAAGTGTACAAGTTGAACAAGGCATTGCATGGATTGAAACAAAATGCACAGAGTTGGAATCATTGAATTCATGAGGAACTGGTGAAACTAGGGTACAAACACAGCATTGCGGATGCATGCATCTACACCAATGGGAGAAGTAATGTTGGTGATTTAGGTTGATGACTTGTGTGTCGCAGCGAAGTCAGTGTCGGGTTTGTTAATAAAGTTTGCAGAAAGTCTGATAATTTGGCGCAGCAGGAAGCAGAACTTGTAGCTCTTAGCACAACTGAGACTGAATTTACAGCATTGTCAGAGTTGGTTGGAGAAATACAGTGGATAAGACAATTACTTGAGGACTTAGGTGAAAAATGCACTGAACCTACTATAGTACATGAGGATTCACAATCATGCATTGCAAACATCTGAGTAGTGTCCAAGGTCAGGATGTGCCAGAGAGCACGTAGACCAAGTGTAAACATATTGTGTCATCATGTTTGAGGGACAATAATTCAAGTGACACAGAAAGAAGTCACAGGAAGAGGCTGGACTTAGAGGCCACATGACAAATTTCTATAAAAAACTGAGACCACAGCATGTGGGTTGTCTTGGGTTGTCGTTGGTTGGTGGTGAATATATATAGTGTTCTGTACATACTGCAACTAAAGAATAAAAGTGCCTCTTTTGAGTTAAACTTAGCTTCAGTCTGTTTCATCAGGAGCAGGGAGGATGCATTCCTGGTCCTTGCAAATCTAACAATCACATCACGTGGTAAATTCTTTTCTCTAGGATCATTCCTGAACAGACAGCTCCAAGGTTGCTGGGTGTTTTGCTCTGCGAAATGAAGAAAGCTTCCAAAAAAACTTTGTCTGTACGCTCTATTGCTTGACACCTCCTTCTGGCTATGTGGCAACTGGGCAATTCTCAAAGTCCAGGAAATTTAACATCCATTTGCTACATGAAAAGATACTTCCTTTGCAATCCACTATCCCCCTTTGCAAATGGCGCTTTGCGCCATTTTGGAGGTAAGGAAGGGGAGGGGCAGCCTCACACTGGGTGCCCCAACCCCTTCCCGAACATGTCATCAGGGCGCCCATCGCTCCACACGACAGGCGCTCCAATGACGTCCTTCCGCCACAGCGTCTGAACACGCTGCGACAGAAGAGATGCTGAAGAGGCGTCCAACGTCTCTTGTGGCCCACCTTCCGTGCCTTGTGGAAGGAGCACTATTTTAATGCTCCTTCCAGGGCCTTAAAAAAAGTGAATTGGGGCCGAGGAGTGCGGCTACCTCGGCTCCAATCCGTGGCTTCTCGAGGCGGCCCATGGCAGCCCGTCTGCTTAGGGCCTAAGTCTGCATCCTTTGTGAGGCCACAGGCCTATTGGTTAGGCAGAGGCCACTGAATTTCTCAAGAAGTCTTCATGCTTTTGCATCAGGAAAACTTTAGCTGGTGTTGAGGTAAAACATGCCAATGTTACCCCTGAATGTTTTGTAGATATACAGTATCTTTTTTGTAGATATACAGTATCATAGACTGCCTTGGCTCTCTTTGAGAGTGATATGTTGTTGTACAAAACAGATGCCACGTGACTTTAGAAGTCTGAAGCAACAACAAAAGGAAACCCTTCAGAATCAAATAAATTAGGAAAAAGCAGGCTGTGCAATTACTATAAAGACTGTGTCCAATTGTGTTTGAACAGTACCATCTGGGAGGCCTCAGACTATATTGCTGCAGAAATCTTCTTGTGAAACCACCATAGGCCATAAGAAGAATAGTGGAGCCTGACAATGTGTTAGTGGAGACAAAGAAATCACTCCTGCTTTTTAAAAAATTGATTTGCTCATCGCTTGCTTTGTAGTAAAACAAACAAACAAACAAATTGAAACATGTTGTCACCTATTTTTTTTCATCCAATGTTTCCATGTGCATGGAATTGTCAATTAGAATTCACACTCCCCTTGCAAAATGCCTGCAACTAAAAGAAATGAAACCATTATTTGAGGATTTTAGCACACAAGCCTTAGCCTTGCCTCAGTCTTGCCACAATTATATTATTTAAAAACAATAGAAACATACTGGGTTGGGAGCTTTTATTTTCACACCTCTCTTCATTAGTGAGATAGGTGCTTTTTATGCCAGTGAGAATTGTGCTCTCTTTTCCACATCTCTCCTTAACCCCACCTTCCTGCCTTATTCCCTACCCAGCATGCTTTTTAGTTTTTAAATTTTTTAATTTGTAATGCAATTCCAGAATTGTGGGAATGTGACGTAGTAAAAAAATAAAAATAAAAAATAAAAAAATAGAAAAAAATAAAACAGGCTGGTTGGGAATAGTGAGGGTGAGAGGAAGAGGGGGAAAGAAGGAGATTGACACCACTTGATTGCCCAATACTGGGACTGACACAGACTGTCACTTGGAAATAATGGGAATAATGAGGTAGCAATGCAATTAGCCATTTATTGACAGGCTTTCCTTGTCAATGAAAAGATGCACTCTAACAACACTTCAGAAACACAGCAGCAATGGGTTGGAGGTGGCATCATGCAATAGATATTGCCAAAGATGCTATTCTCTTGCTAAAATTGTGGTTAAAAACCCATGTATGATAAAGTTCTGAGTTCCAGAGAATTTGCTAGTTATCTAAAACCACCAAAGCAAGTGAAGGGCTGCTATTTTTTTAAAAACTGATTCTTCCCAAATTGTCATTCAGGAAATACCTGAAAGAGTCTCTTTGCTCATATGTTTAGTGACCACTTGCTGAAACGCAACATATTTCTATTCAAACATTGGCTATGGAACAAAACAAAGGCAGAGGGATTTTTGGTGGTGATGCCTTGATTATTAAATGGCTATTCTGAAGAGTGGTGGTAGCAGCTGGTAGCCTGTATTATACTGTTTTCAGTTTCAACTTAAGACCCATTAATTTTCCCAGACATCTCAATTTGAGAAATGTCACAAGGAATGGTATGTTTATGGCCTCATTTTATTGTTAATGTTTCAGTTTCGTTTTTAATGCTTTAGAATATATTTTCTATTTATTGCCTTGGAATCTGTTGGATGAGGGGGAGTATACCCATGTGTCACGTAGATTTAAACAATGACAGTACATAATAAAAACCATGATGGATCAGATCAAAGATTTAGCTAATTGAAGTTGAGCTAGTTCAGCAACAATGGCCTGCCAGATGCCTAAAGGAAGGCCACTAGCAGGACATATATGAAACAGCATCTTCCTGTTCTCCTTCTCTTGTTGTGTGTTCTTTAAATTTATTTCGGTGACCCTATCACTGCAATTTATGATGACATTATCATGGAATTTACTTGGCAAAATTTCTTCAGAGGGGGATGGTCTTTGCCATCTATGAAACTGAGACAGTGTGACTTGCCCACGGCCATCTGGTGAATTTCCATGGCCGAAAGGTGATTAAACCTTGGTCCCCAGAATCATAGTCCAACATTCAAATCAGTACACCACACTGATTTTCTCTTCTTCTCTAGCAACAATTATTAAATGACATAAACTGAGATCTAATGTAATGCTGGCAGAGTGAAAAGCCCTCCTGGCATACTTACAAGGGATATGAGACTGAGGAGGAAGAAGGAAGGCTGTTAAAAAGAGGGAACTATTAAATAATTGTCATAATGTAAGCTTGTTCCACCTTAAATATGTTCTACTCTATCACATTTTTTATTCCCTGCTGGTCCGTCTGCTTCTTTTCTCTCTTTCCAGTGCTCTTTCCTCTTCTCAGTTTCATACTTCTCAATCTCATACTTTCTTTCTCACCTAATAAAGGTGAGCACCTGATTGGCTTGTAAATTGGCCCACTGTGCCATGCAAATAAAGAATTATTTGCACAAAGAGATAATGAATAGCTTCTTGTGCACTTTTAAAAAGGTGCAACTGTTTTTGCAACTAGGAGTTGCTTGAGCATATTCCCACAGCTGGAACCTGGCCATGCTGGATTAGTATTCATTATGACTAGTAATTGACCTTCCATATTTTTTTCCCTAATTCTCCTTTAAACCTATTAAATTTGGTGACCATCACCACATCTTGTGGCAGTAAGTCCCACTGTTTAATGGTGTGCTGTGTGAAGATCTATAATGGTTTTTTAAAATACAAGGGCCTAAATGGAACAAACATTTTGATTTAGACCATAATTTATTTTAAGTACAGCTATAACAATGAGGAAACAAACCCTAATCCTGTTTAGCTCTTTCATTTTACTATAACAACATTTCAAGATTCCATGGTTCATGATTTAAGAAGAGGATTAGTCACATGATTTTCAACAAAATAAGATAACATCCCTTCTCAGCCACAAGAAAATCCTTATTGCTTTTTCCCAGCTCACAATTAAAGCAATACTACATTGAAGTCTCCCATAAGCTATAGTTTGCTGGTCTACAATTTCTACTCCATTATTATGCAATATCAACAGTAGCTGGAATGCCTGTTAATATATTTTATTGATCTAACATAAAAGGGAATTTACACAAGCAATTGGGGCAGCCTAGCTTCCCCCCTGCTCCAGGTGTGAAAGGCGAATGCAAAGCATATGAGTCTTTATAGGCAGGGCAAGCCACACTACACAAAGTCTTTCTTTGTTGCAAAGGCAAGCCAGAGAATTATTGGATCCTGAAAATCCGCCATCTATATGATCTTAATCAAACCAACAGATGTTAATCAGCTGCCAGCACTTTGTTCGCTCCGTGTGTTATGTTTTGCTTCTGTGGAAAAGGATTTAAAGGAGAAAGCTGAATGCAGATGTCTCCTGCTTAAGATCCCTAGACCAGATGATAAACGTCTGCCTGCTGTTTCTGTGTCACTTTACAAATCTTTCAAGGTTGAATGTGTTTTGGTTCTGCTCTTTATTGTCATCTATGTTGCCAGTTTGCTATTGTCCCCATGGCCCAATCCCACCCCAAAGCCTTCTTTCTTCAAATGTGGTTTCCATTTTCACCTACAGGACTACTGCTAACATAAATCTGCAGAGAGCTCTAGTAGGAGGCTGTAAATACTTTGCTTATCAAATCAACAGGTTAAGGGTGACTAGCTATTTCAATTCATTTAATGGCTGCATTGTTTATAAAAAAGAAGAAGCAGAAAGCTGTGATAGGTACTCATTAGGGAGATTACCGCATGCCTTTTTTTGCCCAATTTGGGCATGGCCTGGGCCTAGGCTTGAACGAGTGAAAACGGATCTTATTGTATAGCTCCATGCCCAACTCAGCTGCATCATGAACCTGATCCAGATTCCTGGTGTACTTTTTGAAGAACGCTACTTTCCCATTTGCCAGAAAAGTATGCCAGGAGTCTGGATTTGGTTTGTGATGCGGCTGAGTTAGGCACAGAGGTGTGCAATAAAATCCCTTTTCACCTGTTTAAGCCTGTGCCCAGCATGTGCCCAGATCGGGTGAAAAAAGGTGTGTGATAATCTTCTAGGGTAGCCATTTTATAGGCACAAACTGGCAACTAAAGTGGGCCACACTGGTTGTTGACCGAGAAATAATTCTGAGAACATATGTCAGTTTCAGATTCTAGGGATGCACTGTCCAAGATGCCTCTCATGAGTTCATCTCTGCTTCTTATCTGCACAACTGCTGCTGCTGAATGTCTATTTTCTTGCTACTGCCTCTGGGTCAAATAACTGAGAACACTTCCAGGTTTTGGAAGACTTTGGGCAAGACTGCCTCACTGTTTCTCCTCCCTCAATGCTACCTGTCCTCTTTCTCAACATTATTGCCATCTGTTCCCTTTCCTATAGGATTATCAGTTCAGAATCATCCTAGGCACTCAGATTTCTGGGCCAAAACCTGAGATCGAGGGGTGGCCCCTGGTGGTAAACATTATGCATTAAGTACCAACTACAGATATAGCTTGTCATTCAAACCCACACCCATATTTTCCTGTTTCAAAAGCTTAGCTAAAGTGGGCTGTTCCCAGATGTGATAAGGAACATTTATTCTAGCCAGCTTGCTTCTAGTCAGAAGGTGAATGTGGAGCGGAAGGTGAGCCTTAGTGCCAGATGGACTGGGGAGAAAGCTAAGTAAATACATAGATCTCAGTAGATAGCCTTTGCAAGTTACAGTAACCAATCAGTCAAGCTAATGCTGCCGCACTAGCTGAACTGGAGATTTGCACAGATCCTTTTCCTCTTGCCCAGAGCTGAGACACTCAAAACTGGAGAATTTGCACCCTCACCTCTCACCTGGTGAGGACCCACAAAAATGGGAGACTCAGGGACAAGGCCCCAAGAACTCACAGTTGTATTTGCCAGGCACCATGAAGAAATAGGTAGTGGAATCCACTGGTCCTCCTTCACCCCACTACCCTTGTTTGTGCAGAGCATGAGAACCAAAACAACAGATTATAAAGGTGACGCAAAGGAGCAGGTATAAGGGACTGTTGTTGGTGGACTCTCAGCTTACATGGGAGCCTTTGGAAGTTGCCTAACCAGGACAACTTTCATGCTGGCCTTGATGCCCTCCCAGAAGGTGAGGTTCATGCTAACCTTGATGATTCCCAGAGGGAGAGGGAGATAAACCAGTGTCATCACAAACTATGGTGTCACCCAGTGTGGGAAGGATGCACATACTCGGGGAAAGAGCAGCCGGCAAGGGTGCATGTCATCTGCACTGAAGGGGGAGGAGGGTCCAACTGGGTGTCACTCCTCTTCTGGGTGTCACCTGGTGTGGTCTGTACCCTGCACACCTCTGAAATGACACCACTGGGATAAACCACATGGATGTTATTTCTCCTCCCTTCAATTCTTCACTTTCCCATACCCTTCAACAGGTCACAGATGAAGACTGGGACACATGTGGCCATGTTATTAATAAGGAAGAACACACAAGTGTGGAGACATGCAGAAGTTTGCTTTTGACTGAGAATGGCAAGATATAGCTCCCTCCTCTCTTATCTTTTCCCTCTTGCTGAGTTAATTGGGTGCAAACTACTTTATACTTTGAATTCAGTTTGCAGTGATTGAAGTAAGCTGAGGACAAAGCAGGAAAGAGGGAGAGAGAAACTGGGACATTTTTAAAGGAGCTGAAAAAGTGGTGTCCCTGCCAAGTTGGAGGTCATGCTTTTCTCATTGCTCAACCACCTGTAGAAGGCAGATTAACAGGCAGAAATAGCAAAGAGGATGCTTCCTGGATTGTTAGTGGGCCCTAGGACTTGATAGGTGGGCCAGTTATGCCAGTCATTCTGAGGAATATCAGTAAAAAACATTAATTAAACCATTTTGTTTATCCATAAGAGCTGCACAGTCCAAGTTAAGTTCCTTCCATCATTCACAAATCTGTACCAGTAATTTTTCATGTATTTTAATCTGGCCAATTATAGACAGTTCACACATCAGGAGAACAAAACACAGACATCATGTTCTGCTTCACCCCACCCCAAATATGGACAAGCTCCAAAATGAACAATCATTACAAATTATGAATGGGTGGCCACCCTAATTTGCAGACTCAGTTCATGAGGTTTGAGGTATTTCAACAGCTAGGGTCCAGTTTTCTGTAGTACATGCCAAATTTTGCAGCCAAAAAGAAAACACGAATTCTACGCATTCGGAACGAATTATGCACACTACACAGCAGTACTTAATGTACTTAACCCTCTAATTCAATCCTGATGCACAACCTGAGGTTTAGAAAAATAAAAGAAAGATTTTTATTGGTGGGAGGAGGGAATTAGTATATCGTGGAGCCCTGGATGAACAGGGTGAGAACAGTTAAATGGAATTAGGTAATGCAGGTGTGTACATCCAGACCACATCTGAACAGACTTTTTATTTTTTTTGGCCACGTTAACACTAGTGTGTGGGCATGTAAACACATACTAGTTTAATGGTTATTGCTATCTCCAACAAGTCCTTAAAAAAGAAATTTGGTGACAATATTGAGGACTGCCTATTGGAAGTTTCCTTCCATGGAACTTCAAACTCAGTGTTCTTTGTGCAGACTTTGTCCAGATATAGTGCAGATATATCCTGACAAAAATAATGCTCAGGTTTTCAAACTGTCTAAAAAGAAATCATTTCTTAAATATGGCTATGACCATACAATGGAGCAGGGAGAGAAAGAAAGAAAGAATTCAGCAAATAGAACACCTATTCACATAAACACTTAATGGCACAAGGTACAGAATTGTTTTGCAAGACTTCTGCCCTATCCCTGAACTTTGAGTAGTCCCAGTTATTCATTCTTTTAGTCACACAGTGAACAGACAAGCAGAGATGGGCTCTCCATCATGGCCTCATTGCATGGCTCCTTCACCCCATATTGGTAGAAAATATCTGCAGAATATTCTATACTGTGTTCACAGTGCCTTTCCATGTGATGAAGACTTCTATACCCCCAGGGTTCAAATTACAGAAGGAGCCCCTCTTAGTCCATCTGAGAAGATGTATCCTGCAGACCTCCACTACATGCATGTGGCAAGGTGAGGAAACAGGAACATGACAGAAGGCTCAGCACCAGCAAGCATGTCTCCATTCTCCCCTTTCTGTCTTCCCCGTGCAGGTTTATTCATGGCTACTGGTCACAATGGTATCATAGGTAGTATGTCTTCAAATTAGTTACTTTTTTGGACTATAATTCCAAGAATATCATGATGGCCAGGGGGTTCTAGGAACTGTATGTCCAGAACAGACACTTTCCCAAGTTCTATTCTGAATATCAGTTGCTGGAGAACACAGGCAGAGGAATAGATGCTGTGTTCATATCCTGGTTGGCCTTGGGTGTGTGGGGGCCAGAATGCTGGACTAACAAACTTGCCTTGGGTCTGACCCAGCAGGGGTCTCATACTATGTTGTGTTCTTAAGGGGTGGACTGCATGAGGCATCAAATGATTGCATAAGGCTTTAGATGAATCTTATGTACTATGCAGAGGCTTGGAGTGTAAGTAAAAATTTCCAGGAAAGTCAAAAGCAAAATGAGTTTCTCTGAATTGTATCAAATTTCTCTGGTACCAGGGCCAGTTGTGCCATTAGATAGTGTAGGTGGATGTCCAGAGCTTGGAAACAGAATTCAGAGAATATCAGTATGCAAAGGGATCTTGTAGCACTTTTGAAACTAGTTTCATGGTGCTACAAGATCCCTCTGTATAGAGTTTAGAAATGTTACTCTTATCGATGACAGCTTCCCGAATTCCATAGTCATCTAGCATGGGCTTGGTGGAGGGATTCTGGAAATTGTAGTCCAAAAGAGTAAATATTCCACACTCTCTGGATGCTTCAGAAGCAGATATTTGGTGACATGAAGAAGAAGAATATGGTGATGGTTGTTGTTGTTGTATGTTTAGTGCCAGTAAAGGATAAAGAGAGGTGTGTGTGAGAGAGACATAGAGTCAAAGAGTATGTGATTTTCAACCTCAAGTGCCAAAATAACATGGTTGGTGTGCTCCTACAGACCATGACTTTAGAGGTAGGGCTATCAATTGTTGTTCTGCTTCAGGCAGCAAAATGTCTTGGGCAGTCCCTGTTTGGTGCCTAGTATAATGATCTAGAACTGGTTCCCCTCCCTCACATGAGCAGAAGAGACCTTGGAAGAGCACCCCTACCCACCATCTCATTTACTTTATGTGACAGTCCAAGCTTCAGCATTTAAGGTGGTTCACATACATCGTCTCATAGTAACAGTCCTGTATCTATTCTGCAAACAGTAACTGGGAAATAATAGTTTGCTAGCAAGTTCATTGTTGGAATAAGATTTATACCAGGGAACTGAACAGGCTCTCAGCTCCATCTTTTTGCCTCTATATTACACAACCTCTAATGTGAAGATGATGGTGGTGACTGGAACTGAAGAAAGGGAGTAAGAAGTGAGCTGAAACTAAATATATAAGCACTAGTGATTAAACAAATCCATTCAGCGTTGCCAGGAAGTCTAACATCAACATCCCGCAAGTGATTGTACTATTGTACTAACTGTATTAAGGGATGTGAAGTTGCCTGAAGGCGTGTTTTTGATCTGTGCTATGAAAAAGCTTTACCTTGTGGCTGTGTGATATATGGTTATTATTAGACTGCCATTCTCAGTAAGGCAGCTATCAGCCACACATATCACTTGAATTATGTCCCCCTTTCTTTTCATATTTATTGTTGTATCACAATTGTTAGCTCATCACAATGCCTTTGCAAAAATGAACATCGGTCTTGATCTCCCAGTCATTCTATTTCTGTTTAATATGGAGAGTGATTCTTTTCTCACCCTCAACACTATCTTTAAGTATGACAGACAGATGCAGAATAAGCAGATTCTTGATTTTAATAGACAAGTTGTGTTACTTGTAGGAAAGCCATGAAACATATATGAAACTGAAAAGCTGTAGCTGTCAGAGAAGTTTTTGTTTATGAGTGAGAGTAGATGGAAAGAATAAGTGAGCTGAAATACCAGAACTACTGTTGTTGATGCTGCTGCTGCTGCTGCTGTGTGCCTTCAAGTAATTTCCAACTTATGGCAACCCTAAGGTGAACATATGATGGGATTTTCTTGGCAAGATTTGTTCAAAGGACATTTGCCATTGCCTTCCCCTGAGGATGAGTGCATGTGACTTGCTCAAGTTGCCCACTGGGTTTCATGGTTGAATTATACATACTGCTATATCTAGCATTTCCTTTCTCAGGTATGCAATGAATTAGCTGCACTACTTACTTACAGTCAATCAATTATTGGCTTGCTGGTGCTGTTATTTATCTTCCTCAAGGATGCTGCAAAGGGAGATGGAGTAACTGCATGGGCTGGCAGCAGTTGCTTTAATTTTTTTTGTTCTTTCAAATACATGCGCACGTGCACAGGATCATCTCTCCACATCTGCACATCTGTGCAAGAAAACATCACTGCACAAGGCCTGCACTAGGCTAGTATACAGTTTGTCACTCTCTGTGTACAAAAGTGACTAAAGTTTGGCATCCCTGGGCACCTGCACAAGACCTGTTATAGGGTAGTATACAGTGTGTCACTCTCTGTGTACAAAGGTAACTGAAATTTGGCATCCCTGGGCACCTGCACAGGACCTGTCATAAACTCACATATCATGTAAGGATTTGCCAACCTCTGCTTTCCCCCAAGGAGTGGGTGCAGTAGACAGGTGCCACTCTCTGATAGTGCCACCATTGGGGTGAAGGAATGGGTTTGACAACTGAAAAGACTCCATCATCCTCCACAAAACATGTCCCACCAGATCAGGGGGGAGGGGAGAGGTACATGCAAAGGAGGTTTGTGTGGACAGACTTGATACATGCAGCTGGTGGTCATGTAAGGGACAAACATTACTCCAGGAGCCCCCCCCCAATCATGCCAGGAAATGGTGTGCAGGTCTTATGCACACCTGCACACCTGCACAAAAGAGGTCACAAAAGCCTCTTTCATGCAAACTGCTTTGCATGCTGACAGCAAGCAAGCGTACATCAAACAGAATGCATTTATTGTCATAACAGAGAACAGTTGCTAGGGCATATGCATAGGGTTACAATTAGGTTAGGATTAGGGTTACAATTAGGGTTAGGGTTAGAGTTCTAATATTCAAGCTCACCTGCACCAGTGCATCAACATCTGGAAGCATAGGGTGCTTTAAATTAAAGCTTGCATCGTAGGGTGCATGCTCTGGATCTCTGAATTAATTTCTGCCATACGTGCAACAGTGCATTTATATGGCCCTTTTCTGGTGCATCAGTGTCACTGCATAAATACACACATGCAAAGGTGTGCATCTTCACTGAAGGAGCAGAAAAAAGCAACTCCTTTTTAGAGTGGCTTTTGCCAGCATATGACGGCTAGAGGACGCTTTCCTGGAGACTTTTAGGTGTCCATCATCTAAAGGCCACACCTACAAGTCACCCTCAAAGTACCCCTTTTTGTCCATCTGCATAGCCCCTAAAATGTAGATTTTTTTTTAAAAAAATCTGGATTTAATATATGAAATAAAAGCCATGTTAAAAGCAAAGTGAAAACCCAATGAGAAACCGACTTAGAACCCAAGCGCTCCCTTCAGTCAATTTTCAAGCCAAAGACCTGCCTGAATGGAAATGTCTTTGTCATTCTGTGAAGAACAAAGAGAAACTCAGCCTAGGCATCCTTTGCAAGGAGTCTCAGAGTCTGAGAGTAGACAGTGAAAAGGCAGTCTCTTGGGTCTTTACCTCTCTCATCTGATGAAGGTGGGTTTGAGGGAAGGACTTTCCTCAATGATCTCCAAATGTGGACAGCTTTGTGTGGGAGAATGCATCTTCTGAATAGTTTGGCCAGTCATACTGGGCTTTATGAATCATATCTAGCACTTTGAATTGTGTCTGGAACAACCCAGTAGGAAGTGGCAGTAACAGGCTGTCAATAGTTTAGCATGCTATGACACTCTGGACCAGCTGTCACAAGTAGGATGTAATATATTGTAAGTATTGTAATACTTTGTACTACTTGAAATGAATGTTTGTGTGTGGGTAGGTAATTTGTGGTGGTAATGAGGCATAACAATGTTCTTGTAAAAGTGTATCATTTTCTTCATGTAAAAATAATGTTTACTTGTTATTTTACTCATTACCTAGAGGGCATTTTGAAGGAACTTTCCCCAATTTTAGTGTATTTTTATATATTTTTTAAAAGATGGATTTTTAAAAAACAAGTACTCAAATGTAACAATGAGTAATGCAAAACGTAACTTAACACATTCTTTAAAACATCATGGTGCATAATGGGGACAGGATAGTTTTAATAATTGAAACTAGTAATAGCATATTACTTTTAAAAGCATACCTTTTTAGTTAACAATCCCTTTTTAAAGAGTATCTTTATTTATTTATTTTTAATAATTATTTTTATTTTATTTTGGTAATAAATTAATAACCATAATATAATGAACATATTAGAAGGAGAATAACGTACATAAATATACAGACATAAATATAATTCATCCAATCCTTTGTACCTACGTAATCTGCAGAGTTAAGTCCTTACATGAAATCAGTACCAAATCAATTTAAAATAACACATAAAGAGTATCTTTAAAAGCTGATAGGTTTTCAAAATCAGCCCTGTATGAGTGATTCAGCAAAGTTGTCACTTTTCTCTGCTAGTGTCCCTTCAATTAATAGTTTCCTCCTTCCCTTTGAATTTGAATTGTTCATCCACCTTGGTCTTGGCTTTCCTGAAGTAACCTTAATAATTAACTTCTGCTTTTTGGTGGAATGCTTTAATTAATAATTTTCTCTTTGCAGTCAGAACAATTGATCACTTTTTTTAGTTTTATAATTGTAATTGGAAAATTGCATTCATAAAAATGAAATAAAAATAAAAATATTGCTCTGGTAGTGAAAAGAAGACTAGAGCCTTCATGTCTTCAACAACAAAGATCCGCTATATGACATATAGTATGCCTGTGCCATCTGCAGGCTCACCATCCGCAGACACAAGATAATGCGGATGGCAAGCCCCTGTAAAATGAATGGGGCATGCACAGGCACATGCACCCATTCAGACAAATGGGACTTGAGGTCCCGCGTTTTTTGCTTTACGGGTGGCGGTGGTGGTCTGGAATGGATCCCCCACATATAGGAATGGTGGACTGTAGTGGTGTAATCCCTGGCTGCAGTGTACCTGGGCACAGCATTTAGCTAAATATAAGTCGGGGGGAATAGAAATGCAACCAGGAATTCCCTGATTGCTGTTGCACAGCTAAGGAGAAAGTGGTGATAGAGAAGCAGTCTCGGTTCTTCCTGATGACATTGTAAGTGTGCTGGTGGAGACTTTTGCTCTACAAGAGTGTCTATTGGATTTAGACCAAAACAATTTATGACTTCTCTTACCAGTTTCATATTTATAACCAGAGCTATTGCTCATTAGAACATTTTAATTACATTTTTAAGAGTGAAGTTGTTCAATACAACGTTCTGCCAGGAATGAAGAAATGAGGTCCTCCTTTCCCATTCTCAAGAGCCATCAGGTTAAAGATAATTTAGAGTTCTGCACTCAGAACAAGTGAATCAGAAGAAGCACATTACTTTGTCTAAAAGAAGAGGTAAGAATAAAGTTACTAATGAAAGGGACAGTCCTAGGAAGCAAAAGACAGTGGTGAACAAAAATTACTTTTGAGTAAATATATAATGAGATCTTGGCTTCTCTATATTAAGGTAAAGGTATTTCCCATTGACAAGGTTGTCAGATCATGTCCGACCATAGGGGGCGGTGTTCTTCTCCATTACTAAGCCAAAGAGCCAGAGTTGTCAGAGAATACTCTGTGATCATGTGGCCAGCATGATTGCACAGAACACTGTTTACCTTCCCACCAAAGTGATACCTATTTATCTAGTTGCATTTGTATGCATTCAAACTGCTAGGCTGACCGAAGCTGGGACTAGTGACAGGAGCTCACTCCATCATGCAGCACCCGGGCCTCAAACTGCCAACCTGCCAATCTTGCAATCAACAGAGTCAGTGTCTTAACCACCTGAGCCACTACTGCATCCCTTCTCTATATTATAGGATAGTATTTTAGCACAGTATTTTAGCATTGTACCTCACCTCCACTGAAGCATCCAACTGATCTCAGGTTATTTCGCAGCCTCCCTGCATATGGAGGAGGCATAGTAGATTATCAGATGGAGAAAAGGATGTCCTCGTCCTTTCCCCATCCTTATTGTGTGACCATAATAAAACTTGCAGATGACAGTGTGCTTATCCTGTCAGTGTCCCATCAGTGAAGTGCCATTGTCTATGATTGTGCTATAGACTTTCAGATGTCATCTTGCTTATCATGTCATTGTCCCATCAGTGAAGTGGAATTCTCCTGTCATTTTGTATTAATGGGAGCTTTCATTAATACAAAATGACAGGACAATTCCACTTCATTGATG
>CM034706.1:44147152-44166273 GCA_020142125.1 Phrynosoma platyrhinos | reverse complement strand
TTAGAGCCAGAGGTGAAGAGCTACAACTCCCATCATCCCTGACAAAGTAGACCCCTCAAAACCAAGGGATTTAAATTATTCTTGAGTAATTTAATTCTGATTGCAATTGTCTATGTCTATGTCTATGTCTATATATCTACAGCTACAGCTATAGCTACAGCTATAGCTATCTATGTCTTCTTATGGTTCTTATTCTGCCAGCATGTTGTACACAGGCTTCAAATATGACTTTGATACACACTTCTATAAAACTAACAGTCCATTTTCAAAGCACTTATGCTTTAAAGGCACTTTAATATGGCATCATTACTTGTAAGGCTATTGTGCAACCATCTTTTCATCTTCTTTGTGTGTGTGTGTGTGTGTGTGTTCTTTTTTTTTTTTAAAGGTTGCCTTTGTAGACAGGAATTTTCTGTTAAAGTAATACCTGACAACTTCAGAATAAAAACTACTTTTGGTCACATGCAGCCATCTGTTTACAAGATCAAGAATACAAAAGTCTGTATTTTTACTGGATGAATTTTTCTTTTAACAAGCTAGCCAGAAGAGGTCCCCCATACAACCCTCCCCCAGCATCCTTGGCCAAGAGCAAACTGTTTGCTAGATGCCTCTTCTGGCACTTCAGGATTCATTTCTTAGCTGATTTACTTTGTGATCATTTCTAGTGGATAAACACAACATCCAAAGGCCAAAGCAAGGTGTTCTGTTCAGACCAGCATTAAGTGATGTGTTCTCATGTAATTAAAGGACCAGACAGAAAACAGCATTCTTTCTAGCAGATATAACTTTCCACATGTAATGTTGTCCAGGTGCTGATTTCTGAGGTAGGGGAAAACCTTCACTGCAAGACAGACCAAGTCGTCCGCACCTGGATGGGAGTGAACAAAACATCTGGAGCCACTTTTGCTTTCTCAATCATTGCCTTCAGATTGTCCCTAAACAAATGGCTATTTAAACAGGCATGGCACCAGAGATTTGTAAATCCTAGACTCCCTGCCAAATCCAGTTTGATATTAAGCACAGCTCTTCTTTTAGGACAAAATGCTGTTCTGATTATCATATCCCAGTAGTATATTTCAATTAAGAAAAACCTCCAATAATTTATTGAGACCCTTTCAACCAGCAGTTATATATCTTGTAATTGTATAAGCAGACCTTCCAAGATTTTGTAGACAAGTTCCTGGAAAGCATCTTATGTGTCAGGGAAGGTTTTTCATCATTGATGACATTGCCTGTGGGCTGATAGTAGTTGCTGTGATTCGCCAATGTATTCTTTGGAATAAGAGGCCACAGATGAAAGTCTGAAGTAACTGTGTTTACAAGGAAAAATGATTTTTGCTGTAAAGTAAGTAGCAAAAAGCCATTGGGAACTAGTAAGGAGTTCTTGCCCAGACTGATCCTCTCTGAATATGTTGTCTATAACCTCCAGCATCCCCAGCTCTTTGGCCATGGACAATAGGAATTGGAGTCCAACACATCCAGAGAACACTTTTCCTGGATGGAGCAGTGTGTCAAAAATATTGAAAAAGATCTGGAGTTCAAATTCTTTTATGAAGTAAATGAGTAAAAGTAAATTTGTGAAGCCATGCCCCCCAATTATTCTCATTACGTGTGTGTGTGTGTGTGTGTGTGTGTGTGTATAGCATTGATATGAATACAATCAATACCTCCCTCTATATATGATTCACTACTTGGTTAGGGGCACAGGAGTTCCATGAAAATGGAAAAACTGCAAATAAAAAACCCACTATTTTTTTACCTGAGAGAACATCTTTCTAGGAATCTCTAGGTCTTCTAGAACAACTCTGTGGTTAGCATCTCCTGGAAGCTGACCATGGAATTGTGCTAGAGGACCTACAAACATCCAGAGAAATATTCTCTCTAGGAATCTCTAGGTCTTTCAGTGTGATTTATGGCAGACGTTGACCATAGAGTTGTGCTGGAGGATCTAGAGATTTCTAGAGAGAACATATGCATCCAATCTGTGAATAATCAAATCTGCAAATGTCAAAGCCACAAATGTGAAGGGCCGACTGTATACCAAACTGGAAATCATGATAGCTGAAGAAGTGGACTGCCTAAACTAGATATATATTAGTCACAAGCTAAAAGCATAACTCCTGGTGTACAAATTGTAAGGCCTATACTGGTCCTGCAATCACTACTGCTTGAAATGTGAACTCATGGGAGCCGTAATGAAAACACATTGGAGGACTGATACATATCCTGTAATAAACAGTAGTGTTTCAAAGGATGGGCAGTGAGAATGGTTCACCCTGGGCACAGGCAATAAGGGGCTGCATTGTCACTGAGGACAAGCAGAAGCCAGGTTTCGATGGTGATGTGGGCCCTTCCACCTCCTGCCACCCCTGGAGCTCCTCTTCACAGCAGCAACTAGGACTACAACAGTGGCAGTGCCAGCATCAGTCCAATGATGATAATGAGGAAGCAGTAATGTGTGACTCTCCCAGTGGTGTTGGCATCATCTTGCTCTCATTGTGTTTAAGACCTGCTGTACTCCCTCCCTGCCCTGTGCCTTTTTGGCTCCAAGAGGATGTGGCTCCTTGCCAAAGCAACAACTTTCTTCAGTTGTGTCAGGTGCCAGGTTAGAGGACTATGGGGGAACTGGCACAACTCAGCCATCTTTTGCTTGTTGCTCCTATGTCTAGCCAGCCAGCCACCCGCACTCATAGGACCTTATCACACGGGGTCTAAAGCAGACCTAATCCAAAGGGTATCCATAGCTAATCCGTATTAGTTCCCCGTGTTTACACACGACGTAGCACCGAAACTTGACAAAACCCAGAGCTAATCCATATTAGTTCCCTGTGTTTACACACAACGTTGCAGCGAAACTCGGCAGAACCTGGAGCTAATCCGTAACGAATTGAGATCTTTTGACATTCGGTTTTTCGGGGAAGTACAAGCGAGCTTTCGGAATTATTGCGCAATGGCCGTGCAGACGAAATACATATGATCACGCAATACGTATCGTGAAGCATTTCAGTTCATTTCGGTATAGAACTGAATTTATTCTTATTTTGGTTACCTTTCGCTTCGTGGCCAGCGTGTGATAAGGTCCTTAGACAAGGCAGAGGCTCCTTGTAGCAAATTCATGCCTGGTATACAACAGCTGCTGTGGCTGGTGCCTACTCTGAAGTTCTCAGCCCTGCCTCTCAACCATATGTTTACAGAACATCGCAACCATTTTATTAATCTTGGGATTGTGTAAATGTAAATGACTATGTAAATTATACAAACCATGCAGCCCTCCAGATGTGGTTGAATTGTCACTCCTAGTATTTCTCCACATGTTTTCAGTGATTATTTTGTGTTCATGATTAATACTGTGCAGAAAACACATTTTCTGTAGAGAAAAAAAATATTTGTGCTCATGAACAAAAACTGCTTAGAAATGTTATGTTCTATTCAGAGATGTCATTTTCTATACAGAAAATGCTGTTTTATGAGCACCCTCAACACCCCCTGCAGTAAGTTCTGAACTATTCTCATCTATTGGGAATTTTCTCCTCAGGTTTTCTCCAACAACTGAGAAATCAACTTTAATGTTTTAAAATAAACATTTCCAGTGTTATGACTCCAGCCTCGGAGCATTAGTCCTTCCACTTGAAATCTGGAAAGTAAATGGTGTGTATACCATAAATTAAGGTGAAAACCTGATATATCTAATAAACAAAGGCTGTCTATCTGAATGTTATACTGTTTGTTTTTGGAATTCTCCACTTTGTGGAGGAGGGAGAAGAATTTGCCAAGATTCTCTGAACATTCTTTAAAGTTGTTCAGGAGAAAACCTAAACAGTAACAGGAAGTGGGAAATTATGGTTAAATATAGATTATTTTAAAATACCTGCTTTTTGTGGGGTTTAGTCCAAAAACTACCAGCCACCAAGGGATATTTAGCAGTGCTTTAAACTTAACTTGTTCTCTTTATATGCTTATGGAGATTAGGGCTCTTCCTACACATGTCTGCAGTTTTAATCATGTCTGTTGAGCCACAATATACTATAGAAAGTGTTTCCAGATAGTCACCACATTTGTTACTATAATTAGCTTCCAAAGGATAAGAAATATATTGAGACTAGAGATGACAGAGGTCATCACCCAACAAATGATGATTTTCCTGACATGTAGCTGCATTGATGTGACTGCAACTGGGTTTTTTTCCTTTCTAGGAGCTTTGTAAGGGGGGGAAAGTTGACAGTTCTACTCCATGAACTCAGTTAACTACGTCTCCCTCATGATGGAGGACCTGCCTGGACATGAACAGGATGGTGTACTTATCCTTGTTTTGCCTATGGGCTTGTCCTTCAGGCATTTGGTTGGCTACTATGGGAATAAAATGCTGGACTAGATAAGCCATTGGTTTGTGTCAATCTCACTTTTTCTCTGTTCTCATGAATGCACAGACCCACAGATAAATCAATAAGTATTTAGATTAGCCTCTATATACTTGTCTCAGAGATTGTCTCTATGGACAAATTCCCCCAAATTCCCTCTTGGCATACTGAGTTCTGTTTACATGACACAGAGCCAAAACCCTGAATCAGATATGAACTTTTTCATAACATCTGCATCTGATTCAGGGCTTCATCCCTTAAACCACAATTAAATAACTCACCTTTTGCTGTGAGTTTTCAGCTCTCTTTTCAGTAACAAAGGAGCTGCCTTCACTTGTGGTCCCTTACAAACCACTTGGCATCACCACTGCAGGCACAAGTCACTCTGAAATAAAGAACAAGGTGACTAGAATTGATAACATGGTTTTCCAACCTCAGCAGCAGTGCCAATGACAAATAGGGACCAAGTAGGAAAGCAGCTGCCTATTGTTTGCTGTGAAACGAAAACCCATACCAAAAGAGAGCAGGTAAAGGGGGAGAGGGCTTTGGGGCCAGAATACAAGTCCAGGGTGTTCTTGCAAGTGAAAACAAGCCCTCAATGAAAAGTATTGTTTTGGATTACCACTCCCAGAATCCCTCAACCAGTGTGGCCACTATAATCTTTTCTTCTTTCTTTCTTTCTTTTTTTTTTTTTTTTTAAAAGGCACATTCCCAAGTTTTGCTCACTCTTCCACTTTCCAAAGAGTTCTGAAGCAGAAAGACTGATGGCAGCAGGAACAAATCTGAACATTCAAGTCCCAATGGCTATTTATTTATTTCATTTCCAATGAAATATTTGTGTTTTTTAAAGCAACAACAGCCCAGCTCTGCCTCTCTTGGGTCATAGTTTAAGATGTGTGGTTTCATTTTCTGAACAGGCTTTTAGGTAGAAAACATTTACTAAGTGGCCCGTTACAAGCTTCCCCTGCACGCTCGCCAAATGCACACATTGAAGGGCAGAGTGCACATTCAAGGTTTGGATTTTTATGATGTGTTAACTCAGCATTTGCCAAATGTGACTTACTATTACACTGTGTCTCTAATACAGGGAGATCCATCCAGGCATTTGACGGCTGATGCTTACCACAGCTATATAGAGGATTTTGATTTTCCCCTGTTCTACTGCTCCATCTTACTTAAAAAAAGAACAAGACTTTTGTTTCAGTCTCTTTGTCTTCTCTGGGCTTGCACAGGACTCACATAAAACCTTATATGTTCAGCACCCTGCCTTATACTCTTTTTTTTAAAATGAGAGACAGTGATTCTGGGTTTTCTTCATGGTTTCCAAACTAAAGCAGTAAGGCTTGGAAGGAAAAAGATCCACTGGAATACATATCTTGTAGCTTACTCTTTCATTCTGAACCCTTCACTTACAACATATGGTGATGCATATTCCCAAAGGGAAAAGCATATGCAACCTTTTTCTTATGTAGGCAGCTGCTTTTGATCATCCAGGTTGATAAGACGATAGAAGAATGGAAGGGGCCAGGGTTGCTGGGCCACTATTCATGCCTTGCAATACTGTAAATCCAATTGATTTCATTGGGAATTACCTCCATTTAGGTGTGTATAGAATTGCAACAGTAGTTGGAGTTATTTTATTAAAACAAATGGCAAAGATCATGAACGGGGTGTGTGTAAATCTCTACATGCAAAGTTACATATTAATTGTGCTACAGAACCTTTCAGTTGAATAGAAATGTTGTGGAATTGAATGGATACCCATGTGTGGGACCAAATGTGCTTTGATTGTGTCTTCCTGTATGGCAGAGGTTTGGACTGAATGGCCCTTGTGGTCTCTTCCAACTCTATGATTCTATGATCCATGTACATTTGCACATGCACACACATCTGTAACTTATTTCTACTACCTTGAACTGAATGTGGATATTCCACATCAGAGAAAAATATCACACTACTTTTATAGGGAAATTATACATGGGTAAGACACCAGCAGGATTCTGGCCAAACCACTATTATAGTTGGGTGATTGTATTTCAGCATGTGGCCAATTCTAGCAAAGGGCATCCATTCTTATTATCAGCAACCATGCCTTGTGCCTGATCACAGGTACCTGGACAGTGCTTAATTTTTGGCATTCACAAACTATATTTGATGAATAACAGCTGAATGTGTACATTTGGCTAAAGTCAAATAAGTGCTTTGAGGTGATGTGAGATGAGATGACATGCAACTTCTAAGTTTATATTATTAAGTATATGTAGTACATTATCACATAGTATGTATGAATTTTGTTCATGTAAAGATGGGTGAAACAACTCTGGGATCAAGTGGGAGGAGCAGCTAATTTGATCTACTATTTAATTTTCTGAAAGTTGCCTGTATTTTAAAAATGAATCAGAAAGCAGAAGGAACTTCAGTTGTGTTCACAGGTTTAATCAAAACATAAAACATGTTTTGTAACTAGATAACCATATAGTAAAACTTTAGGAGCAAATATGTGAGAGGCCCCGTTCGTTTTAAAGTTACTGTTCTAGTTCTTTTGCCACCTAAAAGACAGTGTTGTTTCTCAGCTCCTGCAATATTTATGTTCAACAACTCAGTAGGGACAGTGAAAAACATTTTCTTGAACTTAGTTACTTTGGATCTCCCCCCCCCCCATAAGATTTCTCTTCACCCCTGGCCATCTGTATCTGGATGAATGAATATGGAAAAACAAACATTTAAAAATATTATGAAAATAAGTTTTAAAAAACTGCTGACTTGGCTCACATTTAAAGAACAAAAGACCTTTGAATGCAAGACGTGACATGTAAATCTGAGTTTCATGTGCTGTTTGGGAAACTTTCTCAGGACACCCTTATTATTAATAATAATACATGCAAACTCTCTGGTCTGAAGCTAATGTAGTACTTGGGGAAAGGCCACGTAGTCTGTGAATACCATATTTGAATATTAGTGTGTGGGTGGAAGGTTGGAATTGTAACATGTGGAACCCCATTAGAAAAGGAAAGAAAAGGAAACCATTCCAAGATATGAGTGTAAACCCAATGTTAACATCTGAAGATTTAGTTATGTGGTTACTTGATGGATGTTGATCTAATCCTTGCTCTATCCCATTCCTTCACAGACTTCACTCTTCTCACATATTTATTGATCATAGTGGCAGTGGCTGGGAGCAGAGAGGTTCTTTGAATCCAAGTACAAAATTTGATGCTATGCTGACAGTGTTAGCTAACCAAAAAAAAACAACAAACAGTTTTTGTAAGCAGACTCTTGGGGCTTCTGGGATCTACTTTTTCCACACACCCCTAGAGCCTTGAGATCCACCAACTAGAGCCAGGTAAAATATAAAGACTAGTCAGGCATCATTATGTTAAGAATTTAGGAAAATGCTCAGCCCTTCTCTCTGTCCCACCACCCTCATGGATTCTTCTGGTGAGAACATGGGAGAGGGCCTTCTAGATGACTGATCAAGCACAAACTATTTTGGACTGCTTGCTATGGAGATAAATGTTAAATGGTGAGTTCAATCTTATTTAAATCCTACTGATTCTATAATTCTACCCTAGTTGGGACACCGATAGGATTCAGATCCCAAGGTCCTGCCTACTCCAAGTTGGAGTTAATGAATAGAAGACAGCCTCCTTCGAAGGACTGGAATAAACATGGTGAGCAGTTTTGATGGAGGAAGGCCACAATCCCATCATTTTTGACAATATTACTTTGGAGCAAAATTTGATCATTCTAAAGCACTTCACTGATACAATCCTAGGCCCTTTCCAAGGCCCTTGCATCAGCACTATTTGAGAGCTATGAATTTGTGGCTTTAAGCCTTATATACCATAGCCAGTATCATCAAACTTGTGTGTCATTATTTCCCTAGGTACTGCAGGAATATGCTACATAATTCATTTTATTTATCTCTCTCCCCCAATCCACTGCCCATAGGGAGCAGTAATATGTTCACCTGATTCCTCATCAAGACCAAACGTTCCTTTTCTATTAAGAATTCATCTGCACACATGGTACTGGAATTAAGGGCAGCACGTTTATCCAAAACATCAATTGAGATATTTCAGGAATTACCTTATAAATCAACCATGGACTGCCGAATTTTGAATTACAACAACAAGCTCAAATCAAAAGCAGGAGAATTTGGCCCATCTGGAGTATTTATTGTCCCTTGGCAGTATCAGTTTCAACACTCTTTTGGAGTGCTTTAAGGCAAAAATTTGTGGGGAGAAATGTTGAGTAGTTATTGTATGTAAATGGGTTGCCCAAAACTTAAAAATCACAAAAGTGATAATGGAAAATGGCCAAAAAATATGAAGAGATTCTGTTGTTCAAGAGGATTAAAGGAACCATTTATTGAATAGGATAGATTTCTTCCAAGCCTTGGTGTGCAGAAAGCATGCAAGGCGTGAATAATTCATCTAGAAATTCTATAGTGAAGTTGTATCAGTTTCCACAGTAAAACCTGGACTGCAAAGGAGGGAAAATACATCAACATCTGTGATAGGCCTTATGAAGAGACAGTTACAAAGCCTTTCAGGCACCAGAAGCAAAGCAAAATATAATAAATTTTCCAAGTGTCAAATTTGTGTCAGCTGAATAATGATGCCATATGGTCCGGTTGCTGTGTCACTGTAGGATCTATAAAAATATATATCTTAGTATGTCTCCCCACCCAGCACTTACCCCCACATGGGAAGCAAATAAAAAAATCACCTTTATAACTTCATAGTGTTCTTAACCATAATTTAACAGATAGACAAAACCTTATATGTTTGCTGAAAGGATGGTGGAGGGAGAATAAGACAAACTCTCTTTTGTAGTTTATTTAATACACTCAGTCCATCACAGTCCATCATTACATATTTACCAGATTTCAGAAAAGTTACTAAAACTCCCAGTCATTATGACCATAGACCATGCTGTCTGGGATATTATGGGAGTTTAAGCCAAAAAGCAAGTGTTCCACATTCTGTTATTCAAAATATACATTTACACAGATAAAGATTAACTCAAAAATCATGACATCCATTAAGGAATGTCAGGAATTGTAATTTTTATGAAGGTCCTTATTATAAATGTTTATTTCATTAACAGAAATGCAATTCCCAAGGTTCCTTTACAGGATACCATGATAGTTAAACAAGTCTGAAACTTGTTTTATATGTGAATTGGAGAAAAGCTTACAGAGACAGGAAAGCGGAGATTCAGCAGTGTAAAAATTCCTTTGGTCTATCAAAATCAAAGTATGAGGCATGAAATAACATTCTGGCTTTCAAATATGAACCACACTATTTATAAATAGTGCTCAGCAATGGTTCCTCTTCCACCTGGAGAGAAGTTTCTAATGGAATACCACAGGATTCTGTCCTGGGTTCCATGTTATAAACATCTTTATAAATGATTTAGATAATGGAATAGAAGGCATGCTTATCAACTTTGTAAATGACACCAAATTAGGAGGAATAGCTAATAGACCAGCAGACAGGATCAGAATTGAAAATGACCGTAATAGATTGAAGAGCTGGGCCAGAATTAACAAACTGAATTTCAACAGTGAAAAATGTAAAGTACATTTAGGCAAGGAAAATGACATGCAGAAATAAGGATGGCTTACATCTGGCTTGACAATAATACATGTGAAAAGAAACAACAGGTCTTCATAAAAAAATCAAGCTAAACATGAGCCAACAGCATAATGTGATGGCCAAAAAAGCCACTGCAATTCTAGGCTGCATTGACAGAAGTATAGTGTCCAGGCTGAGGGGAGTAATAGCATCACTCTCTTCTGTATTAATCAGACTCCAGAGAACAACAGCTTAAGAAGGATATTGGCAGGATGGACCAATAGAGAAGGATGACCAAGATAGTAAAAGGGCTGGAAATCAAGCCCAATGATAAATGGTTTAGGGACCAGCGTGTGTTTTGCTTGGAGAAGATAAGATTAAGAGGCAACATCATAACCATCCTCAAATATTTGAAAGGATGACATGTAGAAGGTGGAGCTTCAGGGAGCAGAATATGAACCAATGGATTCAAATTACAAGAAAATGGATTCCACCTAAACATTCAAAAGAACTCTTGAAAAAGAACCTCTTGACTGTGAAAATTGTTGGACAATAGAATAGACTGCGTTGAAATGTGCATGTGTTTGTGGGAGGTCTATACTCCTTTAAAGGGCTTTGTACAGAGGTGGATGACCATCTCACAGGAATGCCCCATGGCAGGACATTGGACTAGCTAGCACTTGTGATCTTTTTTATATCTAAGACTCTGTGATTCTATAATAAAGGATGGCATAACACTGTGTTGTAATTTTATATATTTCTCCCTCATCTGCCACCCTGAGCTAGGAACTGAACTTAATATTCTACTTGAAATGCAAAATAGTTCCTGAACTGGTGAAAGGATCTAGTTAAAGTAAGAATTTGGAATATGGAATGGTATACCTGGGGCCAATGCAAGATATTTTGCTGCCTGATACCCATTCCACATTTGGAAGCCAGCTGGATGGGTACTTGAATACATCTCATCAGATTGTAAAAGCACAGCTAAACTGAGCTTTGTTAGTGCTTTGATGAAGGACATACCTGGCTCCATACCAGGGATATTCAGATATGGTTAGAAAAGGAATGCTACCATGAAACCATTGTCAGGGTTAATAATATTGATTTAGATGAACCACTGGTTTTGATTCAATATAAGGCAGCATCCTGAGAAAAGTGTACACCACTGCATCTGAGGTAGGAGGCTAGTTTAGGGAACTTAGGAAAGCTTGTGCAGCAAGCATAACTCTATTCTTCAAGAAAGGGAACAGAAATTCAGGAGGAACAATCCAGAGAATGCTGCACATCTACTACCTCACTTTGCCTAACATTAGTTCCAATCCTAGATGTCTTGAGTATACATACCATATTTCAAGTTTCAAAACACTGTACTCTGTTTTATACCTTCTTTCACACTGGTCAGCCAAATATTTGTTCTTAAATTTAGGATGGAAATGGAGAACTGTGGTGGAAACCATTAGGTAGCCATTTGGGAAGGAGCCTGTTAATAGCCTAACGAAGCATGAACATGGCCCAGCTCTCAGCTTCTCTTTATTTCCTGAGTCTCTCATTGTACATTAATTATGTTCTTATACTTCCTTTCACAGGGCATTTGGTACTGCCACAGAGAATGCTGATGTCTACCTTGTCAATAGGATACATGGTCTTGCAACACAGTAGATATCTCCTCACTGCTAACACAGAGGCTCTGAATTTTGGAGTTGGGAAGAAATCTCCCATGATCCTAGCTCAGCTTAGCTACTGACCTTGGGGAGTTTCTACCACTGTAATTTTGCTTTCTTCATGCACTTTGGCTCCTTTGCAGGCTCCACAATGCACATGTTCTTTAAATCTGTCATGCTCCAGTCTGGATTGCCTTAACCGATCTAGGTATAAATCCAATAACTAGTTCCAGCTTGGTATCAGTGGGATTTTCCTAAATGTTGACTCAGCAAAAATCATTCAATGGGAAAAGCAATTGCATTTATACCATAGCATGTTACATGCCATGTACATGCAGACAGGTTTATCTTGTGTGCCAGAAATTAGACTAGATCAAAGTGGGTGTTATGTAGCTTTCCAGATGTTGTTCAGCAGCAACTTCCAGTATCCCCAATATTATTCACCATTGGCTATGCTTTATAAGGCTGCTGGGATTTGCAGTCTATCATCTGAAGATTTACATGATCCAGCTTTTTAACTAGATAGGGTTCTAAGGTTGCAATCCTATGTATGACTACACAGAGGTAAATCCCACTGAGTTCAAAATTGAAATTTATTCCTAAATATCCTGCCATCTTATATACACTTACTTGGGTATAGATCACACTGAACTCAGAAGGAGACTCCCTGCTGAGTTGACACATATATGATTGTATCATAAGTTTCTCACAGTTCCATTCGGCAGTTTTCAAACGTAAATTACTTTCTGGACAAATACAGTTATGCAATGGAATGATATGGAAAAAGCCTTTGACTCTTATTTGAGCTATTTTTGTATATCAATGAATTTTGGTAATGCAGACAGAAAAATATCACAGCAATGGTGTTCTGACTATTACAGGGAAGATATATTTCTACAAACCTAAACACAGTTTATTCAAATTTATTTCTTATTTTTGTAGTATTTATTGTTTATAATAAAAAGTAAGAAATGGATAAAAAAGTGTTAAAATAATGCAATTAAAAAAATGAAAAGTAATGGTGAGCTGGGTGAACTATGATGTGAAAAGATGAATAGGAAAGCAGCCGCTTTGATTTTATTATCTTGGCAGGATAAGTATTGTAATAGTGAAGCATAAACATACAAAGAAAAGCATTGGAAACATGAAATAGACCAAGTCATCTTCACCTCTAAGGTTATACTACCATAGGCATCTATTTGTCATCACATCTTTTATGTACTAATGACAGGTCCATCAATAATAAAAAAAAGAGAAACCGAAGCCACAGCTTTGAAATGGGTAGGAAATGCAAGAGGTATAAATGTTTCTAAAAAATGTCAAACTTATACTTAAAAGAAATTTGGGGAGGGAAGAATGTTGTAGTATCGTATGTTAAGTTAACAAGAGAAAGAAAGGAGACATATCAGTTGTCCAGACTGGGGAAAATACCAGAAGATCAGTAGTAATTTTAAAAGGTTTGCAATGTATAAATCCAATTGCAGTTATCATTCATTCGCCATTTCAGTGGTCCTAATGGGAACAGAGAATTTAAATTCAGAGAGATCTTTCTCTCTTTAATGCAAACTATACTCAAAGAGTATTCACCAGTGAATCATTTAACATGAAGGGTAGGTTAAATAAAAGAGAAGACTAGTGTGAGAAGAGTGTAGCGTAGGAATGAACTTTAGTTTTAGGCCCTTGCCCCACGGATGAGACTATTTAAAATATGCACTTCAGGAAAAGGTTTTGATGTTGCTTGGTCACTCATTACAGAGATTCATTTTCTTATAGCTCACTCTTCCCCCTTTTCAACAGCAGGATCACTAGTTGCTGTTTCTAAATTATAATGTAAATAAATAGTATTTGTATTTTCATTCTGTGGAGAGACACTAGTAAAATGGAATGTTCAGAACAGTCAATCGAAGTCAGGCTGGCAAAATGGTGGGGGCCTGCCTGATGAGCAGCTATGAAAAGGAGGAGGAGCTCTTGAGCAGGTTATCAGTGTGTTAAGAACTGCTAGGAGAGCAGTTAGAACTGCCAAGAGTGCAGTTAGAAGTAGATATGTGCCTTAATGGGATTCAGACTCCCATGTAAGGAGAAAGAATTTTAAAAGGACAAAAAAAGTCAGGTGCAATTAGTTTAAGGTACACTTGTCCCTCCACATTCACTGGGGTTAGGGGCACAGGACCCCTGTGAATGTGGAAAAACCACAAATAACAAAAACACCATGTTTTTACCTGAGAGACCACCTGTCTAGGAATCTCTAGGTCCTCCAGTGCAACATTTGCCAGACATTGACCATAGAATTGCACTGGAGGAGCTACAAATGCCTAATGGAGTGTTCTCTCTAGGAATCTCTAGGCCCTTCAGTGCAACTTTTGATTAAAGTTGACCATAGAGTTGCACTGGAGGACCTAGATATCCCTAGAGAGAACATATTAATAAAATCCATGAATAATAAAATCTGCAAAAGTCAAAGCCACAAATGCGGAGGGACGAGTGTAATACATTTTGAAAAATGGAGAGCCAGTAAAGGGAAGGCTCATATCCACATTATTCTGTGGAACTGTAATTTAGGAATAAAGCTAGAGTTTCATAGGATTTATACTCCCAATTAATGAGCTTTAGTGGAAGGTGTGTGTGAAGAACTAAAACATAGTTGAAATGTAACTGAAGTCATCCCTCAATTTGTTACAAGTTAAGTGAAATATACATTGTAACCACAAAGCTTTGAGAACCAAGTACCACAAGAGATACCATCATAAGTTCTTTCTGCAAATAAATTCTTTTCTTCTTGTTCACAATGTGTGGCTAGAAGCGATTATTAAGTAACAACATCAAAAACACACTATCAAGAATATTTGACACACTTATTAATAAAGAAACTAAAGTAAGTGAGAGGACCAAGGGTTATGGGCCTTTGCAGACTGCCAGAAATAGTGCACATTAAATTGAGGCACTGCCCTGGCTCAGTGCTAGGGAGTCAAGACAATTGTATTTTTTTCTGAGACATTGAGCCTTCTCTGTCAGAGAGCTCTGGTGCCACAATAAATTACAGTTCCCATGATTCCCTAGCACTGAGCCAGGGCAGTGCCTCAATTTAATGTGCACTATTTCTGGCAGTCTAAGAAAAATAGTTCTGAGGGAGGAAAAGCCTCAAACTATTAAAGTAAGACAGGAGAAGAATCCTGTGTAACCCAGTGGTCACACATACCCTCCAACATTTCACAGATGAAAACTGGTACATGTGTGACTAAGCTACATCACAACGCAGTCACAGAATCATAGAGCTGGAAGAGACCACATGAGCCATTCAGTCCAACACCCTGCCATTCAGGAAGACATAATCAATGCACTCTTGAGAAATGCCTCTGTTTGAAAATCTCTGAAAATCTCCAATTCTGCCTCTGTTTGAAAATCTCCAAAGAAGGAGATTCCCCCACTTTTTGAGGCAGCATGTCCCACTGTTGAACAGCTCTTACTGTCATGAAGTTCTTCCTAATGTTGAGGTGGCATTTCTGTTCCTGTAGCTTGAATCCATTGTTTCTAAGCTTGCTCCATTCTCAATATGACATCCCTTCAAATATTTAAACATGGCTATCATGTCACCTCTTAAATGTCTCTTCCCCAAGCTAAACATATCCATTTCTCTAGGCCAGTGAGGTGAACCTTTTAGGGGCCAAGTGCCCAAACTTTAAGGCCTTCTGGTACCAGGACTTCTTCCCACCACCCTCCTGGGCTTTCAGCTGCCTCTCTAGAGACAGCTGAGGGCCTGATGGGGCAAGGGGTGAAGAAGAGGAACAGGTGTGCCCCTCTTCCTCCTTCTCCTCCTGTGCTGTTCCCGACCTTCAGTTGCCTCCAGAAAGGCATCTGAAGGCCTGGGATGGCCCAGAAGAAGGAGGAACAGGCGTGCACCTCTTCCTCGTGCTCCCTACCCTCTGTGTGTCAGGAAAAATGGCTTTACATGCCATCTCTGGCACACATGCCATAGGTTCGCAATCACAGCCCTAGGTTTTCCAGTTTTCTAGATCTTTCACCATTTAAATTGCCCTCAACTAGACACACTCAAGAAGAGGTTAAAAGAGTGTGGCCAGGTAACACATGGACAAAAGAGTAAGTAAAGTGGTCAAACAGACAAAACTACTATTTTAAGTAGAGGACTGCTGGAATGTATATTCTTAGTTTAGAAAGGGCAGGACTTTGCCCTCTCTTCTCCTCTCCTTCCTATTGATTGCAAGCTATTTCTACATTTTTAAGTCAAACTGCAGCAACTGAACTAAGATCAGGACTAAGGAGGAAAGTGGAAAGGTGAGAAAGATGCAGAGGCATTTTAAAAATAGCTGAGAAAGTGGGGCAGCAGAGAATTAACCAGAGCTGTCCCTGCCAAACTGGGACAGTTGGAGGGTATGTACTTTCTTACGGCTGCTATAGCAAACTCTAAGCAAAACTAGATTCAGTTTTGTAAAACTAAATGCTTCCCCCAGTATAATGCAAGAAACATGCTTGCTTTATAATGATTAAGTTTTAGTTACTTTTTGTTGTTGTTGTTGTGTGCCTTCAAGTCATTTTTCTGACTTATGGTAATCCTCCTGCACCTTTTAAACCCTAACTTTCAGCTACAGATGTCTCTTCCTCAAATTAGCTATTGCCTCCCTTATGAAGAGTGGGTGGGAGGAGAAAAGGTCATCTCACATCTTACCTGGCAACCCTAGATGAGAACTTGAGAATGTATATCTCCTGATGCTGATGAACTACAGCTCTCACCAGGCCTAGACAGCACAGCTAATAGTGAAAAATGGTAGAAGTTGTAGGTCAACAACATCTCCTCCAGTGCAACAACATCTGGAAGACTGCTGTTCTAAATTCATAAAAGTGTGCAGAATACTTTGCAAAATTTCATAAATATTAATAAGCATTCTGTTTCTTGGATTTATATCTGTACCCATGTCATCTTTTCTTGTTCCTCCACTTCTTTGCTTCTTTTAATCCAGTTCAAGTCAATTTTAATAAAAGGCTATCTTCTTTTTCTTTTTAGTGTATAGTTTGGCTTCAGTCTCAAACACATGTAATTAAAAAGCCAGTGTCATCACATGGGCCTACTCATGAGAAAATACAGTTAGCATCACAGGCTTTAATATTGTCAGCTGTCACTTTGCCAAGGAAAATTATACATCCTAGCATAATTTGCCTGCTATTAGTTTAGAGACACAACCTTTAATCTACAATCATAAATCAACCCCACTAAGGCTATGATTATTTTGGTTGATGTTCTCTGAACTCCCTCCAGTTTTTATCAATACTGCTCTGGTAATGACTTGCCCAGAATATGGTACCATTTTGCAGGTGTCATCAGATTCAAATTATGATTGCACTGACTGGAGCAAAAGCTCGGTAAAGCTAAATTTCTGGTTTACAACTCTCATTGGAGCCATTAGTCATGCTGCCTGATAGATAGTCAGAATGGTAGTCCACAAGAGTAAACTTTTCAAACTCTGACTGGCGTCACAATGAAGAAGCAATTTTGACTCTTGGCACATCTCAACTACAATTCTTATTGTGCTGTGTAGCAGCAGACAGAAAACCCTAGGCCATAGAGACTAAGGGCTCATTCCCACTTACATTTAACCCAGTTTGCAATTTGCTTTTGTTCCGGATTGATGAATCAATTCCAACTGATGTGTTATTCCCACTACGGAAGTGGGTCAGTTCTTTATTCCCTTCTTTTTTGGCATGATTATCATTCACACTAGTTTGCGCCCCTTCAAAAAGCCTGTCAATCATCTATGTGTCATTGGTGACACATTCAAGAAAACACAGGAGGGAGTCATGGATGCCATGGCCAGAATTCTCCTCTGGGATGCATGCATCCATGGGTATCATGTGGAGGACTCTCCCATGGGATGCATGCAGCCATGGGTGTCATATGGAGGACTCTCCCCTGTGATGCATGCAGCCTTGGGTGTCATATGGAGGGCTATCCTCTGCGTGAGGTGCTGCCCTCCAGCCTTGTAGGGCTTGGAGGACATGGGGAGTTGCGGTGGTGACCTCCCAGCCTTGTAGGGCTTGGAGGACATGGGGAGTTGCGGTGGTGACCTCCCAGCCTTGCAGGACTTGGAGGACATGGGGAGTTGAGGTGGTGCCTCCCTAGCCTTGCAGGACTTGAAGGACATGGGGACTTGAGGTGGTGCCCCTCCTAGCCTTCCAGGACTTGGAGGACATGGGGAGTTGAGGTGGTGCCTCCTAGCCTTGCAGGACTTGGAGGACATGGGGAGTTGAAGTGGTGACCTCCCAGTTTTGCAGGACTTGGAGGTTGTGCTTCCTAGTCAAGCTCAGAATGGAAGGTGTTTTGGAATTCCTCCTGGACAGAAGGTTGGAATGTAGGATGGGTCCTGGGAAAGGAGAGGGGGGAATGGTAGATTTCCCCCCAAACTGGTGAGGAATGGGATACACCCCGTGTCAACCCACTGCCCCAGTAATCCTCCCCTCCAGTTTGAAGTGATTAAGGTCTGTCTTTCCCACTTGCTGAACGTGCTTGCTAGTATCTTCTTTTCAAAGGAACTGCCAAAAAACTAGTGTCAAGAAAGAGCGGTTCTTTTGCTTTTGCCTCGCTTCATCGCAATTGAAACAGAGTGTAGTCGGTTTGGAACTGGTTTCAAGTGGGAACGACAGACATATAATCCGATCAACAATTTGTTTTAATAATGGGAATAAAGCCTTGGATTCTAATCAGTGCAGTAAACAGAAAATACTCTCATGGCACTTTTAGTTTTCTTGGGTGCTCTGCAAAATGTACCATTGTTAGAGTAGCTGATTCTTTATTGGTTCCAGACATGGCAGCTGGTAGCTCCACTGTTGGGAATAGTGACTCCACTTTGGCCTTTTTAACTATGAAAAATCTTTTTGAAAGTATATGGCTGATGTGAAGTCGTAGGCTTTCATGGCCGGCATCCTTAGTTTTTTTTTTTGCGGGTTTTTTGGGCTGTGTGGCCATGTTCTAGAAGAACATGGCCACACAGCCCGAAAAACCCGCAAAAAACTATATATTTCTGATCTTAGTTAAGTATTATACTGGCTGAACAGCTGTAATAAAATGATTTGATATACTTAGTTAAGTATAATAAGTAATAAGTCTCTTGACCTGACTTACTGGGCATCAGTTGCTGTGAGCAACAGAGAGGACTGTTCTCTTATCAATTGGGATGCAGCATCCCTCCTGCTAATGATCTCCAGTGTGACAATCAGAAGCAGATTCTTGTTGCAGTTCCTCCTCACACTTGAGATCATGGGGTGGTGGTGGTGGTGGTGGAAACATCAGTTTGCTGTCTCTTGATCGACAGGAGAACAGACCCCCATCACTTGCAGTGGCTGCTGACCAGTAAGTCAGGATTGAGGTACTTTTATGATCCCTATGTATTCTATACACTGTTGAATATGTAGGGACCATGAATATGAATCAGTTACAAATGTGTAACTCTAGGCAATTGCAATTGTGAATTCCAGTCTATGTTTTTAATATGATTAAAATGTTTTTTAATTTT
>CM034706.1:44124804-44141611 GCA_020142125.1 Phrynosoma platyrhinos | reverse complement strand
GGGAGGAAGGTGCTGGCATCCCTGCATCAAAGTTATCAGCAAGGCATAACAGACAGAAATGTAAATGTGAAGCAGAAAAAGCAACAGCACGGTTTTTGAAAAGGTAGCAGCAGCATGACTAAATTGGTCACTTTAAACTTTTACATCACCCCAGAGATGAAACAACAAATGTTTCCCATTTGGATCCACTTTCCTATCACAAGAGGAGCAACTGCAAAGTGCAAATGTCCAAAATCAAACAATTATGCCCAGCATATCAAATAATAAGGCTTTTAGAAAGAATTTCTTTATGTCAAAATTGTCCTTACTTGAGCAGAGAATGGATGATGGAGTGTGACGTTATGTGAAAATGTGGTACACTAAGCTGGAAGATACTAGAGTGCTTTTGCATTGTGTCGCATGGTGTAGGCTCATATGTAGTTATTTATGCTATGCTGAGGGGCTGTTGGATTGAGGTTTCTGTGTGGTGTGTGTGTGTGGATGAGTGGATGGGTTGGACTGGTTGTTGTTCAGCTTCTGCTTTGTAATTTTATAACAAATTATAAAATTTGTTATAAAATTTCCCAATATGTAGGCAAGAAAGCTATCTACAAGGTGAGTAATCATTCATGGGGGTAAGGAGGAGTGCCAGAAAAAGGGGAGTTTGGGGGGAATCAGGATGGGAAAACAGCCGCCTCAGAGCTGCACTATACCCTCTCTTCTTGTACAAGAAGTAGTGGAGAAGAATGTGGTGTATCAGCCGACAGGAGCCAAAGGCACATCTTTTAATACATAATTTCATAGAGCCCCACTTCCTGCAAGTGGGTAACTAGCAGTTCAAGATGAGAGTAGAGGAAGATAAATTCAAAGTGTTGACATTAACTCTTAATGCCTTAAATAGTTTTACACTAGGTTTCTTAAAGTTACTGCCTCCTTCCATATTTGCCTGTCCAGTTATCAAGAGTTTCATTAGAGAGCCTTACAAAGTTTTTTCACACAATGAGATGAAGTGGGTGGACCATTAGGGAGAGGGCCTTTTTTGATGGTGACATCCTAAATCTGGAATTCTGTTGCCACGTACTTGGTGTCTTTGTTACTGTCTTTTCAGAAACAGGTAAACATCTTTTAATTTTTTTATTCTTTTCCCAGGAATTCTAGTTATATGTTTTAGTGTGTGTTTTAGATATTTGGCACTCTCTAATTGTAGGAGCTTATCACATTACCTTTTAAAGTGGAAAAAGCCTCCCGGGATGCAGCCAGGATGCTGGATGGGGCAGGAATTATTGCACAGTAAGTCGTCGCTGAATCGCTGGGCAACTGCAGCCCAGGTCGCAGCCGGACTCAGCTGGCCCTTTTTAGATTTTTTTTCTTAAAAGGTCCAGCTGAGCATGGCTGCAACCCAGGCTGCAGTTGCCCAGCGATTTGGCAGCAACGTACTGTGCAATAACTTACTTCCCCCATTCAGCATCCTGGCTGCATCCCAGGAGACTTTTTCTTCTTTAAAAGGTAATGCGATAAGCTCCTTAATTTGGGTTTATTTTGTCTTCTGCTGATCTTTTGCTAATTTGATTTTGGACTCTATATATGTTTTTGCTTGTTGTACTGATATTGCTTTGATATTGTATTTTATTGATTTAGAAGTATTTTTCTATTTTATTGATTTAGAAGAGAATTTGGCTGTGGATGATATAAAAAAGTAATAAATGAATGAACACAGTCTTTCCCCTCATCATATTAGTTTTGACTTCTGGTCATGTCAGTCATGTTAATTTAGTTTTTGTTTCTAAAGTCCTTTGTTTCCCAGGGCTTGATATTTTGCTGCCTGAGATAGAGCTGCAAACAGTATTCAACCCCCCTTCTTACATTCAAGTCAAGCAAAGGTGTTCTAGTTGTTTGACACCTGAGGCAGAAAATCCCTGAAGCATCTTTCCTCTTGGGCAATAAAAATACAGTAATAATGCAATGACAGTTTGCTGGCCTCTTGAGCCTAAAGGCACTGGATCCTGTCTGATCTTGAAGGTAAGCAGGATCAGTCCTGGTTAGTACTTGGATGGGAGACCACTTACAAATACCAGGTGCTGTAGGCTGTATTTCAGAGGAAGGAACTACAAAACCATCTCTGAATATTCCTTGACTAATAAAATCCTTATTCCTTGCCTAATAAAACTGCGGGATGCGGTGATTCAAGTGGTTAAGATGCTGATGCTGTTGATTTCAAGACTGGCAAGCCAGCAGTTCAAGGCCCAGGTGCCGCATGATGAGGTGAGCTCCTGTCACTAGTCCCATCTTCTGCCAACCTAGCAGTTCGAAAACATGCAAATGCAAGTAGATAATAGGTACCACTTTGGTAGGAAGGTAAACAGCATTCTGTGCAATCATGCTGGTCACATGATCACAGAGTAGTTTCTGATAAGCTCTTTAGCTTAGTAACGGAGATAAGTACCACCACCTATGGTCAGACACAACTTGACAACGGGAAATACCTTTACCTTTATCTTTAATAAAACCCTATGAAATTCATGGGGTCACCATAAGTCAAAAGATGACTTGAAGCATGCACACACACCACACTCTATTGGGACAACTCTTGACTTTTCTGCTACTAAGAAGGAGAGCTATTCAGGAGCAGAACAGATTGTACTGGAAGGTTTAAAGGGGAGGGAGTCTCTGTGCTTCCTTGCAAAGCTATGATTCTATGATATGTTCTATGATTTCCTTTCTCCCATTGGTTCACATTTTCACTTTCTATATAGCTAAACAATGATTTAGTAGCATTGTTCTGCCCTTAGTACAATGTTTCATTTTCATAGAGCTTGTTGAACTACCATTCCCAGAAACTCCTAGCCAGCATGGTCACTGGCATTCTGAGAGGAGGATTCTGGGACTTGTTTGGAAATTATAAGTGTAGAGCCTAGAAATCAGGTTTGTGATGTAGACCAAGGGGGCCAATACCTCCCTTCATTCAATGTTAGTTCTATGTATGTAGTGTAGTGTGTGGGCTCACCTTGAATCTTTCTTGAATTTATTATATTTTCATTTTGCTCTTGTCTCCAGAAACACAGAACTATTTACTTGGGCAATTACCCATTACACCTGATGGAGATATTTCTAACTGTGATGGTGATGATGATGATGCAGTGGGTGCCATCAACCTACCATGGGACTAAGATTTGCCTATTTTGTAAGTCAAAGAAAAATTAATGATGATACAGAATTGTTATGATTCTGTATCATCTGCCTAAGAAACTGTTATCCTCTGCAAATGGTTGTCATTGTAGTTTAATTCCCTGGAGTCCAGTAATTCACTTCATAACTGTTGCTGATAGAGCATATATTTCACCAAAGCATGTCCCGAATTCCTACCAGCTAAAGTTGCAGGTCCTCTTTACAAGTGTGTGTTACTGAACCCTTAACCACACTCAACTGGGTATGAATTATGAATACATCAATTAGTCCCAGACCACTTAGTCACATTCTTGAGGGCACATTTTAAATCCCATCTTTTTAGTGTGCATGATCTTAGAATTCCTCTTATCTTTCTCCACCAACTACCCAACAAGCAATGCATAACTTTTATTGCAGCTGACATAGACCTATAATTCATATGTAATCCATGGATCCTTCACTATGCAGTCACTAGCCAAATGTTCATCCCTACTATTGAACAAGAAACTTGTTCTTTGCTGTTGTTGTTCTAGAAGCCAGGAAGAACGTTGGTTCACCCTCATTGTTTATTCCAGTGGTAGACATAGGTACAGACATATGCCAACAAAGCAACAGCCATATGTGCTAATAATTTAGCAGGAGGTGCTTCTTAAATTCTTATGTGGTGCAGATATTCTTCTGTTTTGGGTCTCAGATAGGATCATATGGTAGCCACTGTGGTAAATCTTGCCTTGTTTATGTTTATGTTTATGGTAGGATCAGACTGCATTTCTTCTATATAAAAGAGAAATGACAGTACTTCTATACTCAGCAAGCATTAATGTTATAGGGACCTAAATACAATACATTTGGCTTTTCATGGGTTTGTCTTTTGTGGATTAGATTGTTCATGGATTATTTGCTGCTGCATATACTACTGCCCCAAGCCATTTTTAATGGGGACTACAAGCCTCATAAGACTGAGAGACTGCAAATGTGCAGTGAGGCTTGTAAGTTCCTATTAAAAAAGGTGTAGGGCAGCAGTGCAGGAGGTGGAAAGTCTTGCCACCTGGCCAGATCTTCCTTGCAAAGGACCATCTTGTCATCCATGGTGGGTTGAATCTGTGGATGGTACTTTGTGTGTGTGTTAAATATAGCTTAGGGGTTAGGGTTAGGGGCCTAGAGTTATTCACATTTGCCCACATTTGCCAGTGTCCTGCACTCCCAACCCAAGTGAACGTGGAGTATTGAATCTAGTTAATCCCAAATAGACTAGATCCATAGAATTAATTTCTGGGTGGTAAGTCCACACTTCTATAAATCTCATTGAATCAATGTGTCTATCCTGGTTGGAATTAGTAAGTGGATTTAGGTTTAAATGTCTGAGAAATTTATGTTCCATTTGCCCCATTTTTTAAATAATAATTTTCCTTCTCCAAAGAAAGAAAGAAAGAAGATAAAGCTGGGGAAGGTGAACAAACATACAGTGTTTTTACACCAATAACATCACTACTTTGTCTCATAGTCATTAAAAGTTGTTCCTGCTATCCATTGATCTGCATGGTCAACCCATACTATTTAAAAGGGGTAGATCTGGCCAAAAATGTTGACTCTATACTCAAGGATTTCAGACATTAATCTCATCCTTCATAGACCTGGAAATTCAATATATAGAATACATCTTTGTATTTGTGGTTTTGGTAGAAGAAATATTTTAGCATTAAAATTGTGAAACGTACTTGAAAACAGGGAGTTGGTAGCCCAGGGTTTGTAGCTGTCCCCTTTCTAAACTGCCCATTTCCCCAGCCTTCACAGCAGATCAGCTGAGTGCACAGCCATTGTAAGCAGCAAGCATGTGCAGAGTGATATATGTGGCCCACTCTCAATAGCTTTATTTAGTATTCTTTTCTAGCTCTATTCATGCTAGGATCTGTGTATGATTGTTATTAAGAGGCACTAACCTTTCATCAAATGGTTGTGAAGAAAAACTTGTGTCTGGTGAGCCCTGTGGTGCAGTGGTTAAATGCCTATACTGTAGCCACTCACTCACTAACCACAAGGTTGTGAGTTCAGTACCAGCCAGAGTTTCCAGATCAACTCAGCCTGGCATCTTCCGTAGGTACCCAGCTTGTTGGGGGCAATTAGCTTATACTTTGTAAACCACTTAATACATCAGTAATCAGTATAGAAATGTACTTGCTACTTGCTATCTGGTGAAGAAGATGTAGCATATTCATAATTCTACATATGACTGTGTACATGCGTGATGCAACCAGTATTAACATGCTTGGCATGCTTAATCCATGGTACTGACAGTCCTGTTTACGTGATCTCAGAAAATAAGGCTGGAAAGTCTTATTCTGGAAAGGTACTGCCAGTCAAAGGCAACATTACTGGACTCAGTGCTGACTATACTCAGTCAACCTACTGACTCTTCCTCTGTTTACATGTTCCAAAGTTTTTATGTATCTTTATATGCCTTTATAAGGCATTTAACATGGTACAGAAGGAATTGGAATTGTGCTTTCTTTCATATATTGTTGGACCACAGCTACAACTCCCAGCATTCTTCACCATTGGCTATGCTGGTTCAAGTTTCTGGGACTTGCAATCTAACAACATCTGGAGTGACACATGTGTCACACCACTGCATTACAAGATGATGCATTTTTCTTCTTTGAAAATGTGGGTTTCTTTTTTGCTTTCGTAACTTTATAAAACATAACCAAGCACACAAACAATAATGTAAACCAACTAATTGATTTAAAACAATAAAATGGGGTATTATTGACAACACAGATATTTTAGAAATAAGATAAAGAAAAATCAGAATTTAGACCAATAATGTTTGCATATGTTTGAAGAAATTACTGGAGGACAGATTGTCAATGTTGGTTAGCATAAATGCCAATGGCTACCTATGTGTATGGCACTAAATGTATTCATTCAAGAGTCTCACTTCTGCACATATAAAAAAAGAATTTTCTCAGAAAGAGTTTGAACCCAGGGAAACTGACTTTTGGTGAGCAGATTTATTGCTTTCACACATAAACACCAACTGACAACTGCAAAATCTGAAAGATGTGGATCACTTCACCCAGCCTTTTGAAAATTTAGGACAAGGGACATGATTTTCATGTTTCTGGACCCTATTACATTCTATCCTAATATCACAACTGTATAAATATGCTTTATAACCTGTAGCTTTAATATTAGTCTGTACTGATTCTGAAGAAGTGGGTTTATATCCATGAAAGCTCATGTTAAAATAAAAAAAGTTTGTCTTAAAGGTGGTCCCACATTCTTTCCCCCCTCCCTCTCCCTCCCTCTTTTTTATTCTCCAGTGGCTACCAAGTTTCAGATAACCTACCTCTTCTGTTAAGCATTCTCAAGGGATTTATTAGATTCTATGCACATTTACTAAGAAGTGAGTTCCTTTTTTACTTACCCCCAGTTGATTGTGCATAGGATTGTAGTTGACAAGACAGACAACCAAAATGGGAGCAGTGAACACATGGAGACAGTTAAAGATTTAGAGTAGCTGACTATATCCCTGAAAATTGTGGCTCTGAATCTTGTATGATGTTCCACCTACTAGAAATTGTAATATAATCCATTGGGTTTGTTTAAGGTGGATGCAACAAAGCAACAGGACTTGCTGGTGTAATGGTTACACAGGAAGAAACAAGGTGTTAAGCTGGGAAAAGTAATGTGCTTTAGCAATAGCATCTGGAAATGGGTTGGGATGGACACCAGTTTTGATTCAGAGGAAAGGAAATTGAGATGATGTTGCTCTGAATTATCAGTTACCTCCTACCTACCTCTGCTCAGTAGATGTCATGAATGAAATGCTGTAATAGTCATGTGCAGCCTGAATCTAAAATCAAACAAAAATGGATCCCAAAAGTACATAGCATCTGTTTCAATAGGACTCATGAAGGAGGGATGTGTGTGTGTGGAGGGGAAAAGCTTAAGAAAACTGTCCAAGCTAGGGAATTGTTTGAGCTGCTTGCTTGATTTAATAGCTCACAATGATTGAGCTGTAACAAAACCACTTTATCCCTGAGACAACAGAAATCATGAAATAAACCCTGGAAACAAACCAAAGATTTTTGTGGGGAAACTCATGTGGTCCCACAGAGCTCAAGCAGTTGTAGGAAATGTCTTTGAAATCAAAGTTTATGAATCACTAGTGCCTATAAAAATTGCCTGCAGATGTTCTAAAGTGCCCCTATGGTTATGATTGCCAAAAAGGTAAATCGAGGGTGGAATACAGTAGATGTAAAATACAAGACCTGCAAGAATGATCAGTTTTGTGAATTTTTATCCTTCCCCCCCCCCCTCTTCCCTGTTTTTGTTCTGGATGATGACTACACAACAGTATTATATAGAGCTTAGAAATTTATTTTTAAGAAGAATAAATTAATATAATGGTGTAGTAAAACTATCTGAGCAGTGATATGATAGGGATCAGAGCATCAACCTGCCACTGCTCAGATATGGATGGCTTCAGCATGTCACATGTGGGAATCATATGGCCCACCATACGTTTTTGGAATCCAGATCTCAACAGCCTTAGGCAGCATAGCTAGTGGTAAAGAACAGCAGGAACAACAGCCTGATATATCTGGAGGAGCAAATTATTCCCAACCCTCCTGTTGGTGTTTCTAACAAAAAGATGCACTGAGTCCCTTGTTGAGTGGTGAGTCAATTATGTATACGAAGTTCCACTGACTGAAAGGATTTAGCTAGCCTAAATACTGACTCTTCTTAAAATTTAGTTTACAAACTCTGTTATTGAGATAATCCATCCCTATACTTGGATGATTCAATATGGCTTCAGGGAAGGGACACATTTACTGGTTTGGAAGAAATGAGGCCAGAGGGAAGATGTGCATCATGGTGCAGTGTTGCTAGGATGTGGGATAATGACAGTGGAGCAAAAGGTATTTAAGCTCCATCCATCCATATGTTTCCCTCTTTGGATAGAGATGCTCATCCCACTCGTCGTGCCCTACTGTGCGCTGCAGGTTTCAGCTGGTTGCATATATCCTGATTGTGGGGGGAAAGCAGGGTAATAATAATAATAATAATAATAATAATAATAATAATAACAACAACAACAACAATAATGCCTGATAATAATAGCAATAGTAGCAGCTGTAATCATCATCACAATAAAAACAACAACATAGATTGAGGCAGGGAGCAGTAACAAATTAAACAGATAACATAGTTAAAAGAGCATATAAAACCAATACATATTCCTCCATGACTCGGTCATCGGCTATGACTTCAGATGGCATCTCTCTTCTCAATTATTGTCTTAAGGCAGTAATGGGCTGGATGAGGAAAAACAGATTAAGACTGAATCCAGACAAAACGGAGGTACTTACAGTGATGGCCCCGAAACTAGGTATTGGGATACAACCTCCAGTCCTGGACGGTGTCACACTCTCTGCTAAGGACTGGGGTTTGCAGTCTGGAAGTGCTCCTGGATCCGCCGCTTCAGATGAGTAATCAAGTGAATGCGATGGTCAGGAGTGCTTGCTATCAGCTTCGGCTGATACGCCAGCTGTGCCCTTTCCTGGAAGTAAGGGACCTTGAAACTGTGGTGCATGCGCTGGTAACCTCACGTCTTGACTTCTGTAATGTGCTCTACATGGGGCTACCCTCGTACATGGTCCAGAAACTTCAACTAGTACAAAATATGGGAGCCAGGCTGGTCTTCGATACATCTAGGAGAGACCACATAACACTGGTCGTAAAATCACTGCACTGGCTGCCAATCAGTTTCCGGGCTCAGTATAAGGTGTTGGTCATTACCTTTAAAGCCCTACATGGCTTGGGTCCAACCTATCTTCAGGACTGCCTCCTTCCATATAACCCACCCCGCACACTCCAGTCCTCTGGGAGGAATTTGCTTCAGCCTATTAAAACTAGGCTGTCTGCAACCTCCCAGAGGGCCTTTTCAGTTGGCACTCCCAGATTATGGAATGGCCTGCCAGATGAGATCCATCAGATTACAAGTTTAAACAGTTTTTAAAAAGCTGTGAAGACAGATCTTGTCCTGCAAGCCTTTCCTGATTAGTTTTCCTGGCCTAACAACAAGCTTAATCCTTCCCTTATTCCTTGCCATTCTGTACTGCTGTCTGCCTTGCCATTATGAATTTTTTAGTTGTATACGGTAATTGCTGTTGTTTGTTGTAAAATTGTTTGTTGTTTTAATTCTTGTTGTTCAATACTGTTTTAATGGTGGGTGGGCTTTTGAGGATTGTACATTGTGACGTTTTATTGCTGTAAGCCACCCTGATTGCATCTGCAGAGGGGCAGGATAATAATAATAATAATAATAATAATAATAATAATAATAATAATAATAAATGTTGTGCTGTTGTGTGCTGTCAAGTCATTTTGACTTATGGCAACCCTAAGGTGACCCTATCATGGGTTTTTCTTGGCAAGATTTATTCAGAGGGGGGTTGGCTTTGCCTTCCTCTGAGGCTGACAGTGTATGACTTGCTCATGGTCACCCAGAGGTTTTTCATGCCTGAATGGGGTTTTGAATCCTGGTCTCCAGAGTCATAATTTAACACTCAAATCACTATACCATACTGACTCTCAAAAAATAACAACAACAAAAAATCAATACAACCTTTAAAATCATCTAGATAAGTCTGCCAGAAGAGATAGGTCTTTAGTGATGTTTTAAACTCAGACAGTGTATCTAACTGTCAAATCTCTTTTAGCAAATCATTCTATAGTCTGGGGTTGGCTGAGGAAAATGTTCTCAGGGTAACAGTTGCCAGCCAATCGTGGCTGACTGAGTAAATGTTCTCCAAGATGTTCTCCAAGGGACCTATGTGTATGGGGTGGATTATAGCTATAGGTAGGAATTTTGGTCCCTTTCCTCAGGTCAGATGGGACAATTGTCTCAGGTGTTGCTGTTTAAATAGGCAGTCACTTGGCAGGTAGTGGGATGGGGGAGAGCAAAAGTTGGAATACTATGAGCACCAAAAGGCACCAGTTTGTGAAGAGGAGGTCTCTGATTTTTTTCTTTCGGTTGCATGACCCAGTGGTTAGAGAAAGAGACTAACTCCTGGGCCTTGTCTGGAATTCCTCCTAACATGGGAACTGAGGGAGGGAGATCCTCCAGTGTGTTTTCCTTCAAACAGGGAAGGTTAGGCTGCAGTCATTAGGTTGGAGGACTCCTGGGGCTCAGGTGCTGCACTCAAGGGTGGTTGAGGAGAAGGTCTAGTGGTGACCTTCTGCCTCAGCCAACTCCATACCAGGTGCTCCTCTCTTTGCAGCTTATGTTGGAAAAATATAGCATGAAATAGTTTAACCCAACTTATGAATTGTATTTAGTCTTGTCATTTCCAGATGGGTTAATAAAACAGAGGATTGAAGTCACATCAAGTGTATAGTAAGTTTTCCCACTGAAAATCTTCTACTGATTGACTTCTAGTGACTATTCCACAGACTGAATGATGTGTGTGGGATAGTCCAGAGAAGAAGCTTTGAGAAAGATCTTTGCACCCAGGTAGGCCCCACAGAAATTGCAATTAGAACAATCAAGTGTGCTCCTAGAGACAGCGACAGCCTCTAGTGGTTCAGTAGCATAAAAGACAATTTTATTCATACAGATGCAGCTTTGAATAACAGATTATTCCAAGCTGGCACCACCGTAGGAGTTTGGAGGCCTTCTCCGAATTATTTTCAAAATAATTAATATAACAAAAGAAGTTTTTTAAAATCATTTTTCTATGTATGGCAAGAAAAAGATGGATGAAAGACAAATGTTTCCTTTGTAGTGACATCAGATGGATGGCTTCATACATCTGAAAATTAAATCTGGCTGGGAAATAATTCACTGAGTTTAAGTGAGTGATGAAACAGCATGATGTAAAGTCTTAAGCAAATTGATTAGGCATGTGCACACATGATGCTTCAGATACGCAACAGGAATCTAGGTCAGTAGGTGCATTTTTTAAGTCCCCATTACTAAATATTCTCTCAAACATCCATATCAAAGACAGAGAGTTCATTCATTTCCCTATAAGCAACCAAATATTGCACAGCCAGACCAGAAAAAGGCAATGATGGTATGGTGAAAAATATTGTGCCCTTATGTGCTAAAGTATGCCATATATTTGTATCTAACAGAGGCATTTTATTTCAGCCTTTGCAAAAGGAGCAATGCAGGTAGCCTTTTGAGTTTTCATGTCAGCTTTGACTTATGACTATCCTGCCATAAGGATTTTTTTGGCAAGATTTATTCCAAAGAGGTTTTTCATTGCCTTCCTCTAAGGCTGAAAGACAGAGTGAATTGCCCAAGGTCACTTAATCGGTTACCATGACTGAGCAGGGATTTTAAACCTGAGTTCAATACTAAAACCACTACACCATGCTGGCTTAAGTAGTCTTGTGCAGCCTTGTTTCTAATGCAATAGTCACAAGTTTTTCCAAAACTGGGATATTCCCATGGCCAGAGGTGGGGCAGCCACTTTGTGGTTGTGTGCCTTCAAGTTCTTACTGACTTATGGTGACCATAAGGCAAACCTATGATAGCATTTTCTTGGCAACATTTGTTCAGAGGGGGTTTGCCTTCACCTTCCTCTTGTTGAGAGCATATGACTTGCCCAAGGTCACCCAGTGGGTTTTATATGCAGGGAGTGCAGGAGGTGTGGATCACACTGGGTGACACCATCAGAGGGGTAACACCAGGCGGCAGTGAGGTGTCCCAAGGCCCCTTTCCCAGAAATAAAAGGGAAACATTTATTTATGTGCTACTCTCCTTTGGGGGGGTGGATGGGATTTAAAATATGGACCCCTTCCCACAGCCTCCCCTCCCAATCTGTTTGATTTTGCTGTTGTCCTCTGGGGGCAGTGGTGTTCCTGCACTGGGTGTCATCTAGTGCAGGGGTAGGTCTTGTGGGGTTGGAGACAATCACTTTGTTGCTGTACACCATTACCCTCCCTGCTTTGTGCCACTTTACTCAGGAGTAAAATGGAACATAGCAGGCAGGGAGGACGCTCTGGGCACTCTTCTTCCCTGCTGCGTGCCATTTTACTGCCAAGTAAACCGGCACACGGCAGGGAGGGGAATGCACTTGGCTGGGTGTTACCCCTCTTCTGGGGTGTCACCCAATGTGGTCCACATTCTTTGCAACCCACCAGTGATGCCACTGCTAGGGAGGGGGTACAGTTTGCTGTGACTACCCCTTTTCTTGAGGGTGATCTTTTGTAATTAAAAATCTGTTCTTTGTCAGGGGGTGTGTTCTGCTTTTGCTATCTAAGCTGAAGGGGATGGCAGGGCAGAATGCTAGGTTCACCAGGAGGGTAAGACATTCCTTTCCATCTGTGCCCCCATTCCAGGCAATCCATAAGGTTGAAACCATGAGTTACTGCACTGGGTGACACCAACCCTAGTGATGTCACTATTTCCAGGGCTGAGTGGGGATTTCAATCCTGGTGTCCAGAGTCATAAACCAAGGCTCAGACCACAGCATCATGCTGGCTCTGAGGTAGCAACTTATGCAACCCAAAAAGATATCAAAAGAAGATGCAGATCTGCATAAAAATTGCATGTGTTCATGCATATATACAAGTCAGTAGTACAGTAAATTTTTTGGAAGAGCAGACAGTCATCATGACAGTCCCCATAGCCACATGTCAAAATAGAATCAAACATGCAGACGGCTGTATTGTTTCAAACAGTTCTAGTCATTTACATCTCTTCCAAAAGGAGCTGGCCTTTTGTAAAGTTAATGGGTCTTTATTTTTCATTCACCAAATATTCAAATTCAGATACATAGGATAATAAAATAGATCTATGTCAGCATAGTCCATTTTCCTCCCATCTGCTAGAAGATTGTAGCTAAGCTCAGAGGGAGCAAGAGAGTCCGGGAGAGAGGAATGACATCAGCATCCATGCTAACAACAACAATTTTAAAAATCCTAGTACATGAACCGTGAGATTTTTCAATTAAATGGAAAAACTGATTAAAAAGTGGGATGTGCTAAACTAGTCAGGATGTCATCATGGGGCAGCATCTTAATGCACTGTGCTGAAAGAGGCACAGAAGAGCTGCGCAGCGGCTCTTTGGGAGCCCTTTTTGTGGGGTCTGAAAGGACCAGCATTTTGGTGCTCCTTTCAGGGCTGGCAAAAGAGTGGATTGGGGCAGCCTCAGCCCAAATCCTTTACTTCCCAGGGTGGCCCGTCTGCATCTCCCCTAAACAGAGGCTTGTACTTTGGACATATTATGAGAAGAAGATTCATTACAAAAGAACAATAATGCTTGATAAAGAAGGAAGTAGGAAATGAAGAAGACTGCATTACAATTAGATAGACTGAGAGGGGAAGCAGACGGCTTAAAGAGCAGGGAAGGGGGGCAGGGAAGGGGAGGGGCAGCCGTAAGGTGGGATCCCCAACTCCTTCCCCAGGTCGTCCTCGGAGCAGCCAGCCCTCCGCACGGCCGGCGCTCCGAGGAGGACCTCCCGCTGCAGCGTCCATACATGCTGCAGCGGAAGAGTCTCCAAAGGTGCGCCACCAGCTTTTGCGGCGCACCTTCGGCGACTTGTGAAAGGAGCACCAATTTAGCGCTCCTTCCAGGGGCGGCAAAGCTGCGCCATGGGACTGAGGTGTGGGGAGGTCTCTCATTCATTGTTGTTGTGTGCCTTCAAGTCATTTCCAACTTATGGCAACCCTAAGGTGAACCTATTACAGGGGTTTCTTGACAAGATTTGTTCAGAGGGTGTTTGCCTTTCCCTTCCTCTGAGACAGAAAAAGAGTGTGGCTTCCCCAAGGTCACCCAATGGGTTTCCATGGCTAAATGGAGATTTGAACCCTGGCCTCCAGAGTCACAGTCCAATGACTCAGAGCCATAAAACCACTACACCACATCAGCTCTCTCATTCACACAGTCACCATAAGTTGAAGTCAGCCTGAAGGCAACTACCGGTAACAACAACAATAAGGATCAGAAGGGTGTATGAAGTGTTAAATGTTGAATAATGTGCATTTATTTATGGATGGTTACTGATGGATCAAGTTTGACCTTGGGAAGTCTGGTAAAATGATGAGATGAGAGTGAGATAGGGCTGACATTTGGAAGAAGACGGAGAGACATATGGATTGAGTGTACAGCCCTCCCTCTACATTTGCAGCTTTGACTTTTGTGGCTTTGATTATTCACAGATTTTATTAGTATGCTCTCTCTAGGAATCTCTAGGTTCTCCAGTGGAACTCTGTGGTCAACTTTAACCAAAGGTCATACTGAAGGACCTAGAGATTCCTAGAGAGAACACTCTACTAGGTATTTGTAGCTCCTCCAGCACAATTCTATGGTCAATGTCTGACAGATGTTGACCACAGAGTTGTACTGGGGGAGCTAGGAATTCCTAGAGAGGTGTTTTTCATGTAAAATCATAATGTTTTTGCTATTTGAGGTTTTTCTACATTCACAGGGGTCCTGTGCCCCTAACCCCAGTGAATGTAGAGGGATGAGTGTATTGTTTAATTACTAATAGGTTTATAGTTATTTAAATGAAATACAAGCTCCATATGCATCTTAAATAATATTTAATAAACATAAATTATTTGTTTAGCATAACCAAAGCTTGTACCTGGTCATCTTGGGAAGAATGTGGTGAATTTGAGATGAAATTGCCACAGTCCCATAGTGGATTGTCAAATTAGGGTGAACAACTAGACTTTTCCATCCTGCTGCCTTTCTATATTCTCTTTAATAAGACCTGCAGTGCAACCCAATCTTTAAAAACAGAATCCAAATTATTTCCTGCCATTTCATCTCCTCCCCCAAATAATGACTCCTTATCATTTGAACAAAGTTTGAACCAAACTCTTTTAAGCATCTCTCATTTTAGAGTTACAATTTATCTTCACTTTCCTTATCTATATTTAAAGCAGTTCAGCAATATCTGAAGGGTCTTACAGTCCTCATCCTTTGTTTTATAAAACATTCACTTCATAGCAAACCCTCTTATCATTATGTGATTCCCAGAAGTACCCAATATGTATGTAATGATCTGAAAATCCTGCATAATACATTGACTTGGAGATTCATTATTAGTAGGCCTTTCCATGCCCTCAAAAGGTGACTGACATCTCTTTGGGATAATTAGTTACCTCTAAACTGTCTTAACCTGGCATTATTATCTGGGATTATGTAATTCTGGCTTCAAGCAACAAGCAAGTAAAGGTGGGGTTTATGAACTAGAGCCAGGAGAGCCTCATTGTTGCCAATAGGACTGTATCTATTTAAATCAAACCACAGTAGCTTAATGTGTTTACTCAGCCAGCTCTATTGCTTTACATTATCACATGTATGGATTATATATAAATAAGTACGGTAGGTTATGTTTGCAATATTTCAAGAAATGAAATGAATTTAGAAATGAAATAAAACACAAGTGTTTATTTAACTTACATTTTCCCAAATGATTCTAGTTAATGTCTGAGAAAGAGCTTTATAACATCTCTAAAGCAAAATGTATTCCTTTATATTGGCTCCTGGTCTACCTAGCCTTAGGTATCTACCTTAAGGCTATGAACAATAGGTAAAACCATTTAAAGCAATACAAAGATAAAATTTTCTCATGTAAAATAGAGAAATATCTTGTAGAGATTGAATCTGACTAATCTCCCCCTTCCCATCCTTCCTTTTGACAGGAGGATAGGCATATACATGGAAGCCACTTGCTGGTTATGCATCCATATGTAGGCTGTTATGCTCCTACTACAGCAGATTGTCCCACAGATAACTGTTTCCAAATGTGGAATGCTGTTGCTGAGTTGGGACACTAAAGTGGAATTAAGATCCACTGATATTGAGGCGATTATCACACTAATAATGGGATTAGGATTATAGTGTCAAAGAAGCAAATGATGCTTATGGATGGTGAATTGTCCTAATTTGTATTGAAAATATTTTTGCTATTTTCAAGGAAATGGCTCATAGAAATATTTTTATGCTTTGACACAGCAGCACTGAACCATTCAAGCAAACATTGTTTTTCATAGGAGAAATCTTGGTTTATGCCCTCATTTGTATACAAACTACAGGGATTTACATAGGAAAATATGGTGTGGCTAAGGCATGGGGAACATATTGCTTGTATTGGCTGCTTTGAATTTGTACTGGGGTGGGACAGTTTCACTGCCAGATGATGATAAAAGGGTCATAAATAGTGGTTAGATTTATTAGATCTAGATAAAGAGTAAATGCTGGTATTATTAGATTTACAGCACAATTCTGTGGATGTTTATTTGGAAGTAAGTCCCACTGGATTCATTGAGGCTTACTCACAAGGAAGTATGAACAGAATTCTGGACTTAGACATGCACTGGTAGTAATACTAAATATCATAGTAAAATTTTAATATAAAGAACTTTTAAACAATAATAATAATAATAATAATAATAATAATAATAATAATAATAAATTTTATTTATAGCCCGCCTCTCTGTGTAGCAATAGAGGCAGGTCACAGCAATTAAAACAAGACAGTTAAAAGAAACATTCCCTCCATCCATAATCTACCCACCCACCCCTTAAAACAGGATTAAACCAAGAATGAGTTAAAACAAGGCAATACAATTAAAAACAGTATACTAAAAACAACAGAACAATTGTGCCGACCAGACAGAATAAAAACTCAT
>CM034706.1:44114515-44124621 GCA_020142125.1 Phrynosoma platyrhinos | reverse complement strand
ATGGATCAAGATTAAACAGATTATATACAATTATGTTTTTTTAAAAAACTTAGATGATTGTCTACTTAGCAGAAAATTGACCATCTTTTAGAAGGTGATTATATCAATACTACTACTGTTATTATTACCATAATTTGTATTTATTCATAAAGTGCCAACAATGTCAAAGAACTTAATTGACATTAAAAATTGACAGTCCTTTCCCACAAACTTATGTCTAACAGACACAAAACAAGGAAAAATGGGGATGGGAAAGGTAAGCATTTTTTTGTAACAAATGGTCCGTATCTAGTCATGGAGGGAGAGACATTAGGCTCTGCTTTGCTACAATATTCTTCATGGAAGAGAAGCCCTCTGTTGCCCCCAGTCTCTTGATAGCCAAGAAGGATAGGTGTCTAACCGAAGAAAGATAGGTGTCTCGCCTCTAATTACCTCTAATTTTAGCTAATTTAAATTTTTTCCTCTCTCTTAATTAGTATTTTATTGTTGTTCATTTTTTATTGTTACTTTTTTTAGTTTGCTTCTTTTTTATGATCAGGAGGGGGGTTGGGGTAAGGGACTATTTAGAAATGTGGGTTTTAATTGTATATTGTATTTTATTGTTATTCTTGTTTGTTGTAACCCGCCTCAATCTGCAGGGAGAGGCGCGCTATAAATAAAATTTATTATTATTATTATTATTATTAGCCCCAGCCAGATGTCTCCTCGATTATATTAAATCCAAATTTGCTTTCCTGTGACATGATAGAAGCCATATTGAAGGTATTCTCACATAAGACATTGTTGAGTGATTGACAGTTTTTGTTTACTTCTATTCACCTCTTTGTCATATTCTCAGAGAGTCTATAAATGGTAAATGAAATATATGTGTTTTTTTATTGTTGCATGCCTTCAAGTAGTTTAGGGCCACCCTCTGTGACGCTAAAGTGAAGCTATCATGGGGTTTTCTTGGCAAGATTTGTTTTGAAGGAGTTTGCCTTTCATTTCCTCTGAGGATGAGTGTGACTTGCTCAATGGCAGCCAGTGGGTTTCCATGGCTGAGTGGAGAGTTGAACCCGTTCTCCAGAATCCTAGTCCAACACCCAAATCACTACACTATGCTGTCTGTCATGTGTTTCTTTGCTGATGTAAAATATGTGTACCAAGGCCAAGATTCCATTTGCTGATGTAATGACACTGCTAGAAGAGGGGGTGGTGACAGAGGAGCTGGCATGAAGGCAAAGAAAAAGGGGCTGAGGCACTGGAGCAACAGGTGGGACAGTATTGACAACTTGTCTCCGTTAAGAGATAAAGGTTCTCTGCTGTCCCCTGAGCTGGACAGGAAGCATCAGGGTAGCTTTATTTCCTGATGGAGATAATAATAATAATAATAATAATAATAATAATAATAATAATAATAATAATAATAATAATTTATTTCTAGCCCGCCCCTCTGTTCGGCAATCGGGGCGGGTTACAGCATAATTAAAAACAGAAAACAGATTACTTTTGCTGCTGCCCCACAATTTCCATTACAGTTCAGTAAAAATCAGGACTTACGCCAACATAAATGAGACTTCTGCCAGCATAAGTCATCAGCAGGATTCCACACTCTGGGCTCGTTCACACTACACTGCTATAGCACTCTGATTTCCCTTTAACTACCATGGTGACAACCAATGGAATCCTGGGATTTGCAGTTTTTGTTGTTAACTGTCCTCGAGTCGATCTCGACTCATGGCGACCCTATGGATGAGACATCTCCAAGACCCTCTGTCCTCCACTGCTCTGCTTAATTCCTGCAACCCCTTAATTAACCTCCTTAATAGAGTCCATTCATCTAGCATATGGCCTAAGATCAAAAATAATGACCCACGAGGACCTTCACAAGTTCAACCTAGACAACGAAGAAATAGAAATAGTTAAAGAATTCCCATACCTGGGATCAAACATTGATAGAAATGGGGACTGGAGTCAGGAAATTGGAAGAAGACCAAGAATGGGGAGAGTGGCTATGAAAGAACTAGAAAAGATTCGAAAATGCAAAGATATACAACTCAGCACAAAAGTTAGGATCATACGAGCCATTGTATTCCCTATTGCCATGTATGGATGTGAGAGCTAAACAGTTAAGATGATAGGAAGAAAATCAATTCATTTGAGATGTGATCCTGAGGATCCATCCCATGGACAACCAAAAGGACAAACAAGTGGGTCCTAGAGCAGATCAAACCAGAAATCTCCGTGGAAACCAAGGTGACCAAACTGACACTGTCGTACTTCAGACACATTGTGAAAAGAGAGGACTCTTTGGAAAAAACAATAATGCTGGGGAAGGCGGAGGGGTATTAAGAATTCTCAGGCAGAGAGCTCTAGAGCTTCATCAAACTGCAAACCACAAGTTTCCATAAGATGTTGCCATGGCAGTTAGAGCAGAATATAGCACTATAATTGTCTAATGCAAAAGAGACCCTGTCTCCTGAATCTGAGGAGTGTAAAAGGAGCTGGAAAACTTGGGGTAGGGAGATTGCTTCTCCCTTATGGCTTCCTCTGAGTTTGAAAAGGGATCAAGTCCTGAGGATCCTAAATACCCCCAAATCTGATCTTGGAAGCTAAACAGGGCCAGCTCTGGTTCGTACTTGGGAAGGAGATGGCCAAATACTACCAGGTCCTATAGGCAGCATTTCAGAGAAAGGAACTGGCAAAGCCACTTCTGAATAATCCTTGCATAAGAAAACCCTATGAAATTCATGGGGTTGCCATAATTTGACAGGCAACTTGAAGGCACACACACAGAGAGATACACACCTCCCCCTGAGGAACACAACATTTGGCTTCTGAGAAGTTTGTCTCATAGGGATTTTGATCTCATTAAAAGCAGTTGCTCCATTTTGCTAGGGCTGCTGCACATGCAGAATTCAATGCAAACAACCTTCCACTCACACCCACATTGTGGGAAAAAGAGAGGGGGAATTTAAAAACATAAGAGGAATGATCTTGGATTATTATCCAACATTCTGTTCACACAGCAATCTACCAGGTGTCTATGGAAAGCCTACCCAGAGGACATGAGTACAACTACACACCTCATCTCATGTTCCCCAGCAAGTGGTGTTAACAGGCACACAGCCTCAGATATTAGAGGTGATACATAGCCATCCACATGAAGAGAGAGGAGAGCAGCCAACTGGATTCTGCTTTCCATTAAAAGAATGTTACAGAGGAGTGGGATATAAATAAAATTTATTATTATTATTATTATTATTATTATTATTATTATTATTATTATTATTATTGTACATGAGAGAGAAGAGAAGAGAAAAACTTTCAGAAGATGGTGAACCACTGCTAGAGGATAAATTAGGGTTCTCAGATTTCAGGCCCTGGCCTGGAATCTCAGGTTTTTCTTTTCTGTCATGAGGGGAAGGAATCTCAAGACAATAGCATTGCCTTGAAAACTGTGTGTATTTATTTCTTTCTTATTAGTTAGACCTGGTGTTTTTTATTTGAATGACATACTTTGTGTAATTGCAGTTGACATTTTAAATATCTGGCTTAACGACATCACAAGATGTTGCTCCAAGGTCCAAGGTATGGGCCCTGACATCTGAGGACCTGGTATAGTCCCAGCCTGAGCAGGGATTTGAATGCAGTCATAATCTAACACTCAAACTGCTACACCATGTTGGCTTTTGGGACTATGACTCCCATAATATTCCAGGAAGCAGGGCCACTAACCATGTGTTCTAGGATGCTGAACTCCAATAGAGTTTCCCAGAATCACAATATGTGTGTTAGTTGAGGATGAGGCAGAGGCATTTGTGGCCAGGAAAGTGGATACTGTCCAAAATAGGAGAGAAATACTATCCTTTAACTGTTAGACCCACCATTCTCTCACCCCTGGCATTCATTTGTTCTATATTTTTTTTTTAAAGAGTACATGGAAGCAATGGTGACAAAATATTATCTTATTGAATATCTGCCTGTTATTCAACTAGTCAAAGCACATAACCCATGTGTCTCCCTCAGAATTAACAGTCGCTTGAGAAGCTGGAAAATAAAGGAAAACCAAAGAACAAAAATAGGTGTGAGGTCAACCACTTGGCTCCACTGCACAGCCTTGTAATGTAGGCTCTGTGCCAGACATTGCTAGGGGGACTGCGGGGTGGAGGTGGTTGGAGGGAAAGGAATCTGCCCCTTCATTCTTAGCTAGTTTGCAGCTGCTGCTACCTCCTCAGAGCTGTCACATCCCTGCTGCTCTTGCATATGGGCTTTGCAAGCCAGAAGAACAGGTGAAATCACATAGCTGAAAGTCCATCAGCTCCACAGCATGCCACTAATAAACTCTGTGGTGCACTGAGCTGCCTATCAGCCTCTCCTGACAAGTGTGAAGAGAAAGGTGTCTATGCCAAGCATCATTGGCTCTCCTTCAGCCTAAACTCAAAGGAGACAAGGGGGGTTGCAGACTGCCAGAAATAGTGCAAATTGAGTCCACTTTAAGGGTTAGGGCAGGGGTCGGTAACCTGTGGCCCACGGGCTGGTTCCAGCCTGGGGCCCTGTGCTTACCGGCCCCTGCCGACCCCTGCCGCTGCTGCTGCCACGAGTTTCGGCCGCCATGCAGCCACGCACATTGCAACCGCCATTTTGGAAAACAAAATGGCGGGTATGCTGTGCGCGGCAGCGGCAACAGTGGGTGCACATGGCGGCGGGGGTTGCATGCGTGTGTGTGAGCATGCATGCCGCCATTCCCCCCTGCCGGAAGGGAGCTGTTCTGCGGACCGGCCCCCACCTGAAAAAGGTTGCCTACCCCTGGGTTAGGGTTAGAGCTAGGGAATCATGGGAATTGTTTTTTTTTTCTGAGACATTGAGCTTTCTCTGTCTTAGAGCTCTGGTGCCACAATAAAATACATTTCCCATGATTTCCTAACCCTAACCCTAAAAGTGGACAGGTTGCTTTAAGTTTACCCAAAGCGGCCAACCTTGGTCTGCATACTTTTTCCCTCTGCAGCTGTTTTCTTTCTCTCTGTGGCCAGCTCTATAAACAGCATTTCTGATTACTGCCAATAGTCCCCATTCTCAGGTCCAGTAGAAATGGAGGTTCATTCCATCCAAATCTCTCCAGATCTGTGGGTTCAAACTGGATGTCCAGACACTGTTCAGCTATATCAAACCAGAGCTTGCAAATATTGCTGGAATTCAATTCCTGGCCTCCAGAGTCATAGTCCAGCACTCAAACCACTATACCACGCTGCTGTTCGTGTTCAAGAACTGCTATATGTATATGGTGTAACTCCATATTGATTGATGTGGAGTAGCCTAATGCTCTAAAAGTGCTATTTAACCTCATTCCTGATGGTCGTGCACATTTTCCCTCCCTTTTGTTTATTTTATTCTCTGGTTTCATTTAAAAAAAAAAACTGCCCTGAACTCCAAATCTCTCCACCTGTACTATCCTCAGTTTTCCTCCCAGATGTCACAGTGGCACTTTCTTAGGCCTGTGCTGAAGACACCTGCCTGGCTCTTGACTTGCAAGCTCACATGTAACCTAGAAGGAAATTTTTGAAGGCATCTGCCTGATATTGGCTCTGCATCTGTGATGATCCAACTTCAACTACACCGATGCCACAAAGGAACTTTCATGTGTAGAGGTAATGGTAGCTAATAAGTTAACTCTACAGATTACTCTGAATGTTAAAAAACATAGCCATATGACTGAATGTTAAAGTCATAAATATCATGCCTTGTGCTCTCTCTGAAGATGCCAGCCACAGATGCAGGCAAAACGTCAGGAATAAATTCTTCCAGAACATGGCCACACAGCCCGGAAAACCCACAAAAGCCTATCATAAATATCATTTAAGAAATTAATACTTGTTTCTTTTTTTAAGGCAGCAAGTAGCATTGTTTCTTTTAACATATCACTTCTAAGATCAGGCTGTCGACTGAAGCCCATCAGCTTGCAGTGTTGCTTCACCATAGAGGAGATAGGGGAGTTGCAGACTGCCAGAAATAGTGCAAACTGAGTCCACTTTTAGGGTTAGGGTTAGGGTTAGGGAATCATGGGAACTGTATTTTATTGTGGCACCAGAGCTCTCTGACAGAGAAGGCTCAATGTCTCAGGAAAAAAAAAAAAAAACAATTCCCATGATCCCCTAGCACTAACCCTAACCCTTAAAGTGGACTCAATTTGCACTATTTCTGGCAGTCTGCAAACCCCCATAGTTAGAGAAGGCTCTCCTCTACCACACTTATCTATACCTGGCATGTAATTTGATATATTTTCCGTTTCAGACAGATTTTAAAAACTCTGAGGCTTTTGTGCTTTAATTTCATTGATGCTGTTGAATGATTGACTTCTTTCAGACTCCATTTACATTACTGTTTCCTCCCTCTGTAATTGCTCTTATGGTTGTGCTTCTTTTTATTTGTTGACTTAAGTGTTTAATTTGATGAATTACTCATTAGAAAAAAAAACAATAATTGCTTGGCAATGTAGAAGGCAGTAGGAAAAGAGGAAGACTACATTACAGGTGGATAGACTCACAAGACCTGAGCTGATGACAGGCTGTCTTGGAAGTTTCTCATTCATAGGGTTGCCATAAGTCAAAGTCAACTTGACAACAATTAATAACAAATTTATCTATGCCTATATCAGAGTTTAAAAGTAGCAAACAATGTTGTAAATACATTACTACATTATGTTTTGCAACCTAAAAACCTTAAGCTATATACCTTTTGCAGTGCAATGTAATTTTTAGTGACTGTTTTCATTATAGAAGTGGAGCCCCACTAAATGATGGAAAGGAATGTTACACGGTTCTTATTTTGGCATATCCTGTGCCTCATGCTTCATGCCTTGTGCTCTATTATGGGTGTTGATGTGATTTTTAAGGCAGTCAGGAGGCGAGTGTGTTTTGGATTACAAGCACTGTATAGCATTCAGATGTTTTCTTTTTCAACAGATAACTAAAAGTTAAGCAATTTAATTACATTTGAGAAACAGAAATGGAGTTCATTTAAAACATTATAACAACAGCCTTTTGGGAAATAGCACCACTTTCAAAGGTCTGATCCATCTAATTATCTGATGGTTACTTTGAGATAATTTTTTGTGTCACAGTGATTTATAAATCACTAACAAAACAGATAATTCATAAATAAATAGCTCACAATTGTGGTGTTCAATAAAGGCCTCCATATTAGCCACACAATTCAAGGCATGTTTAATAGGAAATATGTCCCATAGTGTTTAATTAAGCTTGCTCCTTATTAGGGATGCAAATCTCCAACCAACACTATAGTTTTTGCTCCACTACAGGAGAAAACAAATGTTTCTGCACACTGTTGTTATGTGCTTTCAAATTATTTCTGACCTATTGCTTAGAACCTACCATGGGAGTTTCTTGGCAAGAATTGTTCAGAGGGGGGGTTGTCTCTGTTTTCTTCTGAGGCTGAAAGAATGTCACTTGCCCAGCATCCCCAAGTGAATTTTCATGGCTGAGAAGGATTCAAAACCTGGTTTCCATAGTTCAGTGCTTAAACTAGTGCATCATGCTGACTATTTGAGCATCCCAAACTGCTCTGGAGGAAACACATTTTCTGCACAAAAACATTTTTTATGTAAAACAAAAAACAAAACAAAAAACCCAGAAACTATTTCTACACTGAAAAATCCTCCAAAATACATTTGAATACTGGGGAAATTTTAAAATTCTAAAATGCAGAGATATGCAACTGAGCATAAAAGTTAGACTCATGCAAGCCATTGTATTCCCTATTACCATGTATGAATGTGAGAGTTGAACAGTTAAGAGAGACAATAGGAAGAAAATCAATTAATTTGAGATGTGGTGCTGAGGATCCCATGGACAGCCAAAAGGACAAACAACTGGGTCCTAGAGCAGATCAAGCTGGAAACCTCCCTGGAAGCCAAGATGACCAAACTGAGGCTGTTGTACTTTGGACAAATCATGAGAAGAGAGGACTCATTGGAAAAGACAATGATGCTGGAGAAGGTGGAGCAAAATAGGGAGAGAGGAAGGCCACATGCTAGATGTATGGATATTAAGGAGGTCATGGGTATGGGGTTGCAGGATTTAAGCAGAGTAGTGGAGAACAGAGGGTCTTGGAGATGTCTCATCCATAGGGTCGCCATGAGTTGAGATTGACCTGAGGGCAGTTAACAACAAAACTGGGGAAAAACTCTGTAAAAGTCTTGATGCTCCATTATTCTTTCCAAAGGGGTTTCCTGACTGTCTGGTATGATGAGGGAATGAATCCCTGCCATCTAGCAGTCCAATTCAAAGCACTTTTGAACAGATTATATTTATCCCCTGTCTACACAGAATGGAGAATGTCTAACAGAAGTAAGATTTGCTATGTTCATTGAAATCTCTTCCATAGTATGGGTCCATAGGATTGCCAGCTGAAATAACTACTCCTGGAGTTACTGATCTTCCACATTAATAGTTTATCAGAACTGGAACTTAGCCAAGATCATGATAAAGGTAGTGGTGCTGATGATGAAGATGAAGGAGAAAGAGACAATGATGATGTTTCCATTACAGGTTTCCTTGAGATAAAATCAAACTCAGTATTCTTGAATACTGATTTGAAATTAGGCAAAATGAATTCCTGCAGTTCAATGAAAGTTGATATTCTGTAGTAGAGTATAAAATTACTAGCGATAATCATTTTCATATTATCTGTCCTGCAGCTTTGCTGTGATATATTTACTGTCTGTTCTGGCACAGAGACAACAATGTTCTGTGGGCAAGCACATGTCTGACATTCCAGCATTTGTAATTATGGTTACATGCACATTCCATAGCGGGTAAGTGCCTGAATACATGGCACAAGTGCCCGGACGTTTTTACAGTCTGTAGGTTCTGAATCTTCAAAACACTTTGGATACTAGTGAAACTATTTGCAACACAGAAACAAAGAATTGTTCAAAGCCAGTACAATCACATGATGCAACAAATGGACCTCACTATATTCCCAGGTATCACTTTTGTGAGGTTTTTTTTTTAAAAAATGTATTTAAACATGTGAGACAAGCAACAGACTATTCCATGCCCTAAAACTGCATGGAGATTTCTGATTAATTCTCTGTCATCCCTTTTTTCAGCTGTTTTTAAAATACCCCTTTGCATTCAGATTACTTCACTTGCTGCAAACTGAGTGTGAAATTCAAAAGAAGTGTACATTCAATTCAGCAGGGAAGATTGGAGAGAAGGGATGAAATCTTCCTCTTCCCAGGAGGCTCAGTGAAAAGCAAACTGCTGTAACCTCTCCTAGCTTGTGTGCGTTCTTCCTCATTAATAACTTCTTACATCTCGACACAGTTTGATGTTGCTTTCCCTCATGTGTCCTGGTTCTCATATGTGAAATGTTGGAGAGTATGCTGTTCTTATATTGTCTTTCCTCCTAAGAGAACCTCCCAAGGAGATGGGGACCAAAATCCAACAGAGCAACTGGTGAAGAATAAGGGCTGATGCAGACCGGCACATAGGGCTGGCCTGGAGGTGGAGTCGGGCTGGGGCAGTCGCACGCTGGCTGCCCCGACTCCACCCCAACGCTGTCTTGATGCCATGCACCCAAAAGGGCACCAAAGAGCTACTGCAGGAGGCATTTTGTCACTCTTTTGGGGGCAGCAAAAAGGAGGATCAGGGCTACAGCATGTGGTTGCTGTGGCCCCAATCTGCCTCACCCAGGGGTGGCTCTGTGCCTCTCCTTTCAAACCATCTGCATTGGCCCCATCTGACAGTGCATCTACTCAGGAGGTTTGGGACAGAGGCCATTTCTTTTTCCTGAAGGCATATGGTCTCCATTCATACCTTTTCAGGCAATCAGTGGCCAGGAAGCAGGTAGAACTGCATCCAGAAGCCTATGAATAACATTGCACACCTGGGACATAGGAGTTGTGGAAGGAGTGATTGGATACTTCCTTGTGAAAAGTAGCTATATTAGAACAAGTCCAGGGTCACCCACCAACAGGATTCTGGTCTTAAGTTCCAGACAGCCATTTCATTCCAGCAAGGCTTACTATTCCTACCCTCCAAGTTTTCACTTTCTTCCCCCAAGGTACTGACTGACTCCAACATTTCCGTGATTATTGAACATAC
>CM034706.1:44090453-44114420 GCA_020142125.1 Phrynosoma platyrhinos | reverse complement strand
CTCTACAGCTGGGAAACCCCATTAGGAAGGATAGCAGACCAGCAAGAATCCTGCACAATTTTCTCCTGGTTGGCAAATATCCCAAAGGATTTCCCTATTCTTGAAAAACTGTGCGAGAAGCCTGGAGAAGCATAGATTGCATAAAGGTTGCATACTGCCCAGCTACTGGGCAGTGCGAGAAAATCCTTCTTTGACTGTTAAATCCCATGTCTGTCCCTCGGGTGAATTGGCAGCATGATAATCTTTGATGAAATAATTGATAATTTGCATTCCTATACTGAACACACAAAATTTAGCCGCATTCTGGACACTAAGCAGGGTCAAACCTGATTAGCATTTGGAGAGGGTACCATCAGGAGATACCAAGCATCTTGAAGTAGGGCTTGGGAATGAGCCTGCCTGAAAACCTGGTGGGTCAGACAATGCTGAACTAGATTCTGACTCAGGATTTTTTAAAAATAAAAATAATAATAATGCAAAATCCATTTTATATCTTTATTAGGCCCAAAGTGCATAATATATGACTCCAGCCTTCACAGTCAACAGATTTTTTCATCAGGCAAAGATGTCAAATGGTATTACAACAGTCTGGTAAAATAGATGCTGTTTTACTGTCTTTGCCTAAAGAAATGTGTGAGCTCTGAAAGCTAGTGTGATGTAGTTTGCAACTTGTGGTTTGTCTGGAGAGATATCACCTCAAGATAAATTTTGATCCCCCCCCCTTTGTTTTATGGTCAAAGCAGCTACACGTGAGCTTTCTTTTGACCCAAGAGAAGGAAATAGCTACATATGATTAAACTGTGATTAGACCTGGCATCCTTTTTCATTGAAGAGGGAAACATGTCAGTGACACCCCAATCACACTAGTCCTCAGTTATAAAACATCACTACTGGGGCAATTGCAAGGTTGCTAGTCACATGGTGTCACAGTCTCCTCCTCTCTTCCCTCTCTCCTTGCTATTTTCCAGCAATCCGATTCCCTTTATTTTTTTTTTCATATATATTTTTTTAAAAAAAATACATCACAGTAGCACAGCTCAGGAACAGGAAGGTCAGGTTAAGGGGAGGCAGGAAGAGAGTGCAATGGTGGCAGCAGCAGCAGCTCCAGAAGATATGCAATATTGACTGCTCTGAACCTGATGTGCTTCCTTTTTTTTAAAAAAAACCTTACAGTTTTGTGAGAATGGGGCTCATGTGGTAATATCATCAGCTTCTCATATTTTTGTGTTACCTACTTAGATACTGATTTCCATTTTCTAAAGAAAAAAGTCAGATCACCCCCATGTAATTCTTGAAAATGTACGCTTTCTCAGGGGGGTTGCAGACTGCCAGAAACAGTGCAAATTGAGTCCACTTTTAGGGTTAGGGTTAGTGCTAGGGATCATGGGAACTGTATTTTATTGTGGCACAAGAGCTCTCTGACAGAAAAGGCTCAATGTCTCAGAAAAAAACAACCAATTCCCATGATTCCCTAGCACTAACCCTAACCCTTAAAGTGGACTCAATTTGCACTATTTCTGACATACTGTTACCTGCCTTTGGTTCTCTATTAACTCCATTTCATTCCACCTCTGTCAGCCTTCCCTACTATAGAACTTACTGTTAGATGAAATGTTGACATGTGAATACTCATTTATATGCAATCATTCTGCAGGGGATCAAGGTGCCTCTCAAAATTCAAAACCCAAACTAATATAATGAAACAAAAATCCCAAATTAAAATTAGCATTATGGTCAATGTTATAAAATGTGGCAACTCAAACAAAAACAGGCTTTATTTGACATAAGCTTTTGTAGACTTCAGGCCACTCAATGGATGTCAGTAGACTGGAGTAGGTGCCAGAAAAAATTCTTCAGTCTTCAAGATCACATAACATTCCTTGTTTTTCTTGTAACAAAGTATCATAGCTGTTTGTTCATAAATTTCATATAAAACATTTCCAGAATAATTACAATAAATTTAATAGTATTTATAACAATGTATTTGATCATGTGCATTGATCAAAAGATTTGCAAAAACATATTCTGCCAAGGGCTCCCAATGAAACTTGGAAAGGTTACAGAGCTTGAAAAACTTTTCAGAGCTTGGAAGAAAAAAAAAAAGGATTACAGCTCCCAGAATCCTTACCTATCATGGTAACTGGTCATGCTGGCTGAGAGATCCCTGGGAAGTTGCAATCCTAAAAAGCAGGGGTAGGCAACTTAAGGCCCAGGCTGGCCCTACCACCACCTGCCATGATGGTATTGATTATTGTTGTTATTACTTGTTCTTGGGGTTTTCTTGGTAAAATCTCCACAGGGGTTTTGTCATGGCTTTTCTGGGGCTGAGAGAGTGTGCATGTATATTTTTTATTTTTTTAATTTTTATTTATTTATTTATTTATTTTTGGTGCTTTGCCCCCCAATTGTCTGAGGGACAGCAACTCGGCCCCCGGCTCAAAAAGGTTGCCTACCCCTGCTAAAAAGGAATACTTCAAACTTGGAAACTTATGGAGATAAAGCACCCACTATTGTCACCACTACCACTAGGTGGTTGAGGTGGGTAGGTGAGGGGATAGGATAAGCTGAAATGGGGAAGAGTCTTGAGCGAGATGCAGAACTGGGAACATGTCCTGGCTTAGCTCGAGCCAGAAGCCCAGGGTGAGCATAACCGGACTTGATGTGTGTGACACATTTACTTTTATTACTGGCTGCAGAAGTCCTACATTCATAAACACATACTTAAATTTTTGTTCAGCTACCAATTAACATTGGTATGATGGATAGAGAGCAGGCAACAGAGTGTAATTAATGACATCACCCACTGCAATTGGTTGAAGCTGTTCTAAATTACACGTTTCTCCTTTTGTTCCTAAGGGGCCATTCTGGCTGAGGTTGGCAGTAGCATTTTCACTAACCATAACTCCTACATACAGAAATTGTGCATGAGTGTGTTCATACAAATAGTGGTCTCTGTGGTTTTATGCTATGGGCTGAACTGTGAAGGCTTTGGTTTTGATCCCTTATGGTCATTTGAATGAAACAAAGCAGCTGTTTCATTTGCAAAAATCCATTTTCCATCCTTGTTGGCAATAATTATACAGGCGGAGGACCTTATCCCTCTTTCTTTAAAATAGGTTTTGAGACTGTTATTTTGTGTATATTTTCCTTCCTTTTAATATCTCATAATAATTAGCAGAGAACAAATGTACACTCCTCACATCCTTTTCTGATGCAAAGAGGTTTTATCCTATGACACATATATAAACTCTTAGGCCTGTCTAAGCAATATTGACATTAAACAGAATGCATTTTAACAACAGCTGAAACAGAAATCCAAGTAGCAGAGCAAATAGTCATCACACATAGATACATGCATGTACACAAACACAAACACATGATTGTCTTAGAGAAAAAACAATACATTACAAAACAAACAGTCAATTAGGTTTAAAGGCCTAAAGAGCCAGGGTTCAACCTGATGCCAAAGACCCCAAATATTGGCCCTCGGAAGTACTCCCCTAAGAAGGATGTTTGATATATCTGGAGTCTCAACTAAAAAGAGCCTGCACCTAATAAATAGCAACAGTTTCAGTGAGAAGGGGCACAGAAAGCAAACTCACAGAAGTTGAACAGAATTCACAGGAATGTTCATAAAGGTCCATAATGAAGAATAATCACTTGTAGTCTAAAACTCTGCTTCCTCGCCCTTCGCAAGTGAAATGGGTGTACTGTATTATTAACTAATTTATCTCATGGCTGCCGGGGGTTGGACTGGATGGTGCTTGTGGTTTCTTCCAACTCTATGATTCTATGATCTCAAAGCTTGTAAGGATCAGGCCCATAATAACAGTAGTATGCTACATAGTATTTACAGTGAGCCTTTGGTATCCTCTGGGGTTTGGTTCCAGGATCCCACCTGGATACCAAAATCCATGGATTTTGAAATCTGATTATATACAATAGCGTAGTAAAATGGTGTCCCTTATATAAAATGGCAAAATCAAGGTTTGCCTTTTGGAAATTATATATTTTTGAATATTTTCAAGCCATGGATGGTTGAATCTGTAGATGAAGAATCCATGGATATGGAGGGCCCCCAGTAAATGGCTATATGGGGGAAGGTGTGTGCAACAATAGCTTATAAGGTAAGTGAGATGTCTTGAAGTTCCATTTCTGTGGAACTTTACAATACATTTCCTAATCCAGCATCTTATCCAATTTGGTTGCAGCTGCTTTTAAAAAGTGCTGGTCTCATTCCACTCTCATAATGATGTTAAAAAAGACTGTTGACTATTCTACGACCCCCATCTTTTCTCACCACAGACAAGAAAAAGTGAATTTCGTTTACATATCAAGTCTGGATTAAATGTAAAGGAAAGAAACAAGGGAGACTAAAGGTTTTGATGTTGCTCATGAGCATTTAGTACCAGGGGCCTTTCACATTACACTATTTTAGCACTATGCTTCCTCTTCAACTGCCATGGCTGTGTCCCTTGGGATTGCAGGTTTTGGAATTTGGTGAGGTACTAGAGCTCACTGGTGGAACATTTTAAATGTCCCTCCCTAAATTGCCAGTCCCAGGATTCCATAAGAGGAATCATGGCAGTTAAAGTGGAATCACTGTGCTATAACTGTGTAGTGTGAAAGGCCAGATTGTATGTGTATTCAAGTCAATTGGCCTCAGCCTCCTCCATTCTCCCAAATCATCTTTAAATTAGAGCAATTAATTCTAAATTTACATCTATGAGTACATTTGAATTATTCAGGCCTTTATCCCATTTTTTCCTGGGGTGGGGGATGATAGTATTTCCTTCCCCCTCTTTTTTTACACTGCTTAAGTAGCCACCCTAACTTCACTTATATTATTTGGAGTAGGCAGTCATATCTTCCATTTATTCCAATGCTGCATTTGGCTTGCTTGGTTTCCCCCTCTTCAGTCATTTGTACTCATTATACTGTAGGCGCATTAATGTGATGCACCTGTTCTCTGTCTATTTCTGACACAGTACAGTCTGTTGTATAGACTAAATTGTGGATTGCTGGTTAGTAAAGCAGCTTGGTGGGGGGGTCAGAGCCTTTTCTGAGACTGAAATATCTTCAAGGAGGAGGAAGAATCAGATGATCTTAAAGGAGAGTCTCAGGAGGCATGGCAGAGGTCATGGGGATTGTTAGTTCCGCATTGCACTGGCACAGGGTTGTTAGATGATCAGCAACAGCACCCTACAGGGGTGAGATCAACTCCTTCAAGTGTGGTAGGAAATGCTTTTCAACTTGAGGACCAAATTCAATTTAAGAGAAGTTTTTTGGGGTGGCGGGGCACACTTCAGTGGTGGATAGTGCTAAAGGCAAAAGATGGAACTAAAAATGCCAACATATTTTAGCTTGAAGCTCTTACTGCCAGTATCTAGACTTCCTAGATCTCAGTGCTTCACCATGAAGCACTGAGTCATTTTCTGCAGTCATTAGGGCAAGGGAAGAAAACTCAGGGTGAGAGCATAACCTTGAAAATTGCATACACATGCACACACATACATGCATATGCACATATTACACAACATCATACAACATAATTATGTGTTCTTGAACCCCCCCTCCAATTGATGCAAGCTGCTTTGGATCCTCTTCACCTGCAGGAGAAACTGAGCCCCCAGAAAGACATTTCAGTTTTTTGAAAATTACAAAGAAAAACCTTTACAAAAGTTGTAAAAACCACCAAGTGATGGTGCCATAGGAATGTGTGCGAGGAATCCCAAGTAGTCTAGGCTCTAGGTTCCATGCTCTATTTTTATGCTTGAAAAAAACAGCAAGGTTTTGTTCAAAGTGGTTTGAGGCATGAGTGTCAAGGCACTATGATGCTTGACTGCTAGACGGGGGGGGGGGGGGACATTTGGAAAGGAGTATTTGTTTTTAGAGTCCATATCACCTGCTTAATCCTGGCTACCTCTTAGGCTTGGGTGAGAGGCTGAAGACTAGACAGGCTTAAATCAAAGCTGTCTTTCTGTGGACACAGAACTAAAGTAGGACTGTGAAGACATTGGTTTAGATAATCCGGATATGGTTAAAACCAAGCAGGCATTTAACTTATTGTAGTGCATATTTTAGTGCACCAAAATTTGAAGTTTGGGATTCCCATGTTAAATTGAGGCCTGCAGCCAAAGGCTGGGCTATTTATTTCAAATCAATATGTGGAATTCAATCCTTCTTCTGCTTCTTTTACCAATCCTTCTCTTAGCCCTGTGCTCTGTGCCTCTCATAAATTTGTGAAGCGAAGCTCATCTGGAATCAATGACAGGCATCCAGTCCCCATTTGGCAGCATCGTGATTCAGCAGGTGGCTCTGAGAAGCACTGGTATGGACCGACAGACAATATAGTTAGCACCTACTCTTAAGTCTGTGCCTATCTAAGAGGGAGGATGAGTCACTTTGTCCAGAATACCTGGCTGGGCTCAGGATTGCATAGAGTCATAGAATCTGAGAGTTGGATGAGGTCTCATTGGACACTGAGATCAACCCACTGCTCAATGCAGGGTCTCCAGCAAAGTATTGCCAGCAGGTATCCATCCAGCCTCTTTTTGAGGATGTCCAGAGAAGGAGAATTGGTTCCATGGTCAAACTGCTCATACAGCCAGAAGTTTCTTCTAATGTTCAATTAAAATCTATCCTCCTGTAACTTGAAACCATTAGACCAGGTCCCACCCTCTTGTGCAGCAGAGAACAGGTCTGCATCACCCTCTCTGTAACAGAGGTATTAAAAAGGCAATTTCTGCTTTTTCAATGGAATAACCACATCTGAAGATTTATTGTCTCTGACATTATTTTTATTTGTTGTTGTTTTAGTATTCTATTTGTTGTCATGTTTTGTTTGAAAATAATTTTTTTTTAAAAAAAAAAAGACACAGGGAGGCTGGTACAAGGGACATTTCTTTAAGGTACTGTTACCACAAATGGAGCATTTTTCCATTCCCTTCTCTGTGTGCATAGTTCTGACATGACTCTGAAACAGAAACCTCTAGTCCGCCATTAACCCAAGATTGAGATAGTCATGTACACCATTGAAACCAGGTGGTCATGTAGACTTCAGCCTTAATTTACAGATCAAACACTTAGTTTTAGGAGTTGCAAAACAGAAATATTCACGCCTCAAGAGATAGGGAAGCCGGGACTTTTACAACTTGTATGAGTTCTAGCTGCAAGATAGATAAGCTCCTACCCCCTGCTGGAAAATGATCTCCTTCAAGGAAATCCTCAGATATTTGTTTGCCCTTTGATATACAGTAATCAATCTTCGCCCAAGGCTATTTTGAGCCTATAAATAGTCTACCAAATTCTGGTTAAAGCGTGTCTGGTTAGAATTCCTGGTGACACTGCATCACTTAGAATTCTGATTCAGCTCTGACTCATTCTGTGTCCTCTCCTGGTCAAGTCCAACTTTCATCCGTCCCTCTGGAGAACTCTGGACAGGTAATTATCACAATTAGAAAGGCTTTTGTCTATCCTGCACTAACTTCCTATATTCCTGAGGTCTTGTGTGAATTTATGAGTACATGTATGTCTTTCTATGTTTGATATACAAATAATTCAAAGAAACCTTGTCTCTATAGACCTATATCCTTAGCCATCTCCTTAAATGCTGGGTTTGCTTCCTGCTAACTATTTGAGCTAATTAAAAAATTCTCCAAGGTCAAGTTCATATTACAGTACCTTGAAGAAACTTGAAGTATGGTATGTAGAAAGTACTTTGGAATATATCTAGAAACAAAGAGGAAATCATGAAGATGCCAGACAAAGATGCTGGTGAAATGTCAGGAATAAACTCTTCTAGAACATGGCCACATAGCCCAAAAAACCCACAAAAAACATGGATGCCAGCTTTACAGCCGTCAACTTCACATAGCTCCCTTTTGTTTGGTAGTATGATCCCATCTGGCTCTACCTGTTAACATTCTATCAGTGGCATTTTGTGCTAATTGTGCTAGGTTGTCTTCAAAGGCAGCTCCGTAAACCACAGTGTTCAGACTTTGCCTATCCAGAAAGAAATTAACAATTGAAGTTGTTAAAAGATACACAAAGCTATCAAAGCCACATCCAGGGACAAAGTTGGATCCAGAAGTACACTCAAGCAGTATGCCTACTGTTTCAGAGTAGGCTGGACCCAAAGGCTCTGATAACAAGCAACATCTACCTACCCTGTTGTGTTTCAACTTCAGTTTAGGCACACATCTACAGTGCAATTCAAAAGAATACATCATACATGCATAGAACTTCTGGGGCTTTAAATGAAATCAAAATGACTTGGTAATATTGAGGACAGCACTGAAGTCCAAGTGAAAGGATGGATTTTCTGCGAGAATCTTTGACTAAGGGAAAGGAAAGCAGAATTTCACCTGTCGTTTTTACATGTTGCCAATATTAAATACTGACCTTCAGCATTCTATAGAATATCTAATAATGCCATTATTTGAAAAAGAAAATTGAATGCTCTGTAAAGCATTTGAAAATCTTAAATATCTGCATACAGTGTGAGGCTGGATTTTCTTTTTAACAGAGCTATTTAGAAAACATTCTCTCTCTCTCAAACTTCTACTAGTCTAAACAAATGATATCCACTGAAAAGTACCAACTCTGACAAGGAGCGTATCTGACAGTATAAACAAAATGCAAACATCTGCCAGTCATTTGTAAAAATGGGTTTGATTTGACTATATCAAAATAAGGAAGCTTTTTTATATTTTTATTTTCTAGCCCAACTCCTTTGATTTTTACATATGTAGCTTTAGAAATCAAGCACCATTAATAAAATGCAAAAGGCATGTTGACAAGGTTACTGCCTGACAACATTGTGGAAAAATGGTATCAGAGTGTGCGGATTTTAAAAAACAAGATCTGTTGTATTGTCCCAATATGTGGTGTAAGCACAGTCTGGAATCCTCTGAAAGCCAATGGGAATTTTGCTAGCAATATGGAATGGGACATGACATAAACTCTGCACATAGCTTTACTATGCAAGAATACATATTTTCCTGTAAGACAGTGGTAGGCAACTGGTGCTCTCCAGATGTTTTAGGTTACAAATCACACCTGTCCTAGCTGGAACAGTTAATGATGAGTTATTATAACTGGAGTTGCAGTTCAAAATCATCTGGAGGGGCAATGGTTGCCTATCTCTATTTAAGAGAAATATATAGTGTAAATCCCCTCGTTTATTGATGTAATGAAGGTAAATAGTAGACATAATTGATATAAAACATAGGAACTTGTTATATCCCTATCTAGTCTAATATGTTGGACCACAACGGGCTGAAGATACTGAAGACAATATATTTAGAGGACAGCAGGTCGAAGATGGCTGGTCTATTCTGGTAGAAGCTCTCCAGGATCTCTGGCATCTCTGAATTTTACTACCTGATCCTTTTTTTAACTGAAGATGACAGAGGCCGAACCTGACCTCCCCATGTGAAACATCTACAAAATATCTCCCCACCCTGAGGGAATGTCCTTGTTTTGTTTCTCCTGGTATACACTTAGTGTAGAAAGATTCCCAGATGCCATAAAGGCACAGTGAATGATTGCACAGGAAATGTTAGGATATGGATGGGATATACAGTCAAAGGTGAAATGTAAAGATGTGTGTGTGTCTATAATTTTCCACTTGAGAACAGCTTTTGGACAAAGCACAAACAACATCTAGAGAAACAAAGTGATTCAACACCAGGTGGCCAACACAGACATCAACATGTACTTTCCCAGAGGTAGAACTAAGGGACACAGACTTTGTTATGGTTAACAAAAGATATCCAAAAAGGTAAACATCATTAGCTTGGGAAAGATAGTCACGTGGTGGATGATGGACAGCAAGAGGCTGGGTTAATAGACATCATACAGACATTATCCAATTAAAATAAGGTTAACACCTAAAAGGTGGAGTATGGGAAGGGCCTAGAAAATCCTTTGTCTAGATTGTTTATTGTTCAAGATGTGAGCGTGTGTGTGGCTGGAAACAGTGGTTTTAACTGTAACAAGTTAGTTCTTAATGTTTTTGGATTGTTAAAGATGTAATCTTGTATGGCTGAACTGGACATGTTCATCACAATGGATTTTACTTAGTTATTTTATTTTTACTTTTTATATGCATTAATAAACTATGCTTTTGGACTTTACAATGTGTCTTCTTGACTTAGGAAGACAGGATCCTGAAGAAGGGAAGCTGAGCCAGTTGGTGGTAAGAATTACAAAGTGGCTGTGGATCACAGCAGCCAGCTTGTCCTGCAGATTCTGCTGGGTGCCAAAGGGCATCACTACAAAACTCATCATCCACACACTGACAGGAAATACTAGCAATATTTGGCCTCTGAGTATCTCCTGAATGTTCTTCCTGTGGATCCTAATATTAGGGTGAGATCAAGAGTTCTGGAGGTCCCCAAATGCTCCAGAGCTCCAAGGAGCATACTTCCTCTGGAGCCCCTTCTGCATGTCCAAAAGCTGCTCAAAAATGCTTCTGAATGAGTACCCAGACAGGCTATAAGTCCTCCATGACACTAGGAAGTGTAGCAGCAGAAACAGGGCAGTTGCACCTCAGCAAGGAAACACTGAAGATGGCCATTTGTTTTTCTCTCTGGTTTTACTTAGGGGGGAAGCAGACGGCTTAAAGAGCCGTTTTGGGGACAGGGAAGGGGAGGGGCAGCTGCATGGTGGGTGCCCCAACCCCTTCCTCAGGTCGTCCTCGGAGCAGCCGGCCCTCCACACGGCCGGCACTCCGAGGAGGACCTCCCGCTGCAGCGTCCATACACGCTGCAGCGGAAGAGTTGATGAAGGTGCGCCGCCAGCTTTTGTGGTGCACCTTCGGCGACTTGTGAAAGGAGTGCCAATTTAGCGCTCCTTCCAGGGGCAGCGAAGCTGCGGCGTGGGGCTGAGGTGTGGGGATACCTTGGCCCCGTGATGCAGCTTCCCGGGGCAGCCCACGGCCGCTCGTCTGCTTCCCCCCTTAGTTGAAAAGTTTGATTTGCTGACCTTGACAGTCTGCTGAGCAACTGCCCAGCTATTGATAGTGAAGCTGGCAATCTTGTTGTTGATTCTTTCATGTCCCCTTTGGGTACCCACAACAAAGTACAAGAAATCCCACCTTAAGTGCCTTAGCCAGGCTAGCCACTTAGGAGCTTATTGCATTACCTTTTAAAGTGAATAAAGCCTACCAGGCTGCAGCCAGGACATGACATGGAGGCAGGGATTATCGCACAGTAAGTTGCTGCCAAATTGCTGGGAGATGTAGCCCAGGTCCAAGCCATCCTCAACGAGACGGCTGGGACACAGATTGAAGTCGCCCAATGATTTGGCGGCAACTTACTGTGTGATAATCCCCACCTCCTGCTGTGTTCCAGTTGCAGCCCAGGAAACTTTATTTGCTTTAACAGATAATGTGATAAATTCCTTAGTCAATACTCATACAGAGGAACCATCTCAATGAGTGGATGACAAATGAGGACACTGGATTTGTGTACAAGCTGTACATGATAACTATAATTTAAACAGAAATACCACTCATCTCATCATAATGAAAGGAAGCATTAGCTAACAAGCTAATAGTCTACAGTTGTCCCAATATTTATGGTGCGAAATTTCAGTGAAATGTTCAGCATAGGAAACCCCCTCTGGCTTCTGCCACCTTAGGGACTAGTTAATCCACAGTTGTGTTGTTTGCACTAAATCTTCACCTGCTTCAGCACCTCAAAATGATTTGCTGTCTAGGTGTGCTAACAGTATTCTTTATGTGAGAACTTTATGGCTTAAGAACTGTAAAGGGGCAGCTGCCTCTATGCATTGATTAGTCAGGGCTCCCAGCTCTTGGTCAGAATTTAAATATATAGAAAACCAATTGCAGCTTTCTTTGTGTAACTTGATATATTTTAGGTATTTCTTTCTGTGCTCCCTGATTACTTAGGAGATTTGTCTTATATCATCAGTTGCTTTGCAAATCCCCCTTTAATAATATTGCATGTTGAATTGGGACCATGTTGAGCACTCTGGAATGTTGAGAATGTTTTTTTGATCCAGCTGTAAATCAGAAGGATCCAACTCTGGCCTGTGTCTTGCTTGTAAAAGTGCCAACACTATAGAAAATGAGAAGTGCTGAGCAGATCCTGCCCTTCCATTAGTCAGATGGCAGATATTGTTCCCTTGGCTGTTCTTTCTTGGTCCCTCCCCCTAGCTGGTCTCCAATATTGGATGCCAGAGTTGTGTCTGTTCCACAGCTTCTCCTGTCCCCTCAACTCCCAATACTTCTGTTGAGGTAAGTGCCAGTCTTCTGTACCTCAACCAAGGGCCCAGCTTGTCCTTTTGCCTCTGATTTTGGGTCAGCCTGGGTGCTGAGGTAGCCTTGATCAGTAGTGGTTACACCCCATCAAGTATGCAAAGACATGGGTAGAATACTGATGGTGACATATGCTCACATAACTTAAAAAGATGGTGATTAATAACCCACTTTCTCCCATGAGACTCAAGATGGCTTATATAGATGCTTAAACAAGAAAAAGCTAAAACCTGATAATAAAAAACTTAAAATTCAATTAAACAAATGATCATATTTAAAATGCCATTACATTTTAAAACGTAAGCTCATTTAAAAACGTAACCAAAATGTTAAAAATACAGCACACCCCTTACCCCATAAAAATGAACACCTGTCAATTGTCCATCCCATTTTTAATCAATTACTCATTAAATGCTTGTTTTAAAAAACTTTTGGTTGCCAGCAAAAGGAGATCAAAGAGGGAGCAAGCATAATGTCTCATTAAAGAGAATTGCACATAATGCAGGTAGCCATTGAGAAATCTCTCTCACGTGTCCTCCCCAGATTGCTCTGTGATGGGACCAAGAGAAAGCTTTCCCCCATGGATCTCAAGACTCTGACAGGTTCACATAGGGAGATATGATCTTTTAGTAAGGAGACTATCACACTCGGTTATAACGCAGCTTACCTGAGCTGGCTTAAAATTAGAAGTGGGCGGCATCCTAATAACATCACATACATTTAGCTGCTGAAATTGTTGTCTGGCTGTAGCCTAGCTCCATTGCTGCTCCAAGAAGTGGTCCTCGTACCTCTTTTTGAAGCTGGGAGTTTTCTGGCTTGAAAAAATGGCTGCCAGAGTGCCCCTTGGAGCAGCGATGGAGCCGGGCTGCATCCGGGCAGCAATTTTGGTGGCTAAATGTGTGTGATACTATCAGGATGCCTTCCATTTCTGATTTTAAGCCAGCTCAGGTAAGCCATGTTATAACTGAGTGTGATAATCATCTGAACCTAAGCTTTGTCTGCATTAAGTTTTGTTTTGGATGTCACACATTCATGCATACCTTGTGTACCATTCAAAAGCTCCCCCAGTCAGCCCCATGGGGTACTGCTAAAGCTGTTTAATGGCTGGGAGAGAGAGGAAACCATGCATTATTATTATTATATTTATTTATATTATTATTATATTTATTTATTTTCCACCCTTCTCCCAATACTGGGACTCAGGGTGGCTTACAACATTAAAAAACAGGAATATGGCTCATCCTAGCTGCAGAGGAGAGAAAATGAGGTTGCTCTTCATCTAGCCATGGAAATCTTTTTCCTTTTGGGTGAATGTATAGGATCAGGACTACAATTCACAAGTAGGGAAGTCACAGGTAAGGTAAAGTGTGGGCCAAAGGAGTCATGGGGCCCATCAAGGCAGTTTATCCTATCCCTCTTGCAACTGCTCTTTTCTTGGCAAATGAGACTATTGTTCTATACTCTTAAAATGGGACAAAGGGGCTCTGCATATAGTGCAAAGTGCCATTTTGGAGCTAGGGAAGGGGAGGGGCAGCCACACACCGGGCACCCTAACCCCTTCTCAAGGACGTCATCAGAGCGCACGCCATTGCACATGGCAAGCGCTCTGATGACGTCCTCCTGGCACAACATCTGGACACATTGTGCTGGAAGAGGCGCAAAAGAGCTGCATGGTGGCTCTTTGGATGTCCTTTTCACTGCCTGGGAAAGGAGCACTATTTTGGCACTCCTTTCCCAGGTGCCAAAGGGAGGACTGGGGCTGAGGCATGGGGCAGCCTCAGGCCCAATCCTCTGCTTCCCAGGGCAGCCCACGGCTGCCCATCTGCATCCCCCCTAAGTAATATTAACTGCTCTGGCTGCCTCCTGTTGCATTCTTGAACTTGTAGTTTAGGAATAGGCATTTAGAATATTCAGCCCGAGACCCTTTAAGCCTCATGGAACTACAAACTCCAAAATGAAGAGGAAGCAGTCAGAGCTGTTAAAGTGAACTAGCCCCCTTTTAAGAGAGTGGTGCAATAAGCTTGTAAGAAAGGAAAATTGCTTGCATTGGAAGCCTCTAGGACCACCAATATATCTTTTCAGTGGACTGCAGGGCCCTACTACACTATTTAACAGCCAGATACTTCCCAGCCTACCCAGAGATGCCCATTCTTTAAAGATTAAACCAGGGATGGGCATAGAACGTGGTCTTTGATCTGCATGTGCCCCCCCAACAATGTTTTTTTGTGGATCTCAAAACCTCCAAAATCTCCAGGTGAATCTTTTCCTGATCCAAACAGTGGGGTGAATTGCTGTTCTTGGAAACCTCCAGGTGCAGCAATTTGCCTTTTAAATAAATGTCAAGGCCACCCTGTACTGTGTGGCAGAAAATAATATTTGCTTTTGAGATTCAAAGGTGGGTTTCCAGACACTTTGGGAGTTTTGCTTTATTTTTCAGTATCCACCTTGCCCTGGAGGGTCTAAGGATACAAAAGTGGAATCCTGTCCTGTCACACTTGCCCACATCTAACTTAAGCCTTTCTCACCAGCCATTTTAAACTGGCTGAACAGTCAAAATATCCTCTAGGCTCTCCAAAGCTGGGGAGTCAGTTCCCAACCTTGCAGCTTCTGCAGTTATGTTTCATAAACCACATGCACATAGTAGAAGCATTCCCTTGCACTGATGTGGCTACATAGTGGAGCACCCATGTTGCTTTCCAAACTGATTTCAGGGGTGTGTGGCAGTAAAGGGATCAAACTTTAGCAGGAGTACTATGAAATGGAAGTGGAATACAGCCCTTGTATAAATTCATCCTTAGCCAAAAGGCTAAGAAGTGTTAAGGCCTGCTGAACAATTTAGGATATTCAGATATTGGATATCAACTGTGAAGATTTTTTCCCCTTGCAGAGAGAAGAAACTTGATGAAAAAGGACAAAACTGTTGAAAATCTATATTTCTCATTAATGACAGTGCTCTCCTAATGTCTCTCTTTCTCACACACAAACACTCACTCAAAAGACTGAGGGAATGAGCTGTCTATCAACTTTTGTCTATTGTGTGTTTATATTCCTGTTTATCTGATGGTAGAGAATAATTTTTTATTATTGCCTTAACTACTAAATTACCAGGTGTGTTTAGCCTTGAAAATAGTGCGCGGTAATCATCTGTGTTAGTGAATCTCTGGTACTGGTGACACCGATCAAGAAAACAGGCTGTTTGAATACCAGAAAGTTGATTCCTAGGAGACGATGAAGGATAATACAAACAAGTCATAGTCTTCTCTCCTGACATGAGGTTTGCTTTGAACAACATCCATAAAACTGTACTTCACAGGGAGGTGTGATCCTTCTCAGTGATTTACTGTTCTTGAGACCAAGAGACTACCTTGTGATTTACACAGTGAATGGGGAATCTGACATCGGAGGGACTAATTGCTTCCATTTATCAAGCTTCTCAGAACACTTTCAGGAACAATGCCTCAAGTCACTGACCTCACAAACTAGCAAAGCCCAGGCTTAAAGGATCATCATGGAGCATATGTGTGGGATGTGTGTGTGCATGTGCCTTCAAGTCACCTGTCAACTTATGGCAACCCCATGGATTTCATAGAGTTTCTGCTCTAGATTCCATCCTGCCATCTAGTCAACTATCCATGTAGGATACAATAGGATAATGTAAGCTGCATATGGCTAAAGCAGGCAAAGTTATTCTCCTCCTCCCAAGAGTCTATTCTGTGACCCCTAAAAACCACTGAGTGCTCAGTTGCTGTTTTTAATTATTTGTACTTGTAATAATGAGAACACAAGAAGACCTCTGCTAGCTCAGGCCAAAAGCCTATCTAGTCCAAATATCTGTTCCTGCAGTGGCCATCCATTTGCCCCCAGGAAGCCTACAAGCAGCACAATAATGGCAACCCTTGTTCGTATTCCCCAATAAGTGATAATCAGGCATTTTCCCTCTGACAGTGGAAGTAATGGATGACCATCATATGCTCTCCACATTTTACAGATGAAAACTGAGACATGTGGCCAAGCAACACACTCCCTCAAAGAGGAGTGGAGTCTCCTTCTTCGGAAATTTTTAAATAGAGGCTGGAAGGTCATCTGTTGGGGGGTGCTTTGATTGTGTATTCCTGCATGGCAGGGGGTTGGACTGGATGGCCCTTGAGGTTTCTTCCAGCTCTATGATTGTGGACAAGATGATAAAAATTATTAATGAGGAAAACACACAAGCTAGGAGAGGCTGCAGAAATTTGCTTTTGCTGAGCCTGTGGGGAAGGGCAAGATTCTGCTCCTTCCTTTTCCCTCCTCCCTTGAGTTAATGCAGTGTAAAATATATTACACTTTGAACTCATTTTGCAGCAACTGGAATAAGCTGAGGACAAAGGTGGAAAGTGGGAGAAGAGAGAAACTTGGACATTTTAAAAGTCACTGAAGAAGTGGACAATAGAGGATTAATCAGGATGATCCCTGCCCAGTTGAGACTGTTGGAGAGTATGTCATCAAGATCAGTCCTTCATAAATGTATCCAATCTTCTTTTAAAGTTGTGCAGGCTGACAGATGTCATGGCATCTTATGGTTTAAATTAATTTTACAGTTCAGTTGTGAGCTGTGTGAAATAGTAGTACTTCTTTTTATTTATGTGCACTTCCACACCAATGCCTAAATAGCTAAGGCAACAGATCCTGTCTGAACTTGGAACTTAAGCAGGGTCAGCCCTGGTTAGTAGTTTGATGGCTGACCACCAAAAATACCAGGTGCTGTAGGCTATATTTCAGAGGAAGGAACTGGCAAAATCACCCCTGAGTATTCTTGCCTAAAAAAACCCTATGAAATCCATGAGGTTGCCATAAACCAGCAGGAGAGTTGAAGGCACATGTACACAACTATTTCCACAGCAGCTTCTGGCTGTGTTTATGTAGTTATCAAGTGGGGTGGGTGAAAGCAGCCATCCTAAGCTCCCCATAGCCTGATTTCCAAAGTGAGTATTGCCAGCATTTGAGATTGTGTGGAAGTTACACAATCTGGCCTGGCAGACTTTCCTGTAATTCTAGACAAGGTTTAGTTGCACATGTAGGAAGAAAAACATTCTGGCCCATGCTCAGGGGGTGTGAATGCTTCACAGGTTTCAGGGCAAAGCCTTCCCATGGAATACTGGCTCTTGTGCTTAATCCCAGCTCAAATTAAGAGCAGCTCTTCCATGCAGTTGCGGACAGCTAGCTAGGGCCAAGTCTCAGCTGGGAAAAACTGATTTAAATTATTAGGTTGCTTAATCCTTAAACAAATTTTGGCAAGGAAGCAGCATATTTAAAAAACAAACACAAGGCCATTTAATCATCTTGGAAATTAAAAAGGAGGGGTGAGTCAGACTATTGGTTGAGAGATCAGGTTTCAAAAGTGCATTAAATGCCAGTAATAATTAGCGTGGCACCTCCATTCACAAGGAGATCCCTGTTCAGATCCCTGTTATTTTCACATTGTGTGTGTGTATGTTCATGTGCATTCTGGGTGGGTAAGAAGGTCTCACAAAAGATGAAAGATGAACAGCTCTTTTATTCTTCCTGGTTTCCAAGGCATAGGATTCAAAAGGCTGTTGTGAAAAACTTGCAGAACTATGACTGAAACCCCACTTGGATTACCAGATCAAGCTACACCTTCTTATCCAATGTGATGTTAACAAACATTTACATTCATTTCAGTTGGTATGGTTATAATTCATATAATTACCTCCTTTGGGACCCAATAATACAGGAGTGCAATGAGTGAAGAGTGTGTCCCAATCCAGTGTTTCTATTATATGTACAGCATATAAAAATATGGTTTAGGGGTGCTTTACAGCAGACACAGGGAAAGAAACAGGAGTAGGAATTCAGTGAAATTTCATTCTTCTCCACTTCTGTAAACTTGTTAGTATGTATATCCAACACATAGAGGTATATGTGAAGGTTCATCTGTCAGTCCACTCTGACGTTTATATTCCCGAGGACAGAATTTATATTCCTAATAGCCAGCAGTGCTATTAAGCAGTGTTACATTGCCACAGATAGCTGATAGACTTTTGGGTTTTTTTACTGGACTCTATAGCTGTTCTGTCATACAACCTGTCCTGCCTCTCACTGAAAAATAGCCTGGTAAATTCGAAAGCAGTGTCTCATCACTGGTATTGAAGTAAGATTAACTGGCAATGCAGCCAGTTTCGGTACATGGGAAGAAGACTGCCTGATCATCATTTTGGGAAGAAAAATATTTTATGCCATGTGCTGGTTATGTGGTATAACCTTTTCATGCTCTAACTTGAGGGCAAATATTTGCAGTGTCAGTGGCTGTCTAGCTTTTAATGGCAGGGAGCCGAGTCAACCTGGGTTTACCTTGCCTATTGCCAATACAGAGATATTTTATCTAGATTTACCATGAGTGTAACAACTGAACTGGTCTGTGGTATACCAGAATATGTGCTCAGTCGAGGAATGGCATTATGATGATGTCCAATATAAATCTATAAGATGTTTAAAAGCACTGGAGCTTCTTTCAGCTGTTCCACAGTCATCCTCAAAGTCTGAGAGCCTCCTGTAACACGTACTGTGCATTCCTTTCTGTAGGTAGGCACACAAAGCTGCTTGAAGCCAAATGGTGAGATTAAACATTCTAGGTTGTAGTGAGTAATTTTGTGCCATAGGACTTCATTTTTCAGGCTTTGTTCTTTGACATACTTTTAAGAGTTTCCAGTCTTGTGAGAGGCTGGTGACCTGCTATTCATTAATTGTTGTATTTCCCTGAAAGACAGGTTGCAGCTGTTTTATTGCTCTCTTGTATTCATTAAACTATTCTGCATAGCAACAAGATTGCACTGCAGATTGCCAGAAATAGTGCAAATTGAGTCCACTTTTAGGGTTAAGGTTAGTGCTAGGGAATCATGGGAATTGTTTTTTTTCTGAGACATTGAGCCTTCTCTGTCAGAGAGCTCTGGTGCTACAATAAAATACAGTTCCCATGATTCCCTAACCCTAACCCTAAAAGTGGACTCAATTTGCACTATTTCTGGCAGTCTGCAAAGACCCAATGTCTGCTTTTCTTGTAACTGTATTTCTTCTAAGACCTATAAATACTTAAACTGGTGTTTTGCAATTATTATTATTTTACCTTGCCACCCAACTTCTTCATATAGTTGTTTGTCTGGCTTCTTAACGTTGTCTGAAAATCTAATGGGCTTCACTCCTGAAGCTGCAAGCTTGGACCAAGGCTTCCAAGGAGCAATTTTCCTTTTCAGCTTCTTTCAAAAGTTGTTCTAGAAAGCCAGTACTTCTGATTGGGTTTCCAAACTGGTAGTAGAAACAAGATTTGAAGACAGGACAGGGGGATGAAAAAGAGTCCTCTTGAATGCTTGGAAACCCCGACAAGAGAAATCCTGCCAATGTCCAAGCCCTAATGAGACACCACATTACACATATACACATAACCCTGGAGAAATATTCCTAGAATATCCCTTTGAATTGCCCTGGAAGACTCTTCCTGACAACAGGACACATGCAGTCAAGCAACACCACAGCATGGCTAAGATAGCAAAAGTTATTAACAAGGAACAATACACAAACTAGGAAAGTGTGCAACAGTTTGCTTTTGCCTGAGAGTACTCTTTCCTTCTTTCCCCCCATGGTGAGTTAACTGACTGCAAACTACTTTGGCATTGTACTCCACCCTACTCCATGCTTGTATCTTTAAAAATCTGTCCATTACCCCCAAGAGGATACAATTTCAGTGACACAGCTGGTGATTAATATTTATCCATGTGAAATACATCAATTTTGTATACATCACAGGAGATCAATACTGCTTACTTTTATGTGCTTTTAAAACAGAACATTTGGTTTAAAAATCAGTTGCAATGGAGAGTTCAGTAGATATCTGAAGGCTACTTTTTTTTGGGGGGGGGGGAGAGGTTCTGAAATGGGCCAGAGCATTAGATATAGAATGGATTAAGAGGAAATCAGTTTAAAAGTGATAATGGCAGAAAGAAATGGAATATATATATGAACCTCCTTTTAAGTAAATTGATAGAACAGTTTCCACTCTGATATCCCCACCCCACTCTGTACATCCAGACATTATACAAGGCCATAGCTATAACTATAGACAAACCTATGGATAAAAGACAATCCTTTATGAGCTCTATGAATTCAGATTATGAAGAAGGATTCTACACTTGGATCTGTTTAAAATTTTAATTGTGTATATTAAAAATTCATCTCCTGGACACTTACTAAACCTACTGCATTGGGAATTCAGATGAAGCTCAGCTATTATAATACAAGCCTGGGGAGCATCTTGTAAAAGTTTTAATTATCACATTAAATAAAACATCAGTTGTCTCTTTACGGAGTATATCAGCTTATGCGCCTTTCTCCTGGGTTTTAATAGCTTAATAAAAGTAGCCATTAATAGAGAGCTAGATTCTTTGTATGGTTGCTTAGATAGTGTTGGAGATCTGCCTTGCACTTTATGAATAAGGGAAAAAAATACTCTTGCTCTTGAGTATTTGAGCATCAAAATCCAAAGCATCATTCTGGCTAAATGGGATGTAGAATTCCACTGGCAAGCCCCACCCAAAGTGATGAACTGGAATAGTTTTTTTTCCACCTAGATGTGGTGCACCTTTTCTATACATGTGATCAAGGAGATCCTTTGCCTTTTGGTGATTCCTTATAGGGGGTTACACATGTTTAGTTTGTCTAGGTGTGGAGTCTGTACAGACAGTAAACTGAATATGTCTTAGGACTCATGCAAAGTAGGAATTAATGCCACATCACCTAAAGTTGCTTCTTAATGCTTCTTGCCATTGCTTGTTCCTTAACTGTCCCACTGTTCCTCTGTTTAAAAAATCTCAATAAAAAGAGACTCATTTTGATTCATTCTGGGCATCTTGCTTGTGACATGGATTGTGACATTAGAAGTGGGTATGGCAAACCCCCTCTTACTCCTCTCTATTTTGCTTCCAGATGTGTTTTCAGATGTCTTGCAATCTTTGGGTGGTCTCTTTCCTCCCCTATGCCTTCTTACACTTTAATTTTTTTAAAAAAGATCTGTCTAGAACTTTGGTTCTGTTGCTATTAACTTATTATCTCTAGAGCTTTAGCACTATTGCCCAGTCACTACAGACTGCTATGGTGGTTTTGGTGTATTAATGAACAACAATACCATCCCCAGAAGCATTTAGCAGTAGGACAATTTCATTAAAGTTTTAGACAGATTAAGAAAACAAATTTGTCTTTGACGGAGGGTGTCTGAAGATCTGCTGAGCAAAAGAAGAAATGAAGTGGGAATGGGCAGTGGGCTGCAAAAACATAAGAAGTTAACCTCCAGAGCTCACACCATGAGGCATTGGTCCAAAATGAAATGAAACACAATATATACATGTCAATTTGGAATTCAAAATATACCAAAATAGACACAGACTTCATTCAGCTAAAGAGTAAGAAGGTGCTGAAATTGACAGCCATCAATCAGGACAAGAGAAATGTCATTTGGATCTCAAAAATAAAAGAAGTACAACAATGAAAATTGAACATGCCAATTCACATGCCATTACAATCCAGTTTCAAGGTTTATTTAAGCCCTTCCATCTAAAGATGCTGAAATTCCATTTGTAACCATGAATTGGGTTGACTCTAAGCAATGAAAGAGTTGTTGTTGGTGGTGTTGGTGATGTGCCTAAGGCGACCCTAAGGCAACCCTGGGATTTTCTTGGTCAGATTTGTTCAGAGGGATTTTTGCCTTTGCCTTCCTCTGAGGCTTAAAGAGTGTGACTTGCCCATGGTCACCCAGTTGGTTTCCATGAATGAGTGAGGATTTGAACCCTGGTCAGTGTTCAAACCACTATGTTTTATACACAAACTAAATAAAGTACAGTTTAAGGCTTTCAATTATGAGATGTTTCTAAATTCCCCCTTCAACCTTTTAAATTTCTGTTTTGTTTATAATATACTTGTTTTGGTTATATTGTCAAAGACAAGTTAGAAGAGCACACAGATTTTCATAAAGTGTGTGTGTATGCATGCATTAACAATTATTTCTAAATTTGCAAAACGTGTGCGTGTGTAATAGCAATTATTTCTAAATGTGCATGTAAATATGCACATTTAGAAATAATTGCTATAATAAATAGAAGGACAATCTATTTTAAACCACTGTGGGCCCAGGTTACCTCTGTGCCTATTTATTCTGTTGCTTAGGTGCCACTAAATGTTGAACAAGTTCAGGGGCTCTACTTCCTATTTTCTTTCTTTCTTTCTTTCTTTCTTTCTTTCTTTCTTTCTTTCTTTCTCAAATCTTTAAACAGGTCTTGGACTGGATAGTCCTGCAAACAGGATGCCTTCATACAGATGACTGATCAAGGTGGTTTTGCCAGTTCCTTCCACTAAAATATAGCAATCCTATATTTTATATTGCAATCCTGTGATACATTTACTAGAGAACATGTTCCAGTGAAGTCAGTTTGGTTTAATTCTATGTAAAAAACAACAACCAGGTTTGTTGTTAGAATGTGAGTTACTTCTTGTGCAACTAGAGATGGAAAATAAATTTTATTTTACAGAATCACAGAATCATAGAACTGCAGAGTTGGTACCCTGCCTAGTTCAACCCCTTGCCAATTCAAGAATCCATAACTAAAGCATTGCTGATAGTTGGCTACCAAAATGCTGTTTAAAAACCACTAATGAAGAAGAACCTACTCTTTCAAAGGTAATTTGTTACTTTTTTTAGTAGTTCGTAGTATCAGGAAATTCTTCATAACATTTAATCAGAATCTCCTTTCTTGTAATTTGATTCCATTAGTTTTGGTGCTACACTCCGGAGCAGCAGAAAACAAGCTGAATTTCAATTAAAATTAACTGAAATAATATTAAATTTGTGGTCTGTACCCAATGCAATCTAAAATATGTATTAGCATTAGTCATGGGACACTCCAAACATGTAGCAGATAAAATCTGCACGTATCTTTCTCCTTTTCAATTTACATGAAAATAAATGCTCTTAACTCAAAATGCTTATCTTTGAAAAATGATAACATACTTTGGTCAATGTGGAAGCTGTGTACAAAATGCTTACATTATGAAAAATGGTTAGAAAGCACGTGTGTGTGCATATGTGTCTTCAAGTTGGTTGTCGACTTTGATAACCCCATGTATTTCATAACATTTTCTTAGGCAAGGAAAGTGCATACGTTAGAATAAATTTGTACCAAAATATGTTCAAAGTTCAATATAGACATACAAAAAACCCACCACATTTTCCAGCCCACTACAACACAAGGACAGAAAGAACATTCAGGTTGGACCAAGAATTATAACACAATGAAACTGAGCCTGAATGATTTACATATGTCTAGGTAACATGCTGAGCCTGAATGATTTACATATGTCTAGGTAACAAGTGAACATGCTGATGAGGCCATTTTACCTCCTCAAGGAACTTTTGGGACCACTCTTTGTTCTGGCATGTTTTCTAGAACTATTATATACATAAGTATCATGACTAATGATGTCATCAGAAGAGAAGCACTTAATAGCCTACATGTGCCTTCCAGCATGCCCAAACCCAACCTACCATGCAAAGGTCCATCCTGCAACATCACTGTGTACTGAACTGTAAACATTTATTATATTTTGTGAGCTGTGTTGGGAGCCACTATGAGGCTGAAATGCGG
>CM034706.1:44035949-44081974 GCA_020142125.1 Phrynosoma platyrhinos | reverse complement strand
CCTGGTTTAACCATTAGTGCCCAGTTTGAGGTGTTTGGTATAAGCAGCAGTGGATATGGAAACAAAGGCTGGGATTCACAATCACAGTTACCTTGAGTTATGCATTCACATCTAATTTACATTCCCTAGATATAGATAGATAGTGGGAAAAGACTCCATCCAATCACCTCCTACCATCTGAAGCTGCAAGGAGAGATGGGAAAAGACTCCATCCAATCACCTTTCCCATCTGAAGCTACATGGAGAGGTAGGAAAAGATGCCATCCAATCCCCTCCCAGCCATGTGAGTCCATCTCAGCCTCCCTGCCTTCCAAAGAGAGGAGAGGAGAAACAGCTGGAAGGTAGAGGAAGGGAAAAGCCAGACACGTAAGTCCACCCTAGCCCAAGCACAGAACATTTCAGCCCTCCCTGTCTTCCAGAAGAAAGACAGGAGAAAACAGAGAGGACAGGCGAGGAAAATCAAACAAGAGCCAGAAGACAGATGAGAAATTAAAATAAAGCAGTACATGAGGCAGGGAAGGGAAAATGAAGGAGGGGCAGGGAGAAGAGTAGGAAAATGATCAATTCAACAATAAAGGAGGGGGGAGGGAGAATGACATAGGAAACAACTACTGGGCAGCAGCAGTAGTGGTGGGTGTCACTAAAATGAAGAACATCAGTGAAATCATAGCTAACATTTTTTAGAGCTGTGTTCAGGGAGGTGTATGTGGTCCTCCTTGTGTAACCCCCCCCACCTAGAAAACCCTATGAGGAGGCATTGAAAGTGTCACACAGGCAGAACAAGAGCACTAGCAGAGAGCTAGATATAAACTAAAGGAAAACACACTTCCAAGAGCAGCTAAGGGCAGCCAAAATGATGAAACAAGCAGTAAAAACTCTCAGAAAGACAAACACACCAACACAGAATGTCAAGCTGATCATTGGAGATTGGAACACAAAGGTTGGAAGTAAAGAAGAATCAAAAACGGTAGGCCAACAGTTCAAACAAATGGGTTGTAGAGCAGATCAAGCCAGAGATATCCCTAGAAGCCAAGATGACCAGACCTAGACTGTCGTGCTTTGGACGCTTCATGAGAAGGCATGAATTGTTGGAAAAGACAATAATGTTAGGAAAAGTGGAGGGAAATTGAAAGAAAGGAAGACCACATGCTAGATGGATGGACTTTATTAAAGAGACCAAGAATATGAGTTTGCAGGAGCTGGGCAGAGCAGTAGAGGGCAGGGGCCCTGGAGAAGGCACTTAATAAACAAAACAAAAGAAATTCAATATGTAAAAGATAAAGGGAGTTCCTTGACATGAATGTCTAGTTTGTATGGAATTTTTAATTGTTGTAAGCTGCCCTGATTGTTCAACAGAGGGGCGGGATATAAATAAATAAATAAATAAATAAATAACCAACTCTAGGGGGTGGTGTTCCTCTCCGTTTCTAAGCCAAATAGCCAGGAACTGATCTTGTCAGCCTTAGGTAGCCTTGGCGCAGCTTCGGTCCACTGTGGAGGCATGCATTGTACAAACGCCATGTTCCCAAGGTGGATGGATGCCACTTTATTTGGCCCATCTGCTTCAGGCCATAGTTACATAACTAAGCAGTTAATGTAAAATCTTGGCCCCATGTGGGAAGATATTCTCTCCTTTTATCACCATTAACCTTTTTGGGACACAGCACCACCTTGTTTCAGTTAAATCAGAAGGTACATACTACATTATAAAAGTATATCCATTTCATGTACAGTCCCCATAGATGACCTATTTCAACATAAGACCTTGATTATTTTTCTATATGTCAATGTATACAGAACACATCAAAAACTAGTAATTGATTTAGCAAAAACTTCTGATCTTCTAATCTGTGTATGGAAAGGATACGATTGGACTCAGAAAGATATATCTCTTTAGATTCTTGTTCCATACAATCCACCTCATTTTTATAAACATTATTTCATTCTTGGCTCATATATTCTCACTAAACTATCACAGTAAGGACACAGATGTGTTCTTTATTATTTTTAAGTGAACCAAAGCAGCCTGTCAATTCTCAGGCACCTTATTTGGCAAACAGACTCCTACCTATATACTAGAAAACAGTGCTGTACAAGTGTACATTGGATTATAAGATTCAGAAATAAAAGAAGAAACTTCATAGCATCCAATGAAATCCACAGAAGAAACTGGAGATTTTCAGAAGATGGCTGTTTTATTAAGAAAAACACCTGATAAGTTTTGGCCTTTGTGTACTCTTATGATCTTTTTCTGGAGCTTATCTAAAATCATAAAAGGACAAAACATAAATACTTAATATCACATTATATAAAATGATTATTACATTAGTTGTACATTGTCTATGGTCTATACATACCCATGTTGAATTAAACTTCAGAAATTTCTGCACCAGGAACTGTCAAACCATTCACTGGACAAATGAAAACACATGAACAAAGGCTGAAAGAATTTTTACTCTTGTAAAATCTTTCAGATTTCTGACAGTCTCTTTCCCGTTAATTCTGTTACATCTGTATCCTTGATAATATTCATCTTTTAGTTTCATGTTTTTACATGTCCTGTAATGTTTTGAGAGGTCCTGGTCCAGAAAGTTTTGAAGTTTGGTTCAAACTAGGTATGTACAAGCCACAGGCAATGTATTAATGTAAAGATTTTATGTAATGTGATATTATGTAAATTAAGTGCTGTCCTTTTATGATTTTATACAAGCCCCTGAAAAAGGCTTTAAGAGTATCCAAAGGCCGAAAGGAATCAGGCTTTTAAACTAATAACTATCTTCTGAATATCATGAGACGCTTCTCCAGTTTCTCCTTGGGATCCAGAATTAGTCATGCTTACAATAAATTCATTGAAATCAGTCGTACTTAAGTTAGTCTGAATCTCACTCAATGTGTATGGTAATTTTCCAACAAATATACATTTCACTTAGTCATGAGCCTACATACACACACACACATATATAAATATATGAATAAGGTTATTAACAGTGTGAAGACAAGCCCCAAGATTTATTCTTTATTTATAAGTTACAGTTATATCCCACTTTCTTCCAAGGAGCTCAAAGCAGTGGAGATAATTTTCTTCCATTCCCCATGTTGTTTTCATTGCAAACCTGAAGATGCCAGCCACAGATGCAGGTGAAATGTCAAGGATAAATTCTTCCAGAACATGCCACATAGCCCGAAACATTCACAAAATACCTTTGAGATAGTTTACATTGATAGTGAAAAACAGAAGGCAATATACTGTACTTCATGGAAGGGTGGTTAAGGCTAGAGTTGTTTTCAAGCTCAAATCTCTGGCTATCATACCTAATATAAACAGATATGATGTATAATATATCAAGGATGTTAGAAATCAAACACAGGAGAAAATGTTTAATATGTCACAAATCAATTTTATTAATTTAAGCACAAAATGAATGGAGGAAAATTTCTGTACACAATTGTGGACACAACACACTTTTTGTACAATAAGGCCCAGACAAAAAAAAATATTTTTAGTCAGCATATTGACTACAAAAAATTGAAATAAAGGAAAAAATGTCCATCTCTATTTTGCTTAAAGCAAAAAAGAAAACAAAAAACTAATTACAGCCCCTGTCATTAAAAGACTTGTGTATGTGCTTAACTTTACAGACTATGAGTAGTCCCTGAATTGGATTGCTTTTGGTACATAAAGTTATTGATGACGGGGGGCCATATCATAGTCAAACAATTTGAAACAATCCACAAAATAATTATAAACTGTAGCAGCAATATGCATCCTCCATGAAAGGAGGGGTTACCTCACAGCTACTGTTGTTGCTATATTAGCAGCTGGCTTTAAAACTGGTTTATTTCATAAAACAAAAATCCAGAAGCTGGAGAAAGAACTAGAAGAACCAAGGCTTAGAATGAAAACTTCACTGGCCTGGTTCAGGCTAAGCATTTTGACCCATGGATGAAATATAGACCTAACAAGGGGCTTCTCTTAGCCATGGTTGTAACACTAGAGTCAGGTTATGCAATTACATCTTCCCACCACAATCCTGGTTGAGAATGCTGATCAAATGGAGCAACGCACTGATGGTACTAATGTATGCTCAACCATGCTTTCGTCAGGGGAAGTAAGAAAGTATGAATGGGTTAACCATGGATAAGAAAGCACCACCTATCTAAACCAGCTCAAAGTAAAATGGCCTAGATTGTTCATGATAATCGTATTGTACAGAATATGAGTATAGTTCAAATGTGGTATAAGATAGTTACAAGCAATCTAAATAAAATTGGCAATAATTATTTTACTGTGCCCATTGCCAGCAATGGACCAATAGAAAAATCTGGGTTACTGGTGTGGGACAGTGAAAATTAATGATGAAACTAAATATTTGCCAGTTTTTAATTTCACATCAGTTTAGTGGATCATAATAGAAAGAAAACTGTTTGAAAATACTTCAGAGTATGAAGGTTTTACTCACTGCAAACCATTTTTATTTGTTTTCTCAACATGATGCTCTTTTCACAATGCTGTCAGGGTCTTTCTTTATTTCTTTGCCTTAGAGGTGCTTATCATTAAATTGCAACTCTTTCCGCTTCAATGTGAGGTTTTAAAATATTTTAGACAAGAAACTGGTTCCTTTTTTATTTTTTAAGGAAGTGGAACAAAAAGTCAGATGATCATAGTTAATATTTATTGACTGAATTCTGGGAAGAGCTTATCTTTTTCTACTCTAAAATAAAGTGGTTGCTTTTATTTTTACTTTCTGAGTGCATGAACACTTTGTTTTTATTATTTTATTAAGTCAAGATACACTCTGATGTTTTTTTTTCTTCAGTGACAATATAAAGAAAATAGGCTGGATTGAGTGTTCTTCCACTTCTGGCCTCTGCTTTTCTTAGTAAAATTCATTAAAACAGTGATAGATCACCAAACTCTCATCTGCATGTATGTCTCAAGGAGAAGTAGTCATTTAAACATGTAAACCACTATCACTTGATGTGAGTTACATATATTTTGCACTTGGATCTATCCAGTCAAGTACAAAATATAAATGAGAAGCCAACCCATGGTGGGCAAGATGCAAGGAAGAGAGATACAACTAGTTTTTTGGTATAACAGATTTGCTGATGAAAAATCTAGAAGGAAAAAAGAAATAAAAAGGTATTCCTTATTGACACTTGACATCCATGCTTTTGGTCTTGACAAATTGATCTAAAAATTTCCATTATCTACATATTTATACACAATACTTTCATAAGGCACAACACAATAGTTTGTGCACACACTGCCTCATACTTCACCAAAAAGCCATTACTACCTTTCAATAGTATTTGCCTAAAGAATATGTAAAACATCATCCATTCATTACAAATTTACACAAAAACATTCTTCCTGTACATGATTGTCTCAGTGATGTACCTATTTGCTTAAATTAGACATATTTTAAACTACTTTGCAATGTGCTAAAATCAAAATAATTTTGTTATCAGAAGGAAAAGACACATTATAGCCATTCATTTATCATACATTATCCACATTTAGATGATGATGTCAAAACAGAGTCTGTTCATAAATAAGTAAAGATTTACAGAGTACCCTGGGTCTGAGAAATTAAAAAAGTAAACCTTTTCAAGAAATGTATCCATGGGATTCCTTTTTTTAAAAAAAAGCTCAGTCTTTGTTGTGCAATAAAGTTTGCTGTACTTTCAAAGGTGTGTGCGCACCACACTGAAGATTCTAGAAACCATAAAGCATTTCCTAGTCCCTTCACAGGTATGAACCTTTCAATGTAGCAAATGTGGTAAAGACACATTGTTAAAACATTCTCACCATGGCTTGTTTTCTTCGGATTCACAGTACTAGAATCAACAGCTGTTTCTGAAGAAAGCGACATGCTCCTCCATTTAGTAGAAGGGCAAAGGTTAAGACCAATTGCAGCTGTACATCAACATGATGAAATCACAAAAGTTCTGTAGCCCAGTGCTGACACAAAACACAGGCACACTGTCCATGGGCAAGAGGGAAGTTGTGGGGTTACAAAGTGCTATTATAAGTACTCCAGTTCCAAGGCATGATGAAGAGCCATTAGGTCAGAGTGGCTTGTGATCCTCCAGAACGGCATGGCATGCTGTGAATGATACAAACACAAAATAAAGAGAAAAGTTTATCTGTTATTTTATGAGTTTGTCATGTCTCTAGCCATTCAACGCTGGAAAGATGACAATTTGAAAAATTACCAACTTAAATATATCAACTCAAAGTAAAAATGTAATGTTTCCAGAGACAGGGCATATTAAAATTGAGTATCTACACTGAGTGCAACATCAGACTCATCCTTCCAGGTTTTTTAAAATGTAAATTCTTATTATTTGCAACTATTACTGCAAATACATTTCAAATATGTGATACACCATGTAGATTAAATCAGGGAAGCTTATGGTGACTTGGCACAAAAATATTAAGTGGGCTGAGAAAGGGCCATTATTCTTAAGTCTATATTTATGCCTATCCCCTAATTAATGCCTCACTCTGAACTATTGAAAATAATAATTAATATAGGTTTTCATAATTTCTCTACTCCTTAATACAAGAATATATTAAAATCCACACAGTTTTGCAGCTTAACGGCTTCAGTGAAGGAGCAATTTTGAGCAGTTTTTTTTCTCAGATAGTGAGGATGGTTTCTTAAAGAAAAATGAAAATAGAAAGGGAAAGCTTCCAACCTTCCATAAAATGCAGAAATATACAGTTATACACAAATTATAAAACATTTGGTCATTATAAAATGGTATGCTGTTTGCTGTCAAAATATTTTTTGTAACTTTTGTTTGCAGATTAGGTTATTAAAGCAGAGATTCAAAGTATATCACTGTGTTGCTCAAACCCATATCCAAGGTAATTGTTTCCCAGTGGTTCATATTAAAATGGCACTATTCATGTTGCCCTTATAACAATGTTCCCATATGGAAAATTTTAACGATGAATGTTTACTTTTCATTCTATGAGCTAAATAAAGAGAAAATCTGAACCTAAACCGTATGTATGTTTGCAAGACACCTGTATAAACCAAAGACTAGATAACAGAAAAAAAAATACAATTATATCACCATAAAGAGTGAAAAAGTGATTTTGAAAATTTACTATCCTTACGCCATAAAGTAGGCCTTTCAAAGTCAGCAAAATATCTATCATACGAATCAAGGTGAAAATCTAAGAATCTCCAGATGTTACTGGCCTACCACCTCCATCATCCCTGACTCCTGAAATTTCATGCTGGGAGTTGGAACCAAACACCATCTGGATGGCCACATCATTCCACACCTGATAATTAAATAATTAAAAAGATAGAAAACAATGTCCTGCATCTATTAACTATGCAAGTTTCTCTTGAATTAGGACTCATAATTTGGGTCTCCTCATGGTGGCCATTTATATATGCAGGAGGAGGAAGAGAAGGGGGGGGGGAGAAAGGAAACACTTTGCATAAAAGAGAGAGAGAAAGAGGGCAGCAATGTGCATAATATTTACACATGGTGATATATATGTATAAATGAACTCTAAAATCAGGAAAGGCTAGGGAAAGGAGTGGGTAGGCAGAGTGATTTCTGCTGCCATTTGAATTGGTCATTGTCATGGCTTGTCCAAGAGTATTGCTTAGATGTACTTAGGTACATAACAGGGGGAAAGAGAGAGAAAAACAAAGGCATTGATTAGGCCCATATTTTTAGTTTTTAGCCTTTTCACTTTTTGCTATTCCTTGGCTCATTTAGAGGGTGGGTTCATGATACTACATTATAATAAGAAAAGAAAAGATGGTACAGGATAGTTTAAATCCTGGATGAGTCAGTTGACATTACCAAACCATATTTGTCTCTAATTCAAGGCTGACTTCTGGTTATTTATTTATTAAAAGAATTTATAACCTACTTTTCTACCTGTTGGGGTCTTCAAAGTGATATACAGTTTAAAGCAATAATACATTAAAATCACAACTAGAAACATCTAAAATGGGCCAAAACAATATTAAGACTATCAAAGTCCTAGGAACACAGTACAGTTTTCATGCCTGTCTAGAACACAAACAATGATGGAGTAAACCTGACCTCTCTGAAAGGGAATTCCACAACTGATACATACTACAGAAAAGCCCTGGTTTATTGTACCTGTCCTTCTAGCTTTTCTTAGTGGTGGGTTACAAAAGCAACTCCTCTGATGAAGACCACAGGCAGGTTTATCTGGAAGGAGATATTCCTGCCCCAAGCTGTTTAAAAGTTTTCTTACCTAAAACCAGCATCTTGAAATGGGTTAAACACAGCCCTATATAGGTAGTTCAAGACTGGTGTAATATAGGGCAGATGCACATTGGCCCAAAGGGGTGGTGGAGAGCCGCCCTGGGGAGCGGCAGATCGGGACTGAGGCTGTCGCATGCCCCGGCCCCGATCCTCCCTTTTGCCACCCTGAAAAGAGTAGCAAAATGCCGCTCCTTTTAGGGATGGCAAAAGGCTGCCTTAAGAGCCGTCGCACAGCTCTTTAGCGCCCCTTCCAGTGCAGCATGTCAAAATGCTGCGCCAGATGGACATCCTGATGCTGCACACCATGTGTAATGCCATGTGGCATCAGGACGTTCTTGGCGTAGGGTTGGGGCGGCCAGTGTGCAGCTGCCCCTCCCTATCTCTGCCTCCAGACAGGCCCTTTGGGCCAGTCTGGAGAGGCCCATAGTCTCTAAAGTGCATGCCAGCTAACAATCTGGGCCTCATGCTTTTTGCTACTTGTAGTTTTTAAATTTGGAAGGGCAGCTCCACATAAAGCACATGACAAGACTGTGGAAACCAATGTGTGGCCAAATTCAATTTTAGTGAAGCTCTTGAGAGTGCCATTTTAGTGATGAATATGACCAAACATATGTTGTTGTTAACTACTATCAACCAGAAGTTCTGCTTGATCAATTTAAGCAACTTTGCTTGACCAATTCCCTATCTGCCACTTTATTACTGCAACTCCTCTTGTGAAAAGCAAATTCTATGATGTTTTCCAGTCCATGACTAATTCATGCATATTCTGTGTGAATTCATTGCAGTCATTTCAATATTATCTGTGTAAAGACCATATGTACACTGGAATATCAAGTGTAGAAAAGGGAAGTAATAGTATCACTCTATTCTGCTTTGGCCAGACCTCACCTGGAATATTGTGCCCAGTTCTTAAAGCTACAGTTCAAAAACGATACAGTTGGCCCTCCACTTTTGCAGATTTAATATTCATGGATTTGATTACTTGTGAGTTTGTCCACAGCACTGCTGGGAAGGGCGTGTGTGTGCCCTCTGGGGGGAAAAGCCCAGGAGGGAGGGAGCAGCCGGGAGGGGCACGCGCACACCCCTCCAACCTTCCTCCATGTTTAGCCAACGGATGGAAGCCAGCCAAAGCACAGGGGGGAGTGCCTTCCCCCTCAGCTAGCCAAAGCACTAGGGAAGGTGGTAGAGCACATGCCTTGGGGAGAGGAGCATATTCGCACATATTTGCATTTTCCCTACTTTTGTGGGGGTATTGCATCCCTAACCCCTGTGAATATGGAAAGCAGACTGTATTGACAAGCTGGAACAAGTTCTGAGAAGAGCAATCAAAATCTCCCATAAACTGGAAATCAAGCTCTATGAAAAACGGCTTAGGAGTCTGGGGTATGTTTCATTTGAAGTCAACTGAGTAGTCATCTTTAAATATCTGTTGTCATGTAGAAGATAGAACAAGGTTGTTTTCTGTTGCACCGGATACTAGCTGCCTTATCACACAGGAAAACAAAGTGAAACAGAGTCAGAGACTAGCGGCTTTCTTTGTGCCTTACCACATGTCATAGTGCTTCAGTTTGCTTCCCACAGGAGATGGTTGTAAAAACATGTCTTTTGTCTAATGGATTTTTCCAGATAGACAAAAGATGTGCTTTTACAACCATTTCCTGTGGGAAGAGAACTGAAGCACTATGATGTCATGTGGTAAGGCACAGAGAAAGCTGCTATTCTCTGGCTCTGTTTACACTTTCTTTTCTTTTGTAATAAGTCTCTAGGACAGGGGTAGGCAACCTAAGGCCCGGGGGCCAGATGCAGCCCTCCGAGGCCTTTGGACCGGCCCCAGGCCGCCGCTGCCGCTGCCCACCATGATGAGATTAATTATTGTTGTTATTACTTTTTCTTGGGGTTTTCTTGGCAAAATCTCCACAGGGATTATGCCATGGCTTTTCTGGGGCTGGGAGAGTGTGCATGTATATATTTTTTTTATATTTTTATTTATTTATTTATTTATTTTTGGTGCTTCGGCCCCCCCAATTGTCTGAGGGATAGCAACCCGGCCCCCAGCTCAAAAAGGTTGCCTACCCCTGCTCTAGGATATCTAACAAATGATTCAAATTACAATAAAAGTGATTCCAGCTAAACTTTAGGAAGAATTTCCTGATAATAAGAGCAGTTCAACATTTGAATAGACTACCTGAGAAGGTAGTGGACATTCCTTCTTTAGAGAATTTTAAACGTATACCCATTTCTCAGAAGTGCCTTGTCTTTGGAAACCTTCTAGATAGTCCTTGGGGTCTCTTTATATGGAAAGTTACAAAAAGATCACAGAGCTGTACTTTCACACAGAGGTATCCCCAGGGTTGGTGTCACCCATGTGGTAACTCAGGCTGTTACCTCCCTATTGACCTCCTCCCATTTCACACCATAAGGACTCCTTAGTCATGCTTTTTTTTGCACTCATGTTCCTCATAAATCCTAATTTCCACATACCACTGAATGTCACAGTTGTGACAAACAACTAGCAAAATTAAAAGTATGCCTTCATATTACAATATCATAAGCACAACCTCAATGTAATATATATACATAGTGAAGATTTGGTTAAAATGGGATGTTTTGAAAGAAAATTTAAAAAGAGGATTTTTTTTTTTTGCAAAAATGTCAAAAACATCAGAAATTGAAAATTTAATTTTAAAAAATCCTGGGGTCTTTTCTTTCTCTTCCCTCTCCCACCATCTCTTAAATCATTTTAAAGGGAAGCAGATGAATGCCACAGACCGTTTCTGCCAAAAAAGTAGGTGTTTGAGGAGCAGTGGTGTCACCCTCCTCCCATTTTGGGTGTCACCTGGTGCAGTCCACACACCTCTTGTGATGCCACTGCTTTCACACATCTGTATCCTTCATGCCCTAACCAAATGTTCTGCCAAATGCAGACCTTCCCAGCAGGCAGTCGTGTAGCATTCTGGTATCCATGAAGTAAGAACAGTCAGTCACTATGGTAGAAACTCCAGACTGGATTCATCCCACACAGACTCACTGATATTAGTGGTTTATACTATAACCCTTCCTTCTTATGTTTCTACCCAGAACAACAGCTAATCCTTTTGGCCCAGTTTAATGAATACTCACTTGCTACTTAAAAAGTAAACAGCCTCCAAGTTGCCCCATATCTCCTGTGGCAATTACAGATTTTACATCACCGCAAACTCATAAAAAGAATATCCAACATGCCTTTCAATCTTTCAATAAAAACCTAAAGACTGTAATTTGGGAAAAGCTAGGCCAATAACCAAATATTCTGGCAAACATCTACTGCTTTTTTCTAGGTATAATTTTAATAGCATTTAGATGTGCGAATTCCCCAACATGATACACTCTTTCCTTCTCTCTCATTTCTCTTTTGGGAGACAGACACAAAGATAGTGAATACTATATATAATAACGGACTCCTTACAGTTGCACTTATATCAGCTGTTCTGAGAACCAGTCTAGATAGGTTTTCTACATTTACTGCTTGGTGTGAATATTTTAATTATCTTATAAAATTAGTTTCAGGAAATAACAGCTTATGGAAAGGTGACATTGTCATGACTTAGTCAATATGAGTGAAATGTAAGAGAGTGTTGCATCCTGTGTGAATCGTATTTCTTTTAATCAATCAAAAGGGATGCTTTAAAAATAGTTCATTGTGAAAGAATTCTATCAAAGGATATGCAAGTTCTTTTTTTACAAGTTTAGTTACAAGCAAGATTGCATAAAATGCAGCTCTTTCTGATGCAGATAGAAACATGTTCAAAATCTGTTTTTTTTTAAAAAAAATACAAATACAGAAATTGACTACAGAAAATGTACTTCAATATCACTTTCTGGGAGCACTATTTGGGAGCTCAAGGCTTATCATAAGAGATTCAGGGCTGTTTTCAATATACGGTAGTTGATTTCAGACTACCATGTCCTTCTAATTTTCCAGAAGCAAGAGGTTGCATGTATCAGTTTTTACAGCATAGAGTAAATATAGACAGCTACAATTAAAATGAAAATATGAAAGGCTATTTTAAAATTTCCCTGCCTAGTCCAAATTATTCATTACGTCTCCCATTTCTATCAGCGATGAAATTGGTAGATATGTAGGACAGGGCCTTTGCTACATCAGGTCCAGGGTGCTGGAACTCCATATGTTAAAACCCTCATAGCACATTCCCTCCCAACCAATACTCAGCTTACAGAAGGATGGTAAAAAACAATTTTTTTAAAAAAATGACTTCTTCCATTGTGTCTGATCCCTAGAATCAAGCATTTCTTTTCAACTGCTCTGAGTTGTTGTAAGTAATGTTTAGATATAATGTGTTTATTTCTGGTTTTTGCTTGTTGATTTGTTTTATAACTTTGTTTTATATAATAATATATATAATAATAATATTCACAGTAACTATAAACAACTATGGGGATATCATGAGACTATGGTATGTTTTGTTGATGCTATCTCATTCAACTATATAGGTAAACCACTGCAATCAGAATGGAATGGAACATTTTGTTGATAACTAGAGATTGCTTTTCAAATAGCAACTCAGACTGGGAAAATGTGATGGCTGGTGTGAAACATTAAATCCTTAGAACATGTAAACGAAATGTACAAGATCACTTGTTCTGAGGGCTTGAGACTAACTGAATGTTTTACCTTCCCCACTCTTCCATTCCATTCACATACTCCACTATTACTCAATATTCAAGGTTCCACTCAGTGTTCTGATCACCATATCTGAGCTGGCTTCAGCACTGGATGGAGTTCAGGGGACGGAAAGATGAAACTAGACACAGGCAGTTGAGGAACAACTGGCAACTGGAGATAGCTGTTTGGTTTCTTGGCTGTCAGCTGGAGGTTGAGATGAGAAGCTGGCTTGACCACTTGAGCCAAGTAACAACCAGGACTGTGTAAAATTAGTTTGTGCAATATGTAAATGTAGTTCACCCTCAAAGTCAATTTTTTTAAATTTTTACTTTGGGGTCTGGCTGTTGACACTGTAAGCCTGGTCTGCATTAGAAACAAAAGTATGCACTTCAACAGTTATATAACCTCACGGTATGCTGTAGATGGTGATACAAAGAGTGCAACCCTGGCTCCAGCTCGCCTCTTCATTCAACTCTATGCCAGCTTGGGTCAACAGAACAGAAAAAGTGTATTTGCTGTGGTGGGCAGAGAGCCAGCACAGTTTGTTCTTTCCCCAAAAGAACAGGGAATTGGAGGAAAATCTCCCTGCTGGCAGCTATGGGAGCAACAGAACCACAGGGTGTCCTTTATTATTCTGGCCTTGAGGCAAAGCCACAATTGAGACCTTTAAGTTAAAGGCATATAAATATAGTCACGGAGAACTTGAAAAGTAGTATTTTTGAGGTGAGGTAAGAATCTGAATCATTGTAGACTCTGGAAGATGTTTTTCTTAGACATGAATTCATATAGTTACCACATTCCTTGTTGATATAATCCCATTGAATTCACTGTTGTTTCGCCAAAAGAAAAATCTGGCTGTTCAGGACTAGTAGTCCTTCCGGCAACATTAAAGAAATTCCTTTAGATGACGACCTCCAGTATTATCTGTTCCTTTTACAAATGTAAAAATTGTGTGTTTGTGAAAGGCTATTCCAGAAACTGTTTATGCACTAATACAAGTGGCAAATAGTTTCTTTGACAAAGAACTTTTCTAACATCATCACATGGATTATAATCAGGGCCATGCACTGGATTCAGACAAAATCAGACCCAAATCAGGGAATTTCAGACCAATTCTTGCTTTATCTTTTGCAAAGGGGACTTCCTTCTAAAGCAATCAGAACTGAAATTGGACACAGGCCAAAGCCTAGCCAAACTCAAGAGTAAGATTTGGACTCTTGAAAGACAGTGAACCAACCCTACTTGAATATAGCATCTTTTAGACTTTTGCTTTGTAAACACTTCCAGAGAGAGAAGCAAACATATATATTTTAGTAGTATCTTTCCAGTCAATTTCCAGAGGCTGTCATTTTAATAACTTGCAATTCTTGCTTCCTTATTTTCAGCATGGGGAGACTGAAAGGTATAATGGAGATTCAAACCAGTTGAGTAGTAATTATTTCCCCCCTGGTAGGGCTAGCATTGGTCTGTAGAACCACAGACATATCATGACAGTTAAGCATGGTGCAAAGTATGGATGAGATGGCATGTACAATGCTGTATCCATGAGGTAGACATATTCTTCCAATGGCATCATGCTGCATTTGTAAAAACTCAAAAACTGATTGCCAAACACCATAAACTTCCTGACACCTGCACCTATCCTGAAGCTTTTTTGTCTGGAGATCCTTCTCTCCATGCATGCAAACAAAACAAAACAAAATCCCTACATAGCGAGTGACTCACCTCTTTTCAGGACTACCTTCCACTATTTCAGCTACTACCCTTAACCTTCTGAAAATACAGGTTGTTATTTAGTGTCATTTCATGCTGCCTGTCTTTCATAGTAATGATTCACAAGGAATGCAGAGTGATAAGATACCTTCCAAACAGGAAAATGGATTTTCCACAAAAATCCTTGCACATAGTCATCTGAATATTTGGAAATTGTTTCTTTTTCTTATTATGTTATCAGTAAGGCTAAGTATTAGCTGAAGGAATTAAAAACTAGTTAATGCTGCAATCCTATATGCATTTTGCTGGGAGTAAGCTCACTGAGAGATCCTTAATATTCTAAAGGCACCAGATTTCATCTGATCATGGAAGCTAATCAGGGTCAGCTCTGTTTAGAACCTGGATGTGAGACTTCCAATAAATACCAGGTGCTATAGGCTGTATTTCAGAGGAAGGAACTGAAAAAAACATCTCTGACTATTCCTTGCCTAAGAAAAGCCCATGAAATTCATAGAGTTGCCACATTTAGATATGTGACTTGAAGGCAGACACACACACAGCCCACTGACCATTGTAGGCCTTACTTCTGTGTAAAAGGTTAAAGCTGCATGGCATAATTTGCAGGTGATGTTAAAAGAACAACATAGAATTAAGAATTGGAGAGGGTCTTGTAGGCCACATATGTTAGACTTCTGCTTGATTCAAAAATATGTAGTTAGAACTATAGTCTCTCAGTATCCACAGATTCTTTATCCATTGGTTCAACAATCCATGGCTTGAAAATATTTTAAAAATATATAAATTCCAAAAAGCAAATCTTGATTTTGACATTTTATATAAGGGTCACAATTTTACTATCAGTATACAAAAGGATCTTGTAGCACCTTTGAAATAAACTGAAAGAGAAAAGTTGAATGACCTTTTGTAGACTTTAGACTATTTCCTCAGGTGCATGGGGTAGAGTGGAATGTCCAGGGACAGACCTATAAAGCAGTTGGTCTCTCTTTCAGTTACTCAAAGATGCAACAAGATCCCTTCACATACTGATTTTCCAGATTAAAATGACTATGTCTTTGAAATCTACTATTTTTCTATACTGTTGTATTTAATAGGACTTTTGCATCCATGGATTTGTTATCCATGGAGAGTCCTGGAACCAAACCCTAGGGCACATCAAGGGGCCACTGTACTACACATCCCAAAAGTCTCAACCATGAAAGCCAATGATGAAGAATGCTGAAAGATGCAGTTCAAAAATATCTGTATGCAAGGCTGTCAATGGAATCAACAATGCTGAAACTAATGTCCAGCACTGGCAGAATTTCCATTCAACTCATAGTAGCTGTGGGAGGAGCAACAGTAAAACCCAGAATGGCTGAGCTCTGTGTGATTCCTATCCCATCCCCTGAGCTAGAGAATCACCCCAACGAATGGCTTTACAGCCTCCAGCTTTCAAGGGAAACCATGTATTAATTGAAAAACAATTATAATGCAATCCTGTACTTGTATAATCAAAATAATTTACACAGCGTTCGGTGGGGCTTAACTTCAAGAAATTGGGTACAGCATCATAATGGTGGAAGCTAAAGAATCCTAGAAGAAAAACTAGTCTAACTTAAATATTGCTTTGGAAGCTTAAAAGGTTGTCTCATTACCTTCTTTGCTCCCTGTTCTTCTTCCACACCATCTCCTATAACAACATATACTACTTTTCTTCCAAATCTTTGAATTATGCGCTCAAAACAGCTTTCTTTCCCTGAAAAAAAAAGCACAAACTGCTAGAGGTTGTGCAATTGAAGTATATTATCAAACCCTAATTTTAAGCAATCATGTTGCATTTTATTCAAATTAAGAAATCAAACAACAGAGCTACAAACATTTTACAATGTGGTATCATTGTATTAAGGGCATTATGTCCATACTAGGTTATTTTCATATGATCACTGAAAACAAAACTATGATCTTGTTGCTGTTTGCCTTCAAGTTACTTCTGGCTTATGATGACCCTAAGGAAACCTATCATGGGGGTTTCTTGATATAATTTGTTCAGAGAGGGGTTGCCTTTGCCTATGCCTGAGGTTGACAGAGTATAATTTGCCCAGGACCACCCAGTGGATTTCTATGTCTAAACAGGGATTGGAACCCTGGACTCCAGAGTCATAGTCCAATCCTCAAGACACTACACCATGCTGGTACAGTCCATAATTATTCCTCCTGCTCTTCCCGAATTAGCTTTTAAGTGTTCTGTTATTCCAAACTGATATTGGGCAAATACTTTATATTCCAAGACTATATGATTAATGTCCTTAATTTTATTATCTGGGAAACTGAGGTGGTGATACTTCTGAACTTTCTTATTTATAGCTCTGTCATTGTTTCATGATAATACTGCATGACTTGAAAATGAAAAGAAATAAATAATCTTCTCTCTTTGAAACATATTCAGGGCTAGCTGTGTTGGCCATGCAACAAAAAACAACATAATCCAAAATCCAGAAGCAGTGATACTTTTATCTCCAAAGCATAAAATAAAATAAATTATCCAAGCTTTTGAAGCGTCACTAGCCTTTTCATCAGGCAAAGATGTTTAAAATCATACAGGAGAGAAAGTGGCATTGTTAGAGTCACAGACCTACATTCTGTCTCAGATGTCACTCTTGTTTTCAGTTAATATGGTACTGAAGGATTTCAATGCAGGCAGTGGCCATTTCCCTTCTTGGGCATATGTGAATTAAGGAGAACAGGCAATAAAAGGTAGGTAATAAAATTTTAACTCCATTAGCAACAGGAGCTGAATCTCAAGGGAAGTTACTTTTCTGTTCCTTTGTTGTTGTCAATTGCCTGGAGTTCATTTTGACTCATGGCAATCCTGTGATCCAAGATTCCCTATCCTCCACTGCTCTGCTTAGTTCTTGTAAATTCATGCCTGTGACCTCTTTAATAGAATCCATTCATCTGGCATGCAACCTTTCTCTTTCTATTTTCCTCCACCTTTCCTAGCATTATCGTTTTTCCCAATGAGTTGTGCCTTCTCATGATGTGACCAAAGTATGACAGTCTCAGTTTAGTCATCTTGGTTTCCAGAGAGATTTGTGGCTTGATCTGCTCTAGAACCCATTTGTTTGTCTTTTTGGCTGTACATGGAATCCTGAGCAGTCTTTTCCAGCATCATATCTTGAATGAACTGATTTTCTTCCTATCTTGTTTCTTAATTGTCCAGCTCCCACATCCATTCATGGTAACAGCAAATACAATGGCTTCTATGATTCTAACTTTTGTGCTCAATTGTGTATCTTTGCATTTTAGGATCTTTTCTAGCTCTTTCATAGCTACCTTCCCCATTCTTTATCTTCTAATTTACTGGCTGCAATCCCCATTGCTATTAATGTTTGATCCCAGGTATGAAAATTCTTTTACTATTTCTATTTCCTCATTGTCCAGGCTTTCTGTGGTCATTCTTTTTGTCTTCTTTGTGTTTAATGGTAATCCTGCCTTTGCACTTTCTTCCTTGACCTTCTTTAGTAGTTGCTCTAGGTCTATTTCTGCTAGTATTATGGTCTGCATATTATGTCTGCATATCTTAGATTGTTGATACTACTTGCTCCTATTTTCACTTCTCCTTCTTCTGTGTCCATGCCTGCTTTTCGTATAATATGTTCTGCATATAAGTTGAAGTTGTAGGGTGAAAGGATGCAGCGTTGCCTGACCCCTTTGCCAATTGGGAACCATTATGTTTCTCTGTATTCTGTTCTGATAGTAGCCTCTTGTCCTCAGTACAGATTCATCATTGGGATTATCAGATGTGTTGGTACTTCCATATCTTTAAGAATGTTCTACAGCCTTTCATGATCTATGGAGTTAAAGGCTTTGCTATAATCTATAAAGCACATATGCATTTCTTTTTGAATTCCTTGCTGCATTCCATTATCCACCATATGTTTTCAATGTGGTCCCTAGTGACTCTTCCTTTCCTGAAATTTGCTTGGACCTCTAAGATTTCTCTTTCCATGTATGGTTGAAGTCTGTGTTGCAAACTTTTAAGCAGAATTTTGCTTGCATGGGAGATCAGTGCTATGGTCCTGTAGTTTCTGAAGTCTGTTGTGTCTCCTTTTTTGTGGATGGGGATGTATATTAATTGTTTCCAATCTGTTTGCCATCATTTTGTTTTCCATATCTGTTGACATATGTTGGACAGAATTAGAGTTGAGTCTGTCAAAGTAGATTGCAGTAGTTTGATTGGAATATTGTCTGTTCCTCATGATTTGTTTTTCACCATTTCTTTTATTGCAGCTTCCACTCACTTTTTAGAATCTGGGGTTCATTTTTGTATGGCTCTTCATTCCATGTATCCTTCATTTTGCTATCTCTTTTATATAACTATTCTGTATATTGTATTCAGTGTCTTTTTATTCCTTCCTGGTCTTGAATGATGTTATCTTCCTTATCATAGAGAAGGAATTGCCAACTTATTTTTGCCGGGGGGGAATGGCACTGGGGGCCTGTGTACGTGCATGTGCACGATGCCCACCATTATGCACATATGCGCGCACATGGGGGGGCACCATTTTGGAATGCTCAATGGCGCCATCACCATTGGGCCTTCCAAAATGGCTCCCGCTGCCGTGCTCATGTGTGCGTGAGCACAGGTGCCATTTTGGCATAAAAATGGCACCCGCGCTTGCGCACGCATACCACAGCAGGCGCCATTTTGGAACGCCCAACATGCGCATGACGGCAGCGCCATTGGGCATTCCAAAATGGTGCCCACCATCATGCGCATGAGTGCGCAAGTGGTGGAAGCAGCAGCAATGGCGGCAGGACCGGGCAGGGGCCGGTCGGCAGGCCTCAGCAAGCCGGACCCGGCCCGTGGGCCGTAGGTTGCTGACCCCTGTCATAGAGAATCCTGGACCATGGTTCAATTTTCCTTTAATTTCCCAGAGCTTGTGGAAATTATTTTTTTCTTCAGTTTTACTCTTATTTTTGATATAAGTAATCTGTGATCCATGCCACAGTCAGTGCCAGGTCTAGTCTTGGCCACCAGTATGAAACTTCTCCATCTTTTACATCTTTTATTTCTAATTATATAATCTATTTGGTTTTTTTGTTGGCCAGCTGGTGGTGTCCATGCGTATAAGCCTTCTTTTTGGTTGTATGATAAAAGTATTTGCAATGAATAGATTGCTGGCTTCACAAAAATCTATCAGATGCTCAACTGTTTCACTTCTTTTGCCTAATCCAAATCTGCCTACTGTTTTTGATTCTTCTTTGCTTCAACTTTGGCATTACAGCCACCTTTGATCAGCTTGATGTCCTGTGTTGGTGTGTTATCAATTACTTCCTGTAATCTTCATAGATCTCTCAATTTCTTCCTATTCTGCCTCTGTGGTTGATGCATATACTTGAATTATGGTGATACTCATAGATTTTCCATGACGCCTTATTGAGATGATTCAATCTGATTTTGCATTGTATCCTTGTACTGCTTTTGCCACATCTTTCATTAGTATGATGGCCACCCCATTCTTTTGTATTTTTTCATTCCCTGGGTAGAACACTGTGTAGTTGTCTGAGTTAAAGTGGCCCATTCCTGTCCAGTTTAGCTCACTCACAGCCAATACTGCTATGTTTGTGTGCTCCATTTGCATTTTTACTATGTCTATCTTCCCTTGGCTCATGCTTCTCACATTCCATGTAACTATTACATGGATGGTGCTGCTTCGGACAGCATCTGTATTTTTGGTCATGTGTACTACTTGTCCCGCCATCTTTTGGGTTTTCCTGTGATCTTGGCTGGTCTTGCAAATGTGATTTCCCATTGTTCCTTCCTGTCTCTTTCTCCTACCTGTGTTTCACTTAGGATGTCTCATCCTAGGGTTTTCTTGGTGATTGAGTCATTCAAGGGGGGGCTCAGACTCCTTGCGTGCAGTGCCAACTTGTGTCAGCTATGGTGTCACTGCAGTTCTCTCAAAAGTGTTACTCACCACTACTGCTGCTGCCCAATAGCTGATTGCCTCTCTACCATTCTACTGTTGTTGTTGGATTGTTCACTTTCATCCCCATCCCCTCACACCTCCCTTGGTTTCCTTGCCTCCCTTGTGTCCTCCCTCCTATAGTTCCATAGCTCTCTTTTAATATCTCTCTGTTGTTCTTTGGGCTTTTGTGGTCTGGATTGTGGACTCTTGCCCTCCTTCCCAGCCTCTCTTTGTTATTTCTTCTTCTTCGTAGCCCAGATCCTGTGGGGCTGAGGGCCTGGAGGAGGCAGAGGTGTTCTTATCCTCCCTCCCAGCCTCTCTCTATTGTTTCTTTTCCCTTGTGCCCAGATCCTGTGTGGCTATGGAACTGGGGTGGGAGGTGGACTCTTGCCCTCCCTCCCAGCCTCTCTCTGTTGTTTCTTCTCCCTCGTGCCCAGATCCCCCATGGCTTCTCTGTTGACTCTTCTCTCTCATGTTTGGATCCTGCAGGGCTTGGGGGCTCTGTTGCTAATGGACTTGAAATTTTATTACCTTTCTTTTATTGCCTTTCATCACCTTCAAAAGCTTGCATAATGTATTTTATGCTTTGGAGTTGGCCCAATAAAGATATCACTGCTTGTAGATTTTGTATTTGTTGTATCTATCTGAGATGAATGTATGTCAAGGATTAGGGACGTGGGGGCGAAGAGAACCTCTTTCATGATGTATTGTAAAGAGATCTGATTGAATTTGCAAACTAATATATATACCCAAATAAACTTGTCCTGCAGACTGAACACTTCTCCAAACTTTTCAATTCAGTTTTTTTAAACTCCAAAATGCATAGAAAAATGCACATAACAGGAGATGTATAAAAATGAATATTTAAGGGAAATGAAATACCAATAAATACATAACTGGCAATTTGAAAGGAAAGTGTGTACGTTTTAAATCAAACATGGGCACTTCTGATGCTCCAGCACAATTTCTGCTCTAGACATTTGCATACTGCATCCCCTCTGACTCTCTGCAGTTCTGGAAGAAAGATCTCCAAAGGGAAGCCACATTTCCATATGCCTCTGGGGGTCAATCTATCCTTTACATGCAATTTCATCTACTTGGGACTTTGTTTCTTTGTTGCCCTCCTTTGCAAGATACATGAAGTCATCACCTTCAATTTCTAAAAAATGTTTTTCTTTCAAATGGACAAAAGTGTTCCTGGCCAGGAGATAAGCGAATGTATGGTGACAATAAATTGTGTAACCCAGAAGATGAGGATTCAGTTTGGAGAGGGAACAATTTTTTGGAAGGGATATATGAGGTCAGTGGAGGTACGTGGGACAATGGAGGTTACATGTAGCCCATTTTTGTTTTAAATACAGACAGTACCTTTAAAAAGAAAAATAATAATTAAAAAACAGGATGGAATGAATTTATCTAATCTATCCATCACAAGGCTGTTTTGAGGACAGATGAAGAATTGTGTAGTGAACTGAAAATTACCAGATACATTCATAACATTTGAATGGGTTAAGACCAGACTTGATGATACCTTGTTTACTTTGTTTACAAGTAAATGATAGTATCATAGAACTGTATGATCATTTCTAACTGCTCAAGGAGTTTCAAACTGTGTTCCTTAAATATTAACTCCTTGAACACATGAGAAACATCTTTTTTTTTTTTTAAAAGGAGATTCAACAAAGCAATTTCTGATATAGCAGATGTAGTTTATAATCAAAGAAAGAAAGAATCAACAGTGTCAGTGGATGCATACAAGCTCTTGGACACACCTAAAGTAGGTCTTTGGATCCTGGCCTATATATAAATATAGCTCAGAAGAAGCAGCTCTAGAGTCTCCCTTTAACTTGGAGAACTTTAATGGATACTGTAAAATTAAGAGAACAAAAAACAAACAGAACACTGTTAAACATAATGTTCTTATACACCAGCCATCAGTGGGGAGAAATGAGAGGCAAAAAGCAGCAAATGAGTGACAGATTGAGAAATGGGCCAGACTAGAGGAAACAATCTTCTAAATTAAGTTTAATGTTTCCTATTATTAAAATTTAGTTCAAGATTTACAGACACAGGAAATTCTGCAGGTTGCACTGTTTTGTTGTGTATAAAAACAAAGAATAATTTAAAATTATATTTCTGCATGGGAAAAGAGATAGTAATAGTTAAACAACCGTGTCCTCTTTTAAGTAATAGGTGCTGCTCATTAAAAAAGTAACTTACCTATTTTAGTTGCACTGTAAATATTTTCTATTGGAAATACTACACCTAAGCCATACAGCAAGACTTTTGCAAGAGCTGGAATAAGCTGAGTAGTCGTCACCAGGATATTCACACAATTTGTCCTACAAGAAAGTACAAACATTCTTACTAAAAATATATCACTATACTACTGGCAGCCTTAGCCTGTATAGCTAATGATGAGGAATGCTGGGAGGTGCAGTCCAATAACATCTGGAGACCCCATGCAACCCCTGTTCCAGGGCAAAAAATATGAATCTTTAAGACAACATGGACAGACAGGGATAGAAATCTACTAGTTCATTGTTATATAATTCCAATACTTCAGGGCTATAATTTGAAATTACACAGCAATTTCCAGCAATATGTGCTACTTTAAACACACACACACACAAAAATGTGTTTTAGAGAAATGTACATTAGAAATGTAGAAATGTGGAGTCATTTTTTTAAAATAAAGATGTCCTAATTTATGAGTACATGTTATTTTGCATAACTCCCCCAGCTTGAATCCACTTACCTAGAGTGAATGAGTGTTAGTGCTTTCAGTGCAAGTGTTAACCAAGAATCTGTAAGGGCTTCAATTTCTGCTCTAAGTTGCAACCAAGCTTCTCTCTTTGCTGGACCCAGAAGACCTGCAAGGGGAAAAAGGGCAAGCACTGTAATGTTTGCATTTCAGCTAAGATCACTTACCACATCTTACAGTTCTATAGAGTCTATAGTTCTAAGTAGCTGAGTAAACACAGCCATGTTGAAAAGGTTGAGAAAGCAGTGAGACAATTATTATACAGGAGGCTGTATGATGGGCACTTGCCTCCAACATTATTTTTGTAGGTGTTGTAGATTTCTTTTACTCGTCTATATCGGAAGGCCAGTTTTCTCATCCAATCCACTCCTCCACGCACACCCGTTGCTAAGCACAAATTAGCACTGGTAGCTGCTGCAGGGAAGCCATCTGTTCCAAAGTTATAGGTGCTGATTTAGTTGCAAGAAATAAAACAAATATCATCAGATTGTTCCAGAGAAACTATAACTGAATATTTTACTCGTAACTTAGTTGCGCTGTAAAAAGGTAGAAAAAGAAGTATTGTGCTAGAATTATTATTCTTTAAAATCATTTTTCAGCCCCTGTTCAGTTTTGACTTACCTTAAGTCCTGTCCATTGTCATCTGATGAAACATCATCAATATGAACTTGGTCACATTCCTATAATAAAAGAAAAGTGCCGCTATATTTATTTTTATTTGATAACAGTAGTTCAATATATATTGTCATTAAGTCATCATTAAAAAGACTAGTAAACCAATAGATACATACACTTTTCATGTTGCTGTAAAAGAATAAATGTACACTGTTAGAAGTCTGTTCTTAAGTAGAACTTAGATATAGCTGTATATTTATAAAGGACAGCAGTTAAAACAATTATTCTGTGAATTCCATAAATGTTCCTGCATGCTTTCAGGTTGTTTCAAGCTTCCAGCTACTTAAAGCTGTTTCAGGCGATGCATATGCATAACTAAAACCAGACATTTTTGTAAATGTAACATATTAGAAAAATTAAACCTGATGCTAACTACCAATGAAATTATGACCTCTGATTGCTATTGAGCCACACACCCACAGAGCCTGAGGCAAAAGTTTCAAATGAGTGCAGACAAAAATAAGATTAAACATTGTAAAAAAAAATATCTTTCTTTCCCCCTATTCACTGGAGAGTTGAGCCTTCTTCCTCCCTTGTCCCACTGCTTCTTAAAATTTAAGTTATTAAAATATCAAGCCTAGAATGCAGTCTTGAACATTTACAATTACTTCTACAAAATAACTCTTTTCTCTCTTGAAATCATTACACATACCTTTAACCATGCACATTTGTTAAGTATGCTTATCTGTTGGAAAACTGCTAAATGAGAGCATGGCTTTTTGTTTTGTTTTTTGGTTACATGGAGCTGTAGAACATCAATTATTATTTGCATCTGACATTTGGTGAGTAAATAAAACACCTTTCAGAATGGTATTTTAATTTGCATCTAAGTTATACATATCAGTTATTTAGAAACATCCTTCTTTTCCCCCTTAATATGAATACCAATAGCAAAGCTGAATCATTTTTAAAAGCATTAAATACACTGGAGTCACATATTTCTGTGTTACTGGTTCCCTCTGAACAAATTTCTCACTCTCTCTATGGACTTGTGATGGAAGGAGGGGAGATAGAAGTGGAAAGAAACTCAAAACAGCTGTTCCCTAACAGAATTAAAATCATGACCCTTAACCCCTGTTCTAAAACATCTATTTTCCAGCCAACCCTCTCCCAGCAAGAAGTGAGCTCCAAGGAGGAAAAGACTTTGACCTCATAACCTTCTTCTCCTCTCTTGAGGTCAACAACCTCAGATAAGAAAAAAAAAAATGAAAAAGTCTATGTGGCCTCACATGATGACTAAGTCTTCTGATCACAGACTGCCTTTTGCGAACATAATGTAGAATAGCAGAATACAACAATGGCACCAAAGTGCCTTGGGTGGAACAGGGCAGAAGGGAGTTTAGAAAATAAAATATTATTCTGTGTAGGTCTGCTTGATGTTTAGTACCTATATCATCAAAGGCACAGAGTTAAGATCAAATCATAGTTAAATAATCATTGATAAAAGATTAATTGAAAAGCCATTATTTTTCATATATCCATTTTCACAACTACCATTTCCTAATTAAAAATGGGACTTATATTGAAAGAAATTTGAAATTAGAAATAAAATGTAAGAAAGATACAAGAAATCCTGTGCCCATGTCTACTTGCCCAGGTCCATGCTAGCAAGCAGCTAGATATTTGGAGCTGTAATAGCATGAGTCTCAAAATAATAATTCAAATTAGAACAAACTAACAGAGCACTTTGTTGCATACATATACTTTAGTTAATCAACTTTTTGATTAACTCTTAAAAGTGGTAAACGAACTTCACCCAGGGTCAAGGGATTTCCCAGAAAACAATGGACCATTAATTAAATAGACACTAATCTTCTTTGCATATCCTCCCACCCTGAGGCCTTGCCTCAACAGAATACACAGATTTACATGCTAATTTACATGCTAATACCCAGCAGACAATGGACCATTAATTAAATAGACACTAATTTTCCTCGCATATCCTTCCACCCAGAGGCCTTGCCTGAATAATGCACAGATTTACATGCTAATCCTCTCAACCAAGGGTCACACAGTATATATACCCCACACACCTCCATTCCAGCATTCTCTAAAGATGCCAGGCATTGATGCAAGTGAAACATCAGGAATACATTTTTCTAGAATACAGCCTCACAGCCCCCCAAAAAACCATAAAAACCAATCAACGTTTTATTCCATCAGCACACCCCCCCTGCAGTCCCCTTTGTTGTCTCCAAAGTTTCTGGGAAACTGCACAAAACTCAAGGGAAGTTTTCAGGTGTAGAGAGGAATTAAATGAGCAAGATGAGTCAAAAGTAGGTGCACTGCTTCCAGTTGTATCTGATGAAATGGACTGGAGGCTATGAAAACTTATGCTGCAAATTTTCTTTTTCTCATTCTCAAACATACTACAGGATTTCCTTGTATCTTCTTCCTCTTCCAGAAGTCTAAATTCAAACCAATCTTTTCTCTAATGTGCATTTCCTGGCTTGTTCGAAACACCCATATGTGGACTGCAGCTATGGGTAAAGCAAGAACAGCTGCCATGTTCCAGATGCCTAGTGCTGTTTTCCAGAAGCCCATGTGATTTTCCCAGGCTCTGGTTTGGGGCAAGAAGGGACAGCCAATTCAGTCTGGTTGGCTGACAGGAGGCAGGGCTTGGGAGCAAGTGAACGTTTCACCATATGAACTGTTTTTCCTACCATGTCAACATTCAGTTAGCTTTGACTATCATTCTCCTTCGGTATTTCTTTTGTTGTTGTTGTTAGTTTATTGTTTTATTAATGGCATCACATTGCTAATATTGATTGTCACAACACCAGACAGTTTTGGCATGTGTAAGTAGATGGGGCCCATGTACCTTTCATACCTGGTATGGGAGTACCAGTCTGGGAGTAGATGGAGCACTTGTACTTTTCATACCTGGTGGGAGGGAGCTTATGGGACCTTGGGGTTGTAGGCAACCAGGTCACATCCAGCTTGGGGTGAGATGCTCTGCCCCACTCCCTAGTGGCAAGGAAAACACACAATAGCTACTGCATGAGAGGACCCCTGCATCTGCCATCTAGTAAATGGGTTTCTATTGGCCAGCAACTGAATCAATTGATCCTTGGGTTCAGATCCTTGGCACCAAGTCTATTCAGTTGTAATCAATAAAGTGGTGGTCTTTGTGTTTCAAACAAAAGGTAGGGTGTGTGCATTTTTGTTGCTGAATCCAAAAATCCTCTGCTGTCTCCCCCTCTCCGAAAACACACACACCACAATTAACTATGAGGGACAGGGATCACTTTTAAAAAAATCAATTACTAAGAAGAACCTCATTTTTAAAAAATGACTGTACACTTTCAATTCTAACATGACATTGGAATCCTTTAACTCACATATGACTACAATCTGAGTCAAGGTAGCCATAATGAACCTCTTTTCATGGGGACTGTAAGATATATTACTGGTTTGCTAATGGCCACCTATGAAGTTTGCAACTAGGACTGTACTGAGATCTTTTAGGTCCTGTTCTAATATTACCACTTCTGAAACATTACAAGGTCTCACATAAAGATAAATGGAATCTCTGAAGTGTGGCTAGGAACAGCAGCCATCTAAGCCATAAAACATCCCAACATTTTCCATCTTTTGACAGTGAGATTTCCCCCAGATAGTATTTCATGTGTTGAGCAAGAAAAAGACGAGCAGGATGGATTAGAAAAGTACTGTTTTGGAAAGATGTTGACATCAGGGAAAGGTACAGTAGGAAAAACTATTCCAAACAAAAATATACTTAGCAAAACAAAATTATGGAAAGAAGGAAGATTATGAAATGAGAGAGAAGGGGAGAAGAATAATAGACACACCATGAATTGGGGAGATGAAGGAGCAAAAAGAAAACAATTTGGTAGGTTCTACTTTAACTGCAACTACAAAAGGATAGAAAATGTATGGGCAAATATTTCATGCTGGCAAGGAAACTAATCTTTAACTCCTGGGACAAATGCAAAAAATAAATCATTAAACAGCAACTTTAGCTTTCAGACCTAATTAGTTCCTAATTCTTAATGAATTGATTGTGTCTTTTCTGTAAACATCCTGTGTTTATTTTTGTCTTTGGGAGATTTTTGTTCTTAGGAAGAGGTATAAGAAGCATTGTTCAGCACTGAGGTTAGGCATAATTAAGTGTCAACAGATTTACAAGCCTTAACTTTCAAAAACTATTATTTGCTAAACTAGGATAATTAGGAATTGGTTTAAATGAACTTAAGTTAAGTGACCAACAGACATCTAATCTCTTCCCTGTATCACTGAGTCTGAAAACATTTGATATTTAGAATTTCAAAGGCTCAGGAGATTCTGAAGCATTTCAAAATAATGAGTACCTTAAACCACATAAGCAAAAACAAAAGAACTACACTGGATAATACAAAATATGTTTTGGATACATAACTTGTATTTTATATAGGAGAATAATACATGTACTTTATCTTACTATAACAAGTTATGTCATATGAACAATTAAATAAAATGTTTCAGGTATTTCTCTTTGTTTAGTTTTCTAAATGCATTGATTTATACATCTTGGAAAAAGCTAAAATATTTCCATTTAACTCAGGTAGGGGGAAAAGAACTACAGAAAATTGCCTTGGTGCCCACTATGCCTACTATGCCTACTATGCCTTATAAAAGGGTCTGGGGCTATTTCACAGAAGATGGTTAGCTGCAAGTGGCCCATGAGGCACTTTATGCAGCCCCTAAAACCCAGAGAATCTTGCAACATAAATTATCTGTAAAAGATTCCACTGCTGAAATTTGGTGGTGGGAGAAACTAAAATCCAGAAGAAATCACCACTACTATTGCCATCCAGTAAGCTGCTTTAATTCTCCCCTCCTCCCAAGATATTGGCTGCTAAAGTGCAACTATAGGTACTTAAATCTCCTCCCCACACCCATACACCACACAACCTTGGATGGCTGCTTAGGTGCTTCAGCACCTGGACATTTTTTCCAGGAAAAAGTATGATAGGAAGGAGACAGAAAGGATAATAAAAGAAAGAAACAATGAGAGACTGGTCAGGGAAGGAGGGAGGGGAAGAGAGACAAAGGGCAGATACAGACGGCCCGTTTGGAGCAGCTCATGGCTGCCCCTGGGAGTGGTGGATCGGGGCTGTGGCAACCACATGCCATGGCCCCAATTCTCCTTTTTGCCACTCCAAAAAGAGTGGCAAAAGGCCATCCTTTCAGCCAGTGCCATGGCTTTTTTGCGCCTTTTTGGTACAGCGTGTGTGTACGCTGCACCAAGAGGCCATCCTGATGCCGCGTGCCTTGCGGACAGGTGCACAGAGTCAGGATAGCATCGGGGTGGAGTTGGGGTGGCCAGTGTGCGCCTGCCCCCCCCACTCCACCCCCAGGCTGGCCCTTTGTGCTGTTCTGTATCAGCCCAAAAAGTGAGCATTTCAGAAGCTGCTTCCTGCTCCCAATTCATTATCCCTTGCGGTCTTGGAACACACATACACACACTTATGAAGAACATTATCAGGGACAGAAAGCAAGCCCATATATATCAAACAGAATACACACACACATATACGAGGGGGAGGGTGAATTTTAGAAGTCTGTTAATTCCACCTTCTGTTTGCAGCTTTATCTGCTTTTCTCTGTCCCTAAAAACTGTGTTTAAATGATTCAGCTCCTTTCCCACATTTCTCAAAGACAACAGAACCAGAACTCAAGACTAAACTCTATGAATAAATTAAATAACTTACTTAATACTATATTTCAGACATTAAGCTTACATAACTTCACAGATTAAAAAATGGACCCATGTGGCCAAATCACATCAGTGTGTGATCAAGATAGCAAAACACATTCAGGATAGCTGTGTTGTCCATGTAGCAAAACGCAGCGGCACCCAAGATCCACAAAACAATGATACCTTTATTGGCCAACCAAAATGCACACAAGATAGCATGCAAGCTTTCAAACCTCCACTGGCTTCTTCATCAGGCAAATGACTCTATGATTTAAAAAAAACAACAACAACATTTGGTCTGATGAAGAAGCCAGTAGAGCTTTGAAAGCTTGCATGATGTATTTTGTTGGCCAATAAAGATATTCTTTTGTGGATATTGGATTTTGTTGTTTCAAGATAGCAAACATTAATAAAGAGAACATACAAACTAGGAGATGCTGCAGCAATTTCCCTTTGCCCAAAATTCTGCTTCCTCCTCTCCTCTTTGCTTAGAGACTTTAATGTCCTGCTGTGTTAGATGACTGCCAACTACTTTTGCATTTTTTGAATTGCTTTGCAGGGGAGACGTGTGAGGAGGAGTAAGAAACTGGGACATTTTAAAAGCAGTTGAAAAGGCATAATTGTTTTAGCCAAATTGAGGCAGTAGGGGGTATGCAGTGAAGAAATAATGCAGTGGTACTTCCGGCACAGGCAGTTCATTTACTTCAAGGTACAGGATTAGTGGTGTAGTGTTGGACTAGGACTCTGGGAAGGTTTGAATACCCACTCAGCCATGGAAACTCACTGGGGACCCTGGACAAGGCACACTTTCTCAGCCTCAGAGGAAGGCAATGGCAAACCCCCTCTGGAGAAACTTGCCAAGGAAACCTTGTAATAGATTCTCCCTGGGATCGACGTAAGTCAAAAATGACCTGGAGGCACACTCAACAACAAACAGGAGTATCAGTCCATCAAACATCAGACAGCCATACAATGCTTAGTATTTCAAGTGTTCCCCCCCTCCCCACATTTCTACTCTAAAAAATATAAAATGGTTAAAATTGTTTTTACTTTGCAGCTCTTGGATCCTTTTGAAAATCAGTATACAGTCCTGTCCTCTTTGCAGGTTCCCATCTCTACACCATAAAATTATATCCTCAGGCATTTATAAAGAAGATACTACAAACTGCTGCTGTTGTGTGCCTTCAAATAATTTCTGAATTATGGTGATCCTAAGCTAATCTTATCACGGGATTCTCTTGGCAAGATTTGTTCAGAGGAAGCTTATCATTGTTTACCTCTGAGGCTAAGAGAGTATGACATGCCTAAGATCTCCCACAGTTTTTCCTGGTCAAACACGGATTTGAACCCTAGTTTCCTGGAGTCCTAGTCAAACACTCAAACTGCTACACCACACTTGCTTTCATAGGGCCTTAACAGCCAGCTAGAAATAATGCAGCTTGAAGCCACTTTAACTGTTCTAGCTCAGTGCTAGGGAATCATGGGAATTGTAGTTTTTTCTGAGACATTGAGCCTTCTGTGTCAGAGAGCTGTGGTGCCACAATAAACTACTGTTTCCATGATTCCTTAGCACTGAACCAGGACATTTAAAGTGGCCTTAAGCTGCATTTTCTGGCAGTCTGTAAAGGCCCATAAACTGCTGTATTTATCAGCAAGAGAAAGAGGAGTGGTCCTACTGGCTGGCTGTGCTAGAAGGACAAAGAAACAACAAACGCCTACAAAGTAACTGGACAGACATACAAATAGTTGCTGTCTTCATGTTCAAGAGTGACAGTGCTACTAGAAATCCATATCTAACCATGCAGTCTTCCTAAAAAAATATAGTCAGCTCTCCGTTTTCACGGGGGATCTGTTCCAGAACTCCTCCTGCAAAAATGGAGACTCACTGATATTCAAGCCCCATTAATTTTAACGGAGGTCGCCTTCCGTGAATATTCAAAACCACGGATCTCAAATCTGCAAAACGGAGAGGCGACTATGCTTCTGCTCACACTCAGATATATACTCAGCCAGACAGCATATATCTCAGTTTCCCTCACCTGCTATTGAGTTGAAAGATCTGCAAGGAAGAGATAGGTTGATACTCACATTTGCAAAATATTTAGTATATTAATTGTGCAGATCAGTCAATTACAGCTTGAAGCTTTTGTTTTTAACCAGTTAAAATAAAACCATGAAAATAACTACTAAAATCTGACAAAGTATTTCTTTTCTAACATACATTAAATACAAAGTAGCAAATGGTTAATTAGTTCCTGGAAATAGTTCCATGAACAAATATTTATGGAAGCCAACATCTTTCTCTCACTCTCTGTGTGTGGGGAGTTTGAGGGAATGGGCTTTTGTTGCATGATTTTGTGTTTTGTCTTTTTTCTACAGTGTATTAGTGTCATGAGAATATAAAATATGTTCAATACATGTCATTAAAACCAAGAAATAAGCTGAAACACAGGACTTCTTAACTCTGCCAAAATCACCTCAACTGCTATGATGTAATGGCTATGTTTTATTTTCCTTTAAAAAACTAAAACCAAGTCATTCTGCAGGTTCAATAAATAGTGCATGCAAAGGCTCTGGATACTTTTGCACAAAATGAAAAGGAATTATATGTATAACATTATAATATATCCTTTGAGAATGATAAAGCACCACAGACTACAGTTCCAAATCTGCTGATTATAGCTAAAATGCACTTCCATGTTTGCTTAATCTCCACAATTTACCGTGAGAAAACTAACACCATGCTGTCAACTAATTGTTTCAGTGATTTGCTTTACAAAGTAAAATGAGCTGAGGGAGGGGAAAAACCACCCCTTCAGAACTAGGTCTTTTCCTTTAGCCTTTACATCAGAGTGTCCTTTGAGATTTGCTGGACATTAGCCAACTCACAGGAAATGATCAGTGGATTCTCTGTTCTTCTCCTATCTGTCATTATGCAATTATCCCCACTGCTTCATTTTCCCCTACTGAACGAACAGTAGAGAAATTTGGTCCAAGTATGTGTGAGAACAAGCCGCTAAAGCTACAAACAAACACACACACACACACCCCTCCCCAAAAACCCCACATATAGTCCAAATACTTCTATAGGCTGCTCCAGAAAAAGGCATATTTTTACTTGTCCACTGCCATATTGCCATTCAACCTTACAAAAACGTCAAGAAATCTATGCACACACACACCCATAGCTGTGTAACTCATTGCTATCTTCAGGCATTGGGTAGTGTAGGTATGCTAATAAATAAATGAAGCCCTATTGGGATCAGATGGAATTACTTCCGTGAAAGTGATTACAGAAATAAGCACACTCTCACCCCTTGTACTCATTCTCCCTGAACCCTTTCTTCCATTATCTCCCTACACAGATGTGAATTCCTCAGGTCAGTTGATGCTTTATATCATTCTGTAACTGAGACAGTTGCTATGACTAATCATCATCATTGTGACACAGACACTGACAGCTTCACTTTGGTACTGTTGGAAGTGGAGGTATATCACAGAGTAATATTTTTCTTCTATTAAAGCACTTTGTTCTAAAATCATTTTATGGAAATGAATATCAAAGGAAAGGTCAAAGTAAACATGGGAATTTTCAATTGCATCTGTAGGATATACCCTGATTACAGAAGAAACTTAGGAAGTTTTTACACATTCCTCAGGGCCCATCTGTTTCTATCACCAGTAGCTTTCCTATGATCACTTTTCAATTAAGACATCTGTACTGTACTGTCTTCATCAATGCTGTGCTTCTGTTATTGATGTGTGTTCTACAGCTCTACATGAATTTTTCTTTGTATCTAACAAAATTATATTTTCCCCCACAGATAGTGTGTCTGTGGCTATTTTGTATAATGTTTAGTTATCATTGGCACACAATTAATGATCACCACTATTGTTTTGACATGAGGTGAATAACAACTCATTCCATGTCATAGCATGGAATGCTTTTTAATATCTTTCTTTAACTCCCTTTCTGGTTTAGTACTCTACTTTGAAAACTAGTGCCCACCAAGAACCAGCAAGAGAAATATGGCTCTCTTCTATAGGCACTTACATCCCAACTATATTCATTCCCACAATGTGGCAAACACTTGAGATCTAGCACCAGGTCTCAAGTACATCATAAGGACATTATGGCAGGTATAAAACACACATTTGTTCTATGGCAAGGAAAATTTGAGGTTGAAGCAACTTCCAAATTAACAATCTGTCATATCAGGATATTTCTGTTTTGCACACTATTACTTAGTACATTTACAATGCCATAGGAGGCAATCCTGTACATCCATTTCCTTGAAAATAAATCTTGCCAAAGTCAATGAAATTATTTCAAAGTAGATATACACAGTAGCACGGAGAGCACACATTCCTGGGCTTTTCTCAGAAATCTCAAGGTGATTTGGACCAGATAAAAAATAATTTCTGATTCCCAACTAACTCTCAGCAACAAATAACTTCCATCCTGTTAATGCTAAAATGAAAAGGGCATGGCCTATCAAAAGTGGGAAGACAGTGAGCTCCAAATTCCCAAAGTCATTATCCTTTATTTCTAAGTGTGAAACTTTTGAAACTGGTTAAGATCTGGTTTGGCAGATCTAAGATAGAGTTAAAGGGAGGATCAAGTAGATCTCACAAGCCTGATACTTGCATACCTGTTTGAATACAACTGTAGTATTAGAAAGGCTAGAGTTGGTAGTTTGTGAAACATCTGGCTGATCATATGTACATTTCTACCTAGATCCACCCCACCAAAAGACTCCCCCCAAAGCAGCCATCATGTATAAAATTACTGTAGCAATTGTATTTTTAAAATTTGCATGATTTAATTGTTTATTTAATTTTTGTCAGCCTTCCTAGGGGCTTCATGGAGGGAATAGGGTATAAATCTAGAAAGTAAATAAGTAACTGGATTATTGTAGATTATTGTGATATGAATGGTCACAGGTTCAATCCACAATTAAAAAGTTGATCTCTGCATTGTCATAGCATGTGGTGTGTTGCCTGCATTAAATACTAAAGAAAAAAGGGTTAGAATTATCTCTGGATTAGGTACAGGACTCAAGAGAGGAAAAAATAAATAAGAAACTGCTTAGAAATATTAGTTAGGAAAGGGATTTTTAAATTGCATTTAAATCTCCCATTCTCATTAACATGATTAAGACCAAAACTGTTGTTTTTATGTGCAAACAATATCACAAAAACAGCCCATTTTTTTAAAAAAAATAACTGCATTTGAAGTTTGAATAATCTGCCTTTCAGTTACAGACAATAAAATCTTAAGTGCTTCTGTGAATTACCTAACCCATCATCACAAAATTCCTGTTAACATACAAGATAAATCCATGTGAAAAAGGAGAGACTATAGTTCGCAGGTCCTCAATACTGGCATTCACTTGGCAGAACCTGTCATCCCTGTCTGGTCTGTACTTTGTGACCTGACATTTTCTCTGCTTTCCCACAATAATTATTCTGTGCAAAGGGTAGAAAAAAAGGTGCAGATTACCTGTGGGATAGCCACAAGATATAGAGAACAAAGAGAGCTCTTGAAATCCATTTCATTCCATTTGACAATTTGTGGATTAACAGTAAATGAATTAAAACTGACCTTGAAGAGATTCCATTTTAAACCAGTGGAATGAACCTGCACAATTTACATTCAGACAAAAGAAATTACTAAAGCTATACCTACTATGAAAAGGTTAAGACAAAAATCAGTTAATATTCCAGAAGCTGGAAATGAAATTACACAGAAAGTTTTGACTTGTTATTTATGAAAGAATAGGGTTTTCTTTGGTAAATAAAAGTCTCACACACAAACAATTTCTTCATATAATCTGGGAAGAGCTGAGTTCAGTCAATCTCATTTTGTACGAAATATTTATTATTCCATGTTTGTCTCAATGATTTCTAATGATTCAAGAACTTAGGTTAATTTGAAAAGGAAAACTACATGTTTCAGAAAATCTGACTTTAATAACATGATATATTTCATTGTACAGTATCTTCTGAACATTCTTGGCTCAAACAGTAAGGGATATACAACTGGTTTAACAATGAGGATATCATCAGAAAAAGGGAATCAGTAAGAACCACATGGTATTTTGATCACTGACCTTTCAGGTGCCACATTACAGCTGGTGGGAATTTTCAATATTATTTTTGAAACAATTTCAAGTATGAAGAACATAACCCTTTAATTAAGTTACTCTCATTTCATTTAGTTGATAACACAAACTAGGTGTCTTATCATAAGTCTTACATGATCACAGCTGTCTAAATTATTCTAGAGAAGCAAAAAACAATTTACCACCTGGAAGGTGTGTGTGTGTGTGTGCATGCCTTTAAGTTGCCTGTCAGTTTATGGTGACTTTTCATAGCAAGGAATATTCAGAGGTGGTTTTGTCTGTATGGAATATTTAATAAAATTGTTGTGTCAAGATTACCTTCAGTCTGATGAATGATATCATTCCTTGGATGATAAAGTGATGTCATAATCTCCCTTGGGAGAATTATCACCAGGCACATTTGAAATCTGCATTAACATATATGTGTGCATGTGCTTCTGATCCCTTGTTGTCCTATCGTGATCCCATGAATTTCATAGGGTTTTCTTAGGCAAGAAATACTCAGAGGTGGTTTTGCTAATTCGTTGAAACAGAATCTACAGCACCTGGTATTCATTGGCAGTTTCCCATTCAAGTTATACATTTGCAAAGTTGTCCCACTAAAACAAAATTAAAATTTTAAACAGAATTTTGCAGACAGTGGCTACAATCCAACATATTCCACCTTGGGAACAAGACCCACGAAATAAATAGGACCAACTTTCAAGTAAACCTGTGTAGAATTACACTAATAATCATCATGATTATTAGCTCAGATATTTCTGACAGGAAACCTCAGACTGAGTTCAAAGGGATAACAAACAATATGTAACATAATTGTATATAATTTAGCTACAAAGATGCCATTGTTTGGAAGGAGTCTTGCAGTCAAGGAGCTAAATCCAACAGTTTTAAATGCAATAGGCTTTTTCTTTCCCTACTCCATAGCCCCCTTAATGCCCTCAAATGTACTCCAGAGGGTGCAAATTGGGGAGAGGGGATGCAGAAAAGACAAACTTAATCCACCAGCTGTGTTCATTCTGCTAGCAACAGACACTGCTGGATGCAACCCAACATGGCTATGAAATGCTCACTAAACAGTTATTATTTCTCTGCATGTCCATGTGCTGGATTTGCAGACTATCCTTCAAACTTCTTTTACCTCTCAAGAATGACTATTAAAAACTCAGGACTGATCAGTCTTCTGAAGCCCATGTAATAAAAGAGGGATGATGCCAATAATACCCAAGGGGATGGGTGTGTTGCACTTTCAGGATTATGCCTATTGTTGCTACAACTGTCCTCTATTGGACAGTGCACTTTTGTATTCTTCTTTCTAATTCCTATGCGGTTCTTTAAATTTGTACTGTTCACCTAAGACTGCTATTGTAAGTCTCACATTCAGAGATTCTGTCTTCTTATCTTTGACTTCTCATGACATATTAGCATTCTGTAATAAAAAGTAATTCTAAGTGTGGCACAAGGTGGCTTATGAAAGTGAAACAGATATAGCTAAAATAAGTATGTCATACAAAATTAAAAAATATAAAATACCAATAAATTTAAAAACAGTTCACAGCATAATAATTAAAAAGAATAACCTAACACAGCACATGAAAAGTCTCTTTCCTCCTGAGCAGTCAGTCTTCAAAGGCCTGTCAAAATAATGTCATTACCTGCTTATAAAATAATAGCAAGGCGGGAGCCAGACTAACATATCTAGGAAGGGAGTTCCAGAGCCTAGGAGCAGCCACTGAAAATGCCATCTCCCATGTTTCTATCAAATGTACTTGTGAGGGTACAGAGAGAAGGGTCTTTCCAGAAGAAGCAGGCTTATATAGGGAAATATGGTCCTTCAGGTCACCTGGATCGGAAATGTATATGGATACACATCAGAAGTTGAAGAAGTTACTGTTTGGACTACAGTCCCAGAATACGCCAGGAAGCATAGTCAGTAACCATGCTAGCAGGGTGATTTGGGGAGTTTTATTTCAAAACAGTAATGCTATCCTGGCCCATTTGCTCAGATCCTAGATGGTCCCCACCCCCTGAGGGAGTTTTGAGCAACTGATGGCTTTTATATTTTCAAACTGAGGGAATCCTCCATTTCTCTGTTCCAGCCTAGTTTGTTAAGTAATCACATATATTCTTGCCCTAGACAAAGTCTAACATAACTGGGCTGCAAACCTTTTAAATCTGAAAGTTTATTTCAATACAGGTTCTTGGGCTCAAGTCTTCAATTCTGCAACTTTTTACTTTGGATTTTTCTTTCTCTTAATCAGAAATTTAAAAATTCTTGAATTTGTTCCTTTTCAAAGATTTATCCCTTATTTTATGAAAACAGATTAGCCATTAATAAGAGCTCAGGGAAATCCTATCAATATAAACTTAATCCAAGTTAATGTTCTAACTGCAGAGGCAGAAGAAAAAGAAATTGAAAATTCTATGCTGGAGCCTAGGAGAAAATGGATGACATACCAAAACAGGACTTCTGGTTAATCATAGGTGACTGGAATGCAAAAACAGGAAGCAGAGTAGAATCAAAATAGGAAAATTTCTCCTAGGATCAAGAAATGAAGCAGGAGAGCAACTGACTCAATTTTGTGAGGCCAACAGTTTGGTCATTGCAAACACATTCTTCAAGCAATCCAGGAAGCAACTGTATACATGGACATCACCTGATAGCTAATTGGAAGCTAGATTAGATAATTTGAAGCAGAAGATGGAGCAGCACCATTCTCTCTGCAAAACAAAACCAAGCAGATTGTGGCACAGTCCATGAACTAGATTTGCACTATTAAGCCTAATTCACCAGGAGGTAGAAGAACTATGGATTGAAGCCAGAGATAATGTCAAGTAGAAATTCAAAAAGACACTATCTGCAGCCAAAATGAAAGTGAAGCCTCAATGGATGATAGATGAAACTCTTCAAGTAGTTAAGGACAAAGAGAAGCAGAAGTAAAAGGTGACAGGAATAGGGCTAAAACCCTGAATGCAATTGTTCAGCAACTTGTGTGCAGACACAAAGAGAACTACTGTAATAATCAATGCAGAAAAATAACAGATGACAACAAAAAAGGAAGAACAAGAGACCTCTTCCAGAAGATCTGAGAAATCAAGGGAAAATTTAAACCAAGAGTAGGAATACTACATTACATGAGCAAATACAAATAAAAAAAAACCAATGAAAACAATATACTGGAGAATTATAAAAAAGAGATGAAAAGATGATAGATTCATTCAAGAATGAACCATTTGAAGAGGAACCTATAATTTTAAAAAGTGAAATGGAAACTGCATTCAAACACTTGAGAGAAATAAATCAACAGGAAGAAATGGCATACCAAGAGAGCTACAGATACAGAATCATTACTAGTTCTAACTAAAATCTGTCAATATATTAAAACAACACCCCACAGAGTCCAATTCATTCCAACCTCCAAGAAGACATGATACCAAAGACTGCAATAACTACAGGACCATTGCATTAATTTTCCATTCAAGCAAGGCAATGCTCAAAATTCAACAACAAAGACTTTTACCATATATGGAATTAGAACATCCAGATGTCCAAGTTCATGAAAGGATGAGTTATTAGAGATCATATTGCAAAGATACAGTAGATGTTGGAGAGTAACAAAGAATTTCAGAAGAAAATAATCTTGTGCTTTATAGATTATAGCAAATCTTTGATTGTGTAGATCAGTGATTCCCAAATTCTAGTCATCCAGGTGCTTTGGACTTCGGCTCCCAGAAGCCTCAGCCATCTTGGCCAATGGTCTGGGATTCTGGAAGCCAAAGTCCAAAATACCTGGGAAGCCAGAGTTTGGGAATCACTGGTGTAGATCATGAACAAACTATGTATGGCTCTTAAATAAATGGGTGTGACACAACATTTGGTTATCCTGATACACAACCTGTACTCAGGACAAAAAGCTACCCTCAGCACAGAATATGGAGATATGGAGTGATTTCCAATTGGTAAGGGGGGTGGGGTCAGACAAGGCTGCATTTTATCACTCTATCTGTTTAACTTGTACAGTTGCCCCTCCATTTTCACAAGGGATCTGTTTTGGACCCTCCTGCAAAAACAGAAATCGCAAATATTCAAGACCCAAGACTTGAATGGTGATGCCCCCCCCATTTTGTCCCCCTCCACTTGGTGCCCGCAAATGGGTGAGGGATGCAGACTTCAAGTCCGTGAAAACAGAGGGGCGACTGTACATGGAACATCTCATATTTAAAGCAGGATTAGTCTCAGAAGAAGGGGATGTGAAAATTGGAAAAAGGAACATTAAGAATTTAATATAGTTAATGACAGTTTAAGATGGCAAATGATACTATTTAAGATGGCAAATGACACAACATTACTAGCAGAAAATAACAGACTTGGAACAATTACTGAAGAAATTAAAGAAAGAAAGTGCAAAAGTAGGTGTACAGATAAACATCATCATCATCATCATTATTATTATCCTGCCTTTCTCTTGGTATGACTTAAGGCAGCTAACAAAATTTAAAACAGTACAAGTTAAAAACAATACAAAGCATTAAAATGTAGATACAAAGTTTAAAAAACAATTTTTAAAAGTTAAAAACATTACACATTAAAATTTAAAATATATGAAAGGCTCTACAGAGAACTCTATATAAACCTTAGAGAACATGTCAACCCTAGTCAGTTTGAGAAAGTCTGGTGGCACAAGAATGTTTTTATCTGTTGTCAAAAGGAAAGCAGGGATGGGGCCAGCCCAGCCTCTCTCTGGGAGCAGCCACTGAGAAGGCCCTCTCTCTTGTTCCCACCAAATGAGCCTGAGAAGGTGGTAGGACAGAGAGAAGGGCCTCCCCTGATGATCTCAGTGCTCTAGTAGGCCCATAAATGGAGATACACTCCTTCAAATAACATGGACCAAAGTCATATAGAGCTTTACAGGTCAAAGCGTAGACTTTGAGTTGTACCTGGAAATGGATCAGCAGCCAATGGACCTCTTGCAACAAATGAATTGTGAGCTCCTTATAGCCAGCTCCAGTTAACAACCTGGCTGATGCTCTTTGGGCCAACTGAAGTTTCTGAGCACTTTTCAAAGGCAGCCCCATATAGAGCATATTACAGTAATCTAAATGAGACGTAACTAAAGCATGCACCACTGTGGCCAGATCCTTGCTGTAAAGAGGCATTAATCACTTCCCTTACCTGGCTTGTTTAATTAGCCAGGAGGGGCTAATGCGATGGCTCTCACCTCTCAAAAGATTCTGTCCATATTCTCGGGCTGCATAAATTGAAAAGTATCCATCAACACTGGACAAGCAGGAGCCAAAAGAGCTGTATCAACTCTGGCATCCGGTGGTGCTGTGGTTAAATGCCTGTACTACAGCTACTCGCTCACAAACCACAAGGTTGTGAGTTCAGTACCAACCAGGGCTCAGGCTCGATTCAGGTTTGCATTCTTCCAAGGTTGCTAAAATGAGTACCAAACTTGCTGGAGACAATTAGCTTACAGTTGTAAACTGCTTAGAGACTGCAGAAGTATGAAGCAGTATATAAATGAAGCTGCTATTGCTATTGCTAAGTCAGAGCAAGTCAGAGCAATTTTATCTGCAAAATAGTGGGCAAATTCTTCACAGTGAGCTGTTGAGTGGCTTAAATTCTCCTCTGGATGAGATCGCAATAGATTCCTGACCACTTGACACAACTCAACTGAATAGTTTTGTGCAGCTACAATAGGTTTAGCAAGAAAAGCCTTTTTTCCTGCCCTCATTAGCCCACCATATGCCTTCAGGTAGATTTTAGCCTGTTTTTGGTTAGATTCACTCTGAATTTTCTGCCCTCAGTTGCTCTAGTCTCTGTATCACTTGTTTCATTGCTGTAAGCTCCTTGGAAAACCAGGGAGCTCGCTTAACTTTACTCCACGAGACAGAAAACTTAGGAGTGATCATGTCAACTGCCCTGGTCATTTCTCCAGGGCTTTGACAGGATCTCCTGCCAAGGTAGCAGTGTTGTAGACCATTGAGAGTCTGGCTGCACAGGCCAGTGGTGAGAGAGTGGTATTATTTCTTCTTGTGTTGGCTGGTGAGATCCCTTACTCATCAGCCACCCCCCTTTTCCTTTTTTATCTATTTGAATTAGTTGAGTGGATATGGGTGGTGGGGGAAGCAAGGCTTGCACCCACTTAGGCTGTATGCTAGAAAACTTTAAGAAAGGCGTCAGTGGAGATTATGGGGGACCCCCTGCCCATGCATCCACAATGGTTGTGTACTCTTTGTTAAGTGGAATGGCTGTCTTTAGGTGTTGGTTGGCCCAGTGAAAGCTCTTTGGATTTGGATAGGATTAGGTGGGTGTATGAGGTGGTGGTTGGTGAACATCCTGATCAATTTCCATCTTTTGATTCATGGGATTCGGTGGTTCGGTCCTCTCCCCCTTGGCTGAAAAAGTGTTAGGAAGCCCAGGCTAGGATCATGATGCTTAGGAGAGAAAAGATGGCTAATAAGTTGAAATCAGTGTTCGACTGCTCTAGTGAGGATCAGACAGAGCCAACAGCACCTCTGTCTTATTTGTTGGTGGTCGAACTGAAGCAAGTTCCACTGCCAGTTCCCACACTGATGCCTCCAGTGACACCACCAGTTCCAGCCCCATTGCCTCCAGCACCATTGCCACAGCCAGATTTGATGGGCGTTCTGCTTCTCAACCTGTTAGCCATAGGTGAATCTGGAACTTTTCTTGCAGCGGGTGAGGTGTACATCTCAGGAAATGGTTCACCAGATGGGAACACAGGAATCTTCTTGGTAGTGGAGCCTGTTGTGGCCCACCATTCAAACACTTCTCCAGGGCTTAGGCTTTCATTAGTGTCTAGTATAGTGCTGCTTATTTGAGTGCTACTTGCAGCAGGAGAACTGGCGGCTATGGACAAGGTCGGAGGTGACATAGGAGTTGAAGTTCCAGGCTCTCCCGGTGCTGGCATATGTTGGGGAGGTGAAGCTGGTAAAGACTCTCTAACCTCAGGAGACAATGGTGCTGGGACCACCAGTGGCAGTGCCGGTGGCGGCAGCATCGAATCTGGCTGCAGCAATGGTGCTGGAGGCAATGGGGCTGGAACTGGTGGTGTCACTGGAGGCATCAATGTGGGAACTGGCGGTGGAACTTGCCCCAGTTCAACGGCCAACAAATAAGGTGGAGGTGCCACTGGCTCTGTCCGATCCTCACTAGGGCAGTCTAACACTGTTTCAACTTATTAGCCAACTTTTCTCTCCTAAGCACCATGATCAAGCCTGGGCTTCCTGACACTTCTTCAACCAAGGGGGAGAGGACTGAACCACCGGATCCCATGAGTCAATATATGGAAACTGATCAGGGTGTTCACCAACTACCACCACAGCAGGATACTCCCCAAGAGCCATCAGAAATCCATCTGGATCCATAAACCTCCTGGGGCAGATCATCTCAATGGGTGCCCCACCCCTGCATAGGTTCTGAGTCCTAGCAAATCTAAATCTGACCAGGAAATTATCCGTCCATGAAAACGGAAAAGTAAAAAGCTCCCCCATTCCCAGATCACCATTACCCCATCCTATACAGAAAACAAGGTCTAGAGTGTGTCCAGGAGCATGAGTGGGGCCACATACCACTTAGGACAGACCCATGGTTGCTATGCAGAAATAAAGTCCTGAGCAAAACAAAAATAATGACCACAGAAGATATGCATAACTTTAAAGTTGATGATAAAGTCATTGGAATAGATCAAGATTTTCCATAGCTTGCCTCTATCCTTAATCTGAATGGAGATAGCAGTCAAGACTTGTATGACTAGTAAGATTCTCAGGATAACAGAGAAAGTTCCATAGTGTGAGTCAAAATCCACAATCTTCTCCACAATTCACCAATGTAAAGGCATTATTCACAATTGACAAAGGTGTAGCAAAAACAAATGAAACTACTACTTAATTTAATCTAAGGCTGGTAAGCCTGCAGTTCTAATCATATTTAGTTGGAAATAAATCCCAGTGAAAACAGTGGGGCTTACTTTCAAGTAAATATGGCTATGAATTTTTTTCAGATATGTTAGCTAGATAATAAGAAGTTCAGCTGAAGAGTACAAAATTACACTGATATATGTCATCAAACAGTCAAGTATTTGGAACAAAGGAATATTTTTTTAAATGTGTGAAACAAAGCATTGGAGCAAAGGGAAACAGGCTAGTCATTTGTTTAATGTGATATGGTGATACAATGCAAACTTGAGCAGATATTTGAGTTCAGTGAACAAAATCTGTTCTAGTCAACAGCTGCATTCCAAACATATCCAGCTGCTACCAAGTGATTCTACACATCTGTCTGCTCTATCACAGTCCAAAATGCAGTTTAGTGGACTGAATTATTCTGGTGGTAGCTCCCCACCCCCCAGTAATATTTAAAACCTGGGATACAGGTAGCATATCATTTCTGTGAAACAAATGAATACTATGTACTGCTAATACGCTATGAACTCACTGTTTATTCCAGAGATACATTATTGTGAAAGAGAAAAATAAAATTAAGAAGACAGCTGTTTGTAGCCACATATTTTTACTATATGAGAGTCTAGATGTCCATGCCCAGTGGGTTTTTAAAATTCTAAATGCTATTTCCACAGGTGACACAGCATACTATCTGTGCTGTTTTCTTAGGATAAAATTAAGGTGTGCAATAAAAGGATGAAAGCACTGGTGGCTGAGAAGAATTAATAATCAAGATAGGATTTCAGGTCATGTCATTTCAAACTAGAAATGTCCAATACAGGCAATGAACCTATAGCCAAAGCCAACAGGGATGTATATGGATAGATACTGCCTTTACACAGCTAAAAACCAAAAGGTCAGATATATTGTATTGCCAGCCCATACATAATTCAGTGCTTCCAGTCAGACTAATAAGTTGATTCTGAAAACACCAGAGCAGCCAGTGTTTCATTCATAGTTACTCAGTGTTGACTTTGATTTATAAAGAAAGAAAGAAACTACATAACCTTACCACTGGTCTGCCTCTAGAGCCAAACAGTGGGTTGTAAAGGGCTAGCTCATCACTATTCTGAACCGAGGAAGGTGCATCTAGTGGTGATTAAATCAAAAGTGCCTTGAAGATTTCTCTAGAACCCTGGTGGCACAGTGATTAAATACAAGTACTGCAGTCACAAAATTGTAAGTTCACTTCCACAGGGCTCCAGGTTGACTCCTATACATCCTTTCATTGGTCAGTAAAATGAGTACCCAGCTTGTTGGGGGAAATTGACTAACACATTGTAAACTGCTTAGAAACTGCTAAGTTCACTAGAAGTGGTACAGAAATGTAAAGTGCGATTCCTAGAACCCAATGCAGAGTAGAAACAAGTTTGCTTAAGAGGCTGGAATGTCTCAGATAACATCTTAGCCATTGTTCTATATATTTTTCATGCCTCTCCACTTCCTGGTTCTTTCTTAGACCAGATGTGCCAAAATACTCTAATAAAAGGCATTGTCATAACTCAGTAAGAAGGAGGAAACACAGGTAATCCTGTAGGCAGAAAAAATTCAAAACATTTACATTCACTTTTCATCAGAACTGACCACTTCTCAAAAACTGACATCTTGGCTGTTCAGCAATTTATAATGATACTAGCTGCAACAAACTTTTTTCCAGCAATCTATTATGTAGATGGAAAAGCAGTGCAACTTGAAACCTTTCACTTATGTTCTCAAAGAATGTGTTCTTTTATGCTTTCAATATACTGCAGAGCAAACAGCATAGTTACAATATTAAGGACGTTATCACACGGGGAGTTGCGGGGAGAAAGTGGAAATAAACTGGACGAGCGGAAGACTAATTTACGGGATTTGTCCCATTCCGCCCCGTCTGATAACTAAATTTGAATTTAAAAGGGGGTTAATTCAAACAAAAACCTGATCTTTTCAAATCCTCAAAAATCCCGAAAATGAAAAGATCAGATTTGCATTCGAATTAACCCCCTTTTAAATTCGAATTTAGTTATCAGACGAGGCGGAATGGGACAAATCCCATAAATTAAAGACTTCCGCTCGTGCCCGTTTATTTCCACTTTCTCCCTGTGACTCCCCATGTGATACTGTCCTAAGAGCCATGTTGGATCAGACCAAAGGCTTGTCTCAGGGGTAGGCAACCCAAGGCCCGGGG
>CM034706.1:44019945-44035481 GCA_020142125.1 Phrynosoma platyrhinos | reverse complement strand
GACAGCAACCCGGCCCCCGGCTCAAAAAGGTTGCCTACCCCTGGCTTGTCTAGTCCAGGATTGAGTTCCTACCATGGACATGAACACAACAGAACTTTCCTGCTTAGATTTCCCATCATATGGTGTATAGAGGCATAGTTTCTTTGATATGAAAGGCCATATCCAGGTGCCATTGCAGTAAACATTGAGAGTGCTATCCTCCATTAATATGTATAATGCCCCTTTAAGTCCACATTGATGGACTATCTTTGAAGTAAAGGATTTCAAAGGGAGGAAGCAGACGGGCGGCATGGGGCCACCCCAGGAAGCCGTGGATCGGGGCCGAGGCATCCACATTCCTCGGTTCCACGGCGCAGCTTCGCCGCCCCAGGAAGGAGCGCTAAAATAGCACTCCTTCCACAAATCGCCGAAGGTGCGCCACAAAAGGCTGCCAGTGGACCTTCAGCGCCTTTTCTGCCGCAGCGTGTGTGGACGCTGCGGTGGATAGGCATCCTCGGAGCACTGGACGTGCAGAGGGTCCAGCGCTCCAACAATGTCTTCGGGAAGGGGTTGGGATGCCCAGCATGTGGCTGTCCCTCCCCTTCCTTGACCTGAAGACGGCGCTAAAGTTTAACTATGCACTGTATAAAGACATACAATGAACACTTGGTATCCACTGGGGTTTAGTTCCAGGACACACACACACACACACACTCTTGGATAAAAAAATCTGTGGATGCTCAAGTCTCATTAAATACAATGGCCCAATAAAATGGTGTCCCTTATATAAAATGGTAAAATGCAGGCTTGCTATTTGAAATTTATACATTTTTGAATATTTTCAAACCATGGATGCTTGAATCCATGCATTAAAAAAATTGTAGATATGGAGGGTTGACTGTACTTTCTTTTATTTGAGTGGTTGATAGGATAAGCCTAGATTCTGGTATTTTGGAGGATGGACAAACCTCCATATCCACCTTTCACACAGCAAACATAAACACATCTTCATGTACCCTCCTTATCTTCCTTTTTCCTAAGCAAAAAAGCTCCACACATTACCATGTAGTTATTGTGAAAAAAAGTTTCTATCCAAAACTATTACCTAGAATTTTGTGGGTTTTTCGGGCTGTGGAGCCATGTTCTAGAAGAGTTTCTTTCTGACATTTCGCCAGCATCTGTGGCTGGCATCTTTAGAGAATGCTGGCATGGAACAGAGTGGGTATATATACTGTGAGACCCTGGGTATCCCAACAGACAATGAACACCAATTACCAGACAATAATCCTCGTTTGCATATCCTCCTACCCTGAGGCCCTGCCATCATAGAATCATAGAATTATAGAGTTGGAAGAGACCACAAGGGCCATCCAGTCCAACCCCCTGCCATGCAGGAACTCCCAATCCCATCAACACAGAACAATACACAATCAACAACAGAACAATACACAGTTTACATGGGAATCAATCCTCCCTACCAGGATCTCACAGTATATATATACCCACTCTCTTCCATGCCAGCATTCTCTGAAGATGCCAGCCACAAATGCTGGCGAAATGTCAGAAAGAAACTCTTCTAGAACGTGGCCTCACAGCCCGAAAACCCCACAAAAAACTATGGATGCCAGCCATGAAATCCTACGACTTCATATTACCTAGAATACTCCCATCTCAATACTGTGGAGTGGAAATAAGTGACAAGCCAAGTAAAATCAAGCCAAGGCAACTAGGGGACCAAAGTTATAGTGGCCTACTAAGATTGTATGCTGATATCCAGGTGCACTGTCACATATTCTTCCAGTTGTGTAACTGAGGGTGGGTACTCACAATAGCACTAGGGTTCTATTGATTTATGATGGGTCCCACTGCCCAACAGTTTCCTGTCCTAGCAAGCAGGAATGGTCTCAGGAATCACAATGGAGATTGTTGTGCTACAGATTACATAGGCCTAAAAAATTGAGGGCCATAAAAACTTCTAAAAAAATGGAAGCTGGTCTTAGCAGAATTTGTTGTTCTAAATCCAAAAATGATTGCAGATTTACTCCTTAATTTACATATTACTCCTTAATGTACACAGTCCAAAAAGAGGCCTGTGACCTCACTAGAATGGAGACATATTGGATTGCAAAAAAGAGGTCCTTGTTGAGATGCAAATGATTTTAAATTTCCTGGACTTTGCAAATCTCCCTATAGCCACAGGTCCAGAAGGAGGAGGAGCCAGCCTGCAAAAGATATCCTCCCACCATATACCATCTTAACTAAAAACTGAAACAACATGTAGGCATCTGACTAACATCTCGTTGTTTTTCTCCTGTTTGGTTTGTAACATCTTGCCTGATGAAGAAACTCCAAAAAAGCCCATGGAGCTTCGAAAGCTTGCAACAAGTTGTGCATTTTGGTTGGCCAATAAAGGTATTGGCCAATAAAGGTATCACTGATACACCCTACTTCAAATGGAGAAACCACTATCTCGATAATTGCTGCAGTAAACTACTTTTGAAATGTTATCAAGTTTCAATAGCAGTTTGATGGCTGAGATGAGGCATTACTACTTAAGAAATTCAGTTAAAATGCCCTGCTTTTTGTGAATTACACAGCCCTCTGGAGTATTACATTCAGGACCAGTCCAACCACTTGAAAGAATGGGCAGCCAATACAGGCAGTATATTTTAGGTATCATGGAATTATCATTATCATTATCATTATCATTATCATTATCATTATCATTATCATTATCATTATATATCCCACATTCCTCCTGGAACAGGAAGGGCAGCAAACACTTAAAAATATTGCTACTCCATTTTTCTCTGCTAGGTACAGGGAAACATACTTGTGAGATTTTCTGCCTCCTGTGGCAAAGTGACTTGCCTTGTTTTGGGTGTTACACAGTTTGAGATGCAGGTGAGTGGAGGAATGTTATTTGCTGCTATGTCTCAGGCAGCAAAATATCTTAGGCCAGCAACTGTATGCCTTTAGAAAACCTTACACAAGTATGAATGTATATTTATGACTGGATACAACAAATGAAAACACTACAAATATTGGACATAAGATGAAGGCAAAATATTATTTTTTATACTTTGGATAAAATTAAATGGCAACAGAAAGAGAAATTGTCTTTGAAAATACAGGTCCTTAATTTTTCTTTAACTGAGTAAGAATTGAATGCATATCATCCAGAAAAGACATTATTTGTATTAAAACAATAAACGTCTTTAGCATTAAGTTGCCTTATTGAAAACACTTGCAAATGTATCAAATTTTATATTTTACATTTGAAAAAAATAAATACTTCACCAAGGAATGAAAGAGAAATAACGCGCATTTAAATAATTTTATTACAGTCTTAAGTTGCCTATTCATCTGTGAGTAGTTTCTTTGCAGATGAAAAGAAATCAAAATATAGGACAGATGTTTGAAAAACCACATTTAAGGTTTGTCACACACCAGTATTTTTCAAATGATATTGGCTCATCTATTAAATAAGGTGTATTTTGCTTGATTTTTGAGAAAAGGAAACATCAGGAAATATTTAAAGGCCAATTGCTGCCAATTAACTTTGATCAGCAAAAGTTGTATTTGAATCTTTTGGATTCTTCTGCCTGTCTGGAATAACATACATTTATAAATTCTAACAAAACAACAATGTGATGATTAATGTCTGTTGGCAGTCCTGCCGCAAGCTTGTTTAATGGTTCAGTTTTAAATAAACAGCTGTCTTTGTTATGATGGGAGTGCACACACACACACACACGAAAATATCAACAGAAATTTCATTTTCCGTTGTAACATGAAACTGCTCTTCATAATCCATAGAAGATGAATTCTTAAAAGAATCAGTGCTAAAGTCTACATAGAATTCTTGCTTCTACGCTTCTGTGAAAGGCTGGTTCACACATTACAACTAGCTGCGTATTCTCCTCTTTTTTAGCTCTTGCAAGGAACTATTTGTTTGATTAAAATAGTGAGTGTGAGCCAGATAGAATATGAACCAATATGAGGAGCATATTCTGATAACAGAAATTGCTACTGCTGTATCCAATGTTTCCCCTTCACATTTCATTACTCAGTGTAGAGATGGTGTATTGTATAAGCTGACACCATCACCACCACCACAAACTATAAGTACATAAATTGGTCACAAATTTTCACAGCACAATTGTGACAGAGATGCTAGGCTGTGACAGAGATGCTAGGCTTCCTGGCAGAACTGGAGTGTACAAAAATGGCAGTGTGTGTTAGTTGGGCTGCATCCGTACAGCAGAAATAACCTGGTTTGACACCACTTTAACTGCCATGACTCAGTGCTGTGGAATTTTGGGAGCTGCAGTTAGTTGTGGCACCAGAGCACTCTGAAGGTTATTTCTGCAGTGTGGATACAGCCAAAATTGAAGGGATATGGAGAGAGAGAGAGAGAGAGAGAGAGAGAGAGAGAAAGAAAGGGACTCAAGTAAAGATCAGATAAGGATTCTGACTGGAGAGGGAGTTCAGTTAAGTTAGTCCAGAGAGGATTGTGATTTGGTTAGACCAGGGGTTCCCAACCTTTTTGACTCATAGAGCCCAATCAGTTTCTATGGCAGAACCCCTAAGAGGCCTACCCTATGTCTTACAAGTTAGTGGTGTTTAGGAGTAGTGTTACTTTTGGTTTGTTATTGGTTTGTTATTCTTTAATTTCATTCAATTCTTATTTATTTTTCTTGGAGTGGCTGCAGAGCACCTGCGAAACAGGTCTAGTCAATATTGAGAGTGAGAGAGCAGGATACAGAGTATTTAAAAGCCTGCAATTGTTGTTAAGGATGTCAGGACGTCCTTCTGGTGCAGCGTTTTGACATGCTGCACTGGAAGGGGCACTAATGAGCCATGTGCCAGCTCTTAGGGCAGCCTATTTGCCACCTCTGAAAGGAGCAGCATTTTGCCGCCCATCTGCATCCCCCCCAGTGCATGAAAAAAAGTTTTGCACACTGAATCATCAAAAAGCAAAGACATCACTGTCAGCCACTCATTTTGGTTTTTAGTGTATTTCAGTTTTGGAATTCTGGATAAAAGAGACTCAACCTATTATCAATGATTTCCCTTGAAAGGCAGTGTTTTCTCACTGTAAGTCATAATAGAGAAAATTACATACATAATTGATCATTAAGATTGCGGTAAAGTTTCATATTCAATCAACTGCACATGCAGTCATTCTCTAATGCTTGAATATTATTATTATTATTATTATTATTATTATTATTATTATTATTATTATTATTAATATCTAGGCTTTGATCAAAATTATAATATTTGAATAATAATAAATGAAACAATAACTATACAAAATCCAAACAAGTTTTTCTGTTATTATAAACATGAAATCATGTGGTAGCAAATAACAACTGAGATTTGTTTGGGTATATATGTAAAGCAATGGCCTATTTGAGGATTATCTTAAGGGAGATTCTTTGGCATAGGAATCACTACTTAAGAAAACATAAACCAACCCACTTCATTTTGTCTCCCTTTGCTATAAATAACTTTGGGAATTCCAGCTTGGCATCATCTGTGGGCCATTCTATGGGTGCAGTAGGAAAATGAAGGGGCTTTAGATATTGCAAGGGAGAAGTGCTTGGTGACAGAGACCAACACCAAGAGGCTATGTATTCCATTTATTATAAAACCTCTCCCCATAAACAGGCCTTGGAAAACCTTGATATCTGAAGACAACAGTGGAAGCGGTGGCAGATGGAGAGAAACTGAATGCTCTTTCACTTTATGCAACTAGAGTACATTGATTTCACTTCAGCTGCCATGGCTGCACCCTATGGAATTTTGGCATTTGTAGTCTGGTGAAGCACTAGAGCTCTCAGGTTGGGAATTCCAAGTACACCTCCCTTCAAATTCCAAGATTCTACAGGATGGAATCCTGTCATGGCAGCTAAAGTGGAATTAAGGAGGAGGCAGTGTTGAAGGAAAACTGGCAGGCTTTCCCACCTCAGGTAAAAGATGGGATAGTGCAGTGATGGCAAACCTTTTAGGGGCTGAGTGCCCAAACTAAAAGGCGTCCCAGCACAGGGTATTATCTGATGCCAGGGGGCAAGACTTCTAGGGTGGGATGGGACTTCTGGGGTGGGACTTCTGCCTTCCGGGGGACTTCTGAGGTGAGACTTCTTCCCCTCACCCTCCTGGGCCTTCAGCTGCCTCTCCGGAGGCAGCTGAAGGCCTGGGATGGCTGGAAAGAGGAACAGGTATGCACATGTTCCTCCTCTTCCCTATCTTCCACATGCCAGGGAAAATGGCTTCATGTGCCATCTCTGGCACACATAACATAGGTTTGCCACCACAGGGATAAGGAATAAGGAAGTTGAGGTAAGAAGTGGAAGGAAAGCTGCCATAAGAAAGAAGTGAGCGTCCCACCCAATATTTCTCTGAAGATGCTAGCCACAGATGCTGGCGAAACGTCAGAAAGAAACTCTTCTAGAACATGGCCACACAGCCTGAAAAAACCCACACAAACAAAACTATGGATGCCGGCCATGAAAGCCTATGACTTCACACCCAATATTTGTTTGTTAGTCATGTTTTTTTGTTGTTGTGTACCTCCAAGTCATTTTTGACTTATGATGACCCTAAGGCAACCCTATCATAGGGTTTTCTTGGCAAGTTTCTTCTGAGGGAGTTTGCCATTGCCATCCTCTGAGGCTGAGAGATTGTGACTTGGTCACCCAGTTTTGTTTTGTTTTTCTACTCAAGTGGGGAATCAAACCCTGATCTCCAGAGTCCTAGTCCAACACTCAAATTACTATACTACACTGGCTCTTTGTTAGTCATACAGAATCTAATTTAAATTTATGGAACAGAGATCCAATTGTTCATGTAAGCAGTGTAATTTTTAAATCTGTTAGACTCTATTTTCCCTCCTTTTCAGTGGTAAGTCAGTTTCTTTGTATTGTTTTAGTTCACTATTGTATGGATTAGCTGATACTTTGTTCTTATGCATTTCCATACTGACTCAGTTATTTTCTGAATTGTCATATTTACTGCTGTTCCTTTGATATGCTATGAGTTACTTGTTACACAATTGTGTAGAAAAGTGGCATACGAATAGAATATGATGATAGTAATCCACCCCATATGTGTCCCTTGAAGGTCCTATTTTCAGTATATCTACATTCATGGATGTTTTTATAGGTGTTTTGGTGGGGGTGGGAGGAGAGAAGCAACAGAATGTTGGTTCTACTATCCTAATGATGGTAAAAATATTTCTACAACTTTCAATAGGACCTCAGCCAGCTTGTTCCTGTCCATGGAATCCTTCTTAGTTAGTCTCCAAATTAAAACATCAAACAAATTCTATGTTAAAGTAATTTATATTTAAACAATATTATTGTTAAAACAATAATCACTTACTTCTAAATCATTGAAGAATAGGTGCGTGTCTGCCAAGTTGAAAATCATCTCCTCCATCCTCAGCCCCAATGAAACAGAAGTAGGTGGATCCTCCAAAGAAAAAAAATATTAAAAATGGAAACAGAATTTATAGTCAGTAAGACAGAGAAAGAACAAATGGAATTCTATAGTTGAACATTCTACGCTGAAGTAAAACCATAATCTATAGTGGGGCCAAATTACTTCATTTTTATAATTTGTTTGCTTACTTAATTTTTTTATACTCAGCCATTCAGATATAATTATATCAGGTTATCATTTCTAATAAAAATAGAAAAATATTCATAAAAGACCTAGAGATAAATCTAATTATTTAATCTAATTGTTAGACCCATGAGACAATGGAACTTATGTTAAGTATTGAACTGACTTAATGAGTCTAATCTATTTCAGAGTAACAACTATTTAATTAAAAAAAAAACTAGATTCAAGCCATTTAATATAAAATACAAATATAAATAAATGTAATATAAAGGTAAAGGTAAAGTTTTTCCCTTGATACAAATGTCTAGTCGTAATCAACTGTAGGGGGCGGTGCTCATCTCCATTACTAAGCAGAACATGACTCCATGGTCATGTGGCCAGCATGACTGCACAGAATGCTGTTACCTTCCCACCGAAGTGGTACTTATTTATCTATTCGCATCTGCATGCTTTCAAATGGCTAGGCTGACAGAAACAGAGACTTGTGAGGCAGCTCACCCCATCATGGCACTTGGGCCTTGAACTGCCAACCTTTTGACCTTCCAGTCGTCAGGATTGGCATCTTAACCACTAAGGCACAGCAGCCCTGATAGAAAACAACAATGAAATATAAAGCAGCTGATGGAGATAACACTCAACTATCTAAAATGCCTGGAATAAAAAGGTTTTGTAGAATGATGAAATTACATCAAAGGAGATATCAGCCAGGCTGAGAGTAGAATTATACTATAACTGGAATAACACCAGTGAGACAGCTTTTTCCTTGGTACTTCATGGAGCACTGACAGAAGGCTACCTTAGGGGGGTTGCAGACTGCCAGAAATAGTGCAAATTGAGTCCACTTTTAGGGTTAGGGTTAGTGCTAGAGAACCATGGGAACTGTCATTTATTGTGGCACTAGAGCTCTCTGACAGAGAAGGCTCAATGACTCAGAAAAAAAAAAACAATTCCCATGATTCCCTAGGACTAACCCTAACCCTAAAAGTGAACTCAATTTGCACTATTTCTTGCAGTCTTCAACCCCCCTTAGTCTATTTTGTATAAATGCACCTTTTGTCTGTTTTCAAAATACACCCCCCCCACGTTACTGTAAAATAGGAGTGGGAATCATACAGCTCTCCATATATTAATAAGCAGCAAATTCCAAAAACTTAGCAGTATAATCAATGGTGAAGAAAGCTGACAGCTGCAGTCCAATGACATCTGGAGAGCTACATGATTTCCACTTCTTCTATAAGAAATGCAAACTCCAACTGAACTATATTGCAAACTCTAATTGAAGGTGGTCAGGTGCCAAAATAAATTTTGTTGTACCAAGAAAACTAAATGGTTAAACAACTGTAGGAATTACTTAAATTAGAGGTAGGAAAAGACCAGATTCTGGACAGATAGGCCAAACACATTCCAACACATCTGGAGGCACCAGAAGGCTGGTATATATTGTGTTTTTAACTTCCTTAGAAGCTATCCAAAATATTTTATTCAGTTCCAGTGTGGGTAGGAAAGAATTATAGTGGGATGTGGAGGCACAGTGACCAGAAATATAGGCAAGGAAAACATTTTTGGAAACCTAAGGGAGATGTCTTGCAAACCATGACTAGACAATGGTCCACAGAGGAAACCGTCAGGGTCCTAATTTGTACCTAAGTGTTTGCTAGACCTGGCATCCTGCCTATAGCCAGGGACTACCATAACATTTAACCTTTTTCTACTCACAGGACTATGGCTATAGCAGGAGTCTGTTGTACATTGGATAAGAGATCAGGCATAATGTGGAAGAGGACAACAAATGAAGACAGGTATTGGTTAAGAATCACAATCTAGCCATGAATATATTGGCTAGATTGGGAGCTATGACACTTCCTATGGCAGGGATAGGCAACCTTTCCCCTTTAAGGGCTGAGGGACTTCAGCTCCCAGAAGCCTCAGCCATGTTGGCCAATAGTCCCATGTTGGCCAATAGCTCCTGGGATTCTGGGAGCTGAAATCCCTCGGCCCTTAAAGGGGAAAGGTTGCCTACCCCTGTCCTATGGCTACTCCCTGTATTTGAAAATAGAAATTCAGATCTAAAATAATTATTTTCTAATATAATTTCCAAAAAAACTTAATAAAAAACATCTATGTAATGAAATGCCATTTCTTAAATTAAGATACTTCTCTGCAGAGATGCATGCCTCTTCATGAGGTATGTTACTACAGAGGGATTTAACATCCAAAGTATACATAAAATCCCCTTTCCCAATACTCAATGCCCCCCTTTCTATTTTGCGGGTGCTTTCTTATTATTTAGATATTCTGTTGGTTATATGTATTTCTGTTATTCTATCATCGTGTTTCTTATGCAATAGCCTTGCTTGTGAGAATATTTCTCTTAAATGATATGGGGAAGTTTATATATCTTTGAGATAAAGATTTGTTCTCAGAACAGGTTGATGTAAATATTTGCTATATTCTAAAGAAGATCCATTTGGTTGAAATATATATTATGTAGAAATCCAATGTATTGTATATACCTTTTCATTATATTATTGTATTATATTGTATATGGTCTGTACTGTATATATGTTTTGATTATAGCATTCTATATGTCATATATATATTGAATACATTATTCCATTCATACAGTTCTGCTTGTTTTAGGTTTTGGCACCTCTGGTATTTTCTCAATTGTGATAACTTGGGGGGTGGGCAGAAGGAACAGGGATTATTGCTTTGGGCTTGAACATAACAAAGCCTGGCTTGGATACAGAACAAGAAAATGAACTAGAATTTTTTTTCCCAAACAGCAAGTCAAAAATCAAAGGGCAAAGCTGCCACCTTGCCATTTTTCTTAGATGTAAGTGAACATATAAATTTAATGGTGGTTTTCACACCAGAGCCATAAAAATATGGGACTTGAGGCCTAAGCAGACTGCCAGAAATGGTGCACATTAAATTGAAGCACTGCCCTGGCTCAGTGCTAGGGAATCATGAGAATTGTATTTTTTTCTGAGACACTGAGCCTTCTCTGTCAGAGAGCTCTGGTGCCACAATAAATTACAGTTCCCATGATTCCCTAGCACTGAGCCAGACCAGTGCCTCAATTTAATGTGCACTATTTCTGGCAGTCTGCTTAGGCCCTTGGTCTAGTTAAAAATGAGGCTTTTCTTCCAAACCTAGCATCAAACTGCCATGCTCTGCTTGTGGCTCCAACCCAGAAGGCTCCAAATCCAACTCAGGCATAAATTCTGGCTTTCAAGAGTTATCTATTTTGACTGCAGCAGACTTCATTGGATTTAGGATTGAATTAATACTATTTTGGCTGGGCAGTTGGATACAGGATGTTGGGGAGCTGTTTGGAATATATGAAACATAAGAATATGAAATTTTGTTCAGGAAGTAAGCCAGGTTCCAAAAGGGGACCATTGCATCTTCCCAGGTTTCTGTGTGCCTGCTGGGAAGGAGGAACATAAGCCATCATAGCAGAATAACTTTGTAAGTTAACGCTCCTGCTGAATAGAAATAAAAAGCTTCCCTCTAATGGATGAAACCACTGTTCCATTTAGACCATTATATTTCACTCTGGCTGGTCTTCAGAGAGGTACACTGGCTGTCAATTCATGCCTGGTCTGAATTTAAGATGTCAGTGATGACATTTAAAGTCCTACACTGCTTGGGACCTCAATGTCTGAGGGAACAGCACTTCTAATATATACCTGTCTGATAACTGAGGTCTGCAGCAGGGGCCTTTCTTTCTGTCTTCCGTGGAATACAAAATGCAAGGACATGAAAGAGAGAATTTTCAGCTGTGGTGACTTAAGTGTGGAATGCCCCTCCATGGGGGTCCAACTGGCATCAATGTTGGTGCCCTTCTGGCCTTCATGCGCTAATTTACTTCAAAGTGTACATGTTGTAGGTGTAAAAGTGGTTTTAACTGTTGCTTTTAACTGATATTATTTTAATATGTTTTTATCTTGTTCAAATTATTTAATCTGGAAGTGTTTTAAATTGTTTATACTATATACAGCCCTGAGGTCCTATGAAAAGAAAAACTCACAGATCTTCAAGACCCATTTGCTTGAGTGCACAGCCCTGCGTATGCAGGTCTTTCCGGCCCGTGAATAATCAAAACCGCAAACTCAAAGTCTGTGAAAACGGAGGGGCAACTGTACCCATTCAAAGAGTCTAATAAAATACTAATTATTTAACTATAGTTCACTGACACAGAAAAGAAACCAGTAGCCTCCTTTAACCCATTTTATTTGCTCTGCAGAAATTACCATAACATGTTGCTTCTTTCTGGTCTAATAAAGTCAGAATACATTCAGCGTTGTGGTTATCAAATACAGTACAGATGCATGTATTCAATGTGTAATTTAATCCATAAATGAAATAAGATTCTAATGTGTCATGCAATTTTTACCATATAATGCTATCTCGTAAAACTATAAACATGAAGACATGATTTTGAAAGAATGAATTACAAATAAAATCTAATAAACTAGATTTATTCCCCATTCTTCAGACAATACTTTTTCAGCATTTAACACTGTAGAAATTACAGCAACAAAATAAAACCATATGCATATACTGTATTGAAGTATTTAGCAATTTGAATTTCTTTATAAAGAAAGGTGTGATAGAAATCTCTGTACAAAACCCACCCTACCCCACACAAAACAAAAACATGGCTAATTCTGCATGGCTACCCACACTCCCAGAAGAAAACCAACACCAAAACCAAAACAGGAGAAATGCTAAGAGACAGTAAAAAATTATACATACAAGTCTAAAACTTTAAACATTCTAGGCAAAAAAATGTAATATCAATTTATCTACCTTACCATCACTGGAAAGATTATAGCTTAGTGGAAGAATATGCTTTTTATATACAAGCCCCCTGATTCGATGCCTGGTATCTTCAGCTAGGATAGAAAGGACTGCTGTCTGAAACCCTGAACAGTTGTTGTTTGCTAGTGTAGACCAGGACTATTTTGGTCAGGAGAATACTACGTAGCCTACTGCTAGTACGGAAGACAATAAGATAATTTTCCTATTCAGTTGTCTAGGGATAGCTATTAATGGCAACACCAGGGGCTCTCTCTTTACTATTGGGATTTGGGCTGGACAGTGTTTCAATTAGGAAGGCCTGCTCTCAGACACCCCTTCAAACAGAGGATTGCCCATAGTGAATTAGAATATATGGCAATGTCTACCTACAGTGCTAGATGATGGTTGCGATTTGGAGAAAGGGGAAATGAATTGGGGCAAATTCTGAGTAAAGATTTCTCAGCTGTGACAATTTAATTTAAGCTACAAAATTTAGAATGGGGACAGCATGTGAATGACAAAAATAATGAACTGATAAATAAATGAGTCGAATGTTTCATGTATGGGTGGCCAGATAAATACATGGCGTGGCTTTGATCCCACAAATTTTTGGTCTTTTTTAAAGCTATTGTTGGCCATTTTTTGAATACAGCCCTTTTTACAAATGTCCTCACCACAGGTGAAGACAAAGTGGGGTAGATGAATCAGTGACACAACTCTGTTATGGGCTATACTTTTGTGTTCTTAAAACAATGCAGATTTACCTGCCAGTTCTGTTCTAAACTAATCACATTAAGAGCATTCAGAGGTACGATTTTCTTTCCTTATTCTTTGTCTGGCTTCATCAAATTCACAGAATGACCATTCAAGAAAGAATAATCAATATGAACAACAAAAGTAATTTAAAAAAGCCAAATGTCCACTAAATAAACTAGTGTGTCACAGTTTTGAACATGTGATTTTCTTTTCCTGTATGAAGAAGAGGAAAAACAGACACCACCATTCACAAAGCAATCCTACTCATAAAGGAAACAATCTTCTTATGCCAATGTTTTCAAACTGCATGTTCACTTAATTGATGGGACACACAACTGGCATACACTATATGTAGTTTAAAACTTTGGTGATAAATAAAAGGATGCTTTGGAGCCAGTAAGGGAAATACAGCTTGATCTCTATCAGGAAGGAGTGCACATCTGTGATATGAAAGGGAACAGATGAAGCCTGAGAAGATCTAGCTAAGATACCAGCTAGAAATGATATCATGGCCTAAATAATAAATATCACTGCCAAACTGGAAATTGGAGAGAGCAGGGGAAATTTCAGCAGGTGTTGGTTGTTATGAAACCAGGTAACAAGCAGCACTTGCTGAAATTTCTTGTTCAGCACAACCATTAAAAGTATAGGAGTTCTCTCTAATCTTCACTCCAGCAACCTCATGCCTAGGTACTAGGCAGCAACTACCAGAGTTTCAAACCAAGCTTTTCAAATGAAACAGTATTCTAGTAGTCCACCAGACAGCCAACATTACAGCTTAAGGGCTCAGGAGACTAGAGGTTTTGCTATGTTTTTGAAGGTTTCCACACCTTCAAGTTCTGTTTTGGGTCCATTCCTGATATACATTCTCAGCTATACCCCCTTTTCTTATGTCATTTCCTAGTTTTTCCTAGTTTAGAGGCCAGTATTTATTTGTTGTTATGTGCTTTCAAGTAATTTCCAATTGATAGTGACCCTATGATGAACCTATCACACTGCTTTCTTGTCAAGATCTGGTCAGAGGATGTTTGCCTTTGTTTTCTTCTAAGGCTGAGAGGGTGTCACTCACCCAAAATCACAAAGTAGATTTCAATGGCTGGGTGGGGCTTAAACCCTTGTCTCCATAGTCATAGTCCAATGCTCAAACCACTACATGTTGGTTCTCTAATTGTGTTAATATTTGGAAAACCTACGCACATTCATAAGGCAAAGCAGCAATAGCTGCAAGATCAAAGGCTATTCTTCTGGTTAGCCAGCTGCACAGGTGCTCTTTTGTTGTTGTTTCCTTGAATGCAACAGTAGAGAAATATTATTATTTTTTTCTGTTTGCCACTCTCAGACATGGACCACCATGAAACACCCCAGAACAAATTCTCTTGAGCCTTATCTATCTCAGTTAGAAGATAGATAAGTGATAGGTGAATTAGCAGAGACCTACAGGGACACGATACAGAGATCCCACTTGCCTGTGGACATTTTCTGTGCTGTGGAGTACAGAATTTATTTAAGAGCAGGGAGAAATCACAAGGGGAAAGTCCTTTATAGTGAACATACACTTCTCAGACGTTTAGCTGTTTTGCAATGCTGGATAGAGGTCTTCATATCAGCATAATTGACCACTAGAAAGGGAAATAGCAGGGAGTTCTGATTTGTTTCTAGACTAGTTAGCATAGTGTAGGGATGGAGAAATTGTGGTCCATGGTGGAATGACCATGGTATGCTCTTTCATCTAAAGATCTGAGGATGCACTGGTATTTGTCATCTAACCTGTATCACTCTGCAGTTAGCTCTAGTCACTTGCTGATTTACTTAGGCTTCCAACTTGTGAAAAATTATATCATCCATCAAAACATAAGACCCACCACAACCCTCCTCCATTTCTAAAAAAAAAAAAAAAATGCAAATGTCTTGTCATCCCCCAAATACCTCCATGACCCTGAAATTAGTATTTTTGAAAAGTCAGAATCTAAAGTGCTAATTGAGATTCAGAGGGCTAAGGGCTTCACTGGATGTCCAAGCACCCACAGTTCCCAAATCTGCCTTATACAATGCCTTAGAGAATATCCTAGGGACTAATGGTCTGATGCCGAACATAAAGAAAACAAAAATAATGACCACAGAAGAAATATATAAATTAATAATAATAATAATAATAATAATAATAATAATACAGTATTTTCTGGCGTATAAGACTACTTTTTAACCCAGGAAAATCTTCTCCAAAGTCAGGGGTCGACTTATACGCCGGATAGAGGAGGAGGAAGAAGGGGTGGTGCAGTGGAAGGCAGGAGGAGGAGAAAGAGAGGAAGACCAAGATAGAGGAGGAGGACAGGAGCAAGGAGTGGTGTGGTGTGGTGTGA
>CM034706.1:44001481-44019845 GCA_020142125.1 Phrynosoma platyrhinos | reverse complement strand
TATCCCAAACTCTATATTTTAACTGGAAAAGTTGGGGGTCGTCTTAAATGCCCAGTCATCTTATAAGCCGGAAAATATGGGTAATAATAATATTTATTTTTACCCCAATCATCTTTTAATAACAACTGGGGCGGCTTACAGCAGTTAAAATTTGCATCAATGCAGTCTAAAAGCCCCAAACCCCCACCCTCCCCCATAAAAACATATTAAACTAAACATCTATTAAAATCCAGCTAAATCTTAAAATAACATAGAATAAATAAATAAAATGCAAGAGCTGGGCAGTGAAGGAAGCAAACAGAAAGAAAATCAACTCATTTGAAATGTGGTGCTGGAGAAGAGTATTTAGCATACCATGGATAGCCAAGAAGACAAACAAATGGGTTCCTGAACAGATCAGACCAGAACTCTCCTTGAGACTATCATACTCTGGCCACATAATGAGAAAGCATGGATCGCTAGAAAAAACACTAATGCTAGGAAAGGTAGAGGGTAGAAGAAAGAGGGGAAGACCACAGACCAGATGGATAGACTCAATCAGGGGGGTTATGGGCAAGGGCTTGCAGGATCTGTGCATGGCAGTGGAGGATAGGGATTCTTGGACATGTTTCATCCACAGAGTTGCCATGAGCCAGAACCGACTCAAGGGAAGTTAACAATAACAACAAATGCACTCGCTATCTTGAAATTGCAGTGTTGTGACAAATTGCTTGCAGCCAAATCATCAGCATTAAAATAGCTTTATAAAAGTGGAGGTTAGATTAAAAAGAAGTTGACTAAGGGGGCACTCTATGGTTACAGTTCAAATAGTCTTTTGCTACTAAAATCCGTTAATTTCTAAATAATTGCTGGAAAATTAAAAGTTAAAGAAAGTATCATTCACTGTATATTCATTAAGATTTTCAGTTCAACATGAACGTCTAGTAAGGTAAAGTCAATGAAATGCAAATCTCAGATGGAATGTTAAATTAAAAAGAGAAATTACCAGTGTACTTTAACCACATACTCTTGTCTTGAGCATGGATGTCAGGGTAAAAAAAAAAAAAAAACCCAATCAGCTTGTCATTTTGAAATGCTTAGTCCTTTGTTCTGTGGGGAAGTAGTAGTTGAAAAACAGGAAAGTTCACTTACTGTGCATGTCTTGGCTTATTTTCCAGTTAAGCTGGAAAGCCACAATTGAAGAATTCTGTGAAAGAAGCTTTTTGTTCTTCTCTTCCTCTTTACAGGCCATATTAAGACACACACACAGAGAAATCTCACAGAATTAAATCAGGTGGACTTGTACCTTCAAGAAAAAAAACCTTCTCAGGGCAGCACTGCAAAATTGCAAAAACAATACTGAAGCACAGTTTGGCAAAACAAGAGAGCTTCAGGTTAGGTACTCATTTCATCTCCATTTCTGTGCTTTTGCATGGCGATTTCCAAATTCCTTCTCTGATTTAAAGAAATCTATGGTTTGCTTGCATCTGAATGGGAGAAACATTTTTTTTTCTTTTGCCACTCATTGTTGAGTGACTTCAAGTCATTTTTGATTCATGGTGATTTGTTCATAAGGGGGTTGTCTCTCCATTCTTCTGAGATATGTTGCAATCTATGGGTGGCCTCCTATCTCCTCTATGCCTTCATACACTTTTAAATTATTGTAAGATCTGCCTTTGGTTCTATTGCTATTAACTTATTATTTTTAAACCTGTCTCTAGAGCTTTAACATTATTGCTCAAATCACTACAGATTGCTATGGTGGTATTGATGTATTAAAGCACAGCAATACTATCCCAGCAGCATTTAGCAATAGGACAATTATAGTAAAATTTTGGAGAGATTAAGAAAACAAATTTGTCTCTGAGGGAGGGTGTCCACTTTTTCTGGAGATCTCTGAGGGAGGGTGTCCACTTTTTCTGGAGATCTGTTGGATAACAGGAGAAATGAAGTGGGATTGGGCAATGGGCTGCAATAGCATGAAAAGCTAACTTGCACAGACCACATCATAGGGCACTGCTCAAAAATGAAATGAAACACTACAATAGGCATACTGGTGGATTCAAAATTCAAAATATACCCAAAACACACACAGATTTCATTCAGATAAGGAGTAAGAAGGTGCTGAAATTGATATTGGTCTGAACTGGTCCATCAAGACAAGAAAAATGTAATTTGGATCTCAAAAATAAAAGAAACACAACAATGAAAATTTCTACATGACAATTCACTGCATTTCAATGTCAAGGTTTATTTAAACCCTTCAAACTAAAGATGCTAAAAAGTCCATTCTTAACCACAAAGTGTGTTGGTTCTGAACAATAGCAGAGTTGTTACCATTGTGTGCTTAAGGTGGCCCAATCATAAGCCTTTTTTTTTTTTTTTTTTGCAAGATTGATTCAGGGAAACTTTCTCCTTTGCATTCCTCTAAGGCTGATAGAATGTGACATGCCTAAGATCACCTAGTGGGTTTCCATAGCCAAGCAGGGACTCAAACCCTCATCTACAGAGTGGTAATCCAATGGTCAAACCACTGGCTCTTTTTGTTATTCATATGAGTTCTGAAAACCAATTTCTGATGACAGAATGGGAGCAGGAAAGAGATTGTGTACATTCTAAAGTCCTTTGAATGCTCAGTCATGTAACTCAGGGTGGGAACAGTTTGGCCCTTCAGTCACTGCTGGACTGCACCTTACAGTAACACTAGCTAGTCCAGCCAGTCATGAAGAATACTGGGAGTTACAGTCCAACAACATCAAGAGGGCTGTATGATTTTCACCTCTAATTTCACCAGAAGGGTAGTGTACCCCATTCTTGATGTGGCTCCAAATCATGGTTTTATGAACTATTTTACTCTCCTCTGCCTGTTTCATGTTACACAAAAATATCCTTTGAAAGAATCAGTCATGTTTGCCGACATTGACCATTTTGTTATATACACCAGCTGCTAACACTGTATGTGGTGAAATAAAAGCCACAAATGTGAAGAAGGAATCTCCTTTTGTATTATTCAAAGAACATGTACAGCTTCTACACTTTCCTTTTTTTAGCACAACATCTACAGAGCTGTTAGTCATTTGTTTCATGAGATCCAGACATCTTTATTCAAGGTAGCATTTATATTCCAGGGAAACTGCTTTTTCCCAGCACTCCCATGACATTGAGAAAATGTTATTTTCTAGCACATCTATTTCCATTCTGCTTGGTGTGAGAAATCGAACTGTGTAAAATTCATGGGCATCTGTTGGTGGTGCCCATGACATCAAAAGTGCCAATAGAGTGATTGAAACAGAATCCACTTGGGTAGCAGAACTTTCTCTTTCTGAACTTCCTTCTGTAGTCCCCTGTACCTAACTCCATGTTTTCTCTAGATAACTACCCAACTCACAACAGCAGTTTGGAAGTGGGAAAACTTGACGGGAGACAGAAATCTGTTTTCATTGCTGGATGATGTTCTGTGGGTGGAAGAAGCCCTTGGATGCCACCCATTTTTGTGTATTACATTTTACTAACTTTATTAGTTATTTGATTAGAAACAGAAATATAAAGTTGTTGTTGCTTTTGCCAATATCAGCACCTTTAGAACAATCCAGAGTGGGTAGACTAAAATATAATTTAATAAACAGGTATTTATTCATTACTGTGATAGCATTGTTTGAAATATATCTATGATGCAAATAGCCTTGAAAAGGCTAAGGTGCCTGAGGACAATGTTAATTACAGCCCATGTCATGTTTACTCATACACTCCCCTGCACACACACTAGCCATTCCAAACTGATTTGTTGTTCTGGAGCTCTTGTATCACCCTCAGAGCTAATGGAAAAATAAAGCCCAATTTAAACAGATCACACATATAAATGAAACTCACTCATGCAAGGGTACACATAACCAGTATCAGATTTAAGTCATTTGCTAGTTTACATGTATGCAATATTAACACACCCATACAGTATAGTCTTAGGACTGTGTATTTCTGGTGCACTAATGCCCTGTTCCTAGGGGTTTTGTAACACCAATTCAATGTAACACCAACATTACTTTTAAATTATGTTGTAGATATGGAGCATACTGTACACATTCACAACATTTGTCAGCAAAAAAACTGTTAATCTGGTTTGGATAATTTGTTACTGGCCTGGGCCTGCATCCTGGTAAGTATACTTGAAGCTTTTCCTTTCTTTCATTCAGGGATTAGGAACCAAATTTCCTAATTATCATTTCTGATATAGTAAAATTCCCTATTATCTGAGCATCCCATATCAGTAGTATAACTTAAAATAGCAAACTGCTATTTTAAGTTATACTACTTAAATACAAAATACAAAAATCAAGCCAACTGATATGAAAATACAAAAATCAAGCCAACTGATATGAAGACTTAAAAGCTTTCCTGTGATCTTTGACATTTCTCTACTATACATAAAAATCACAGTATTTGCCAGCAAAGATTACCCTGGCAAATACTGTAAGCACAGCATACAGTGCTTTATTACATTATAATTGTCCATCATGTTATTGATATCTAGAAGACTCTATTCATTTCATAATGGGATAATTTAACCAGATACATATCAGAAGTTATTTATTCTGATATATATTTCATCCCAGAGAGAAGAGACCAGTGGAGTGCCACAGGGTTCTGTCTTGGGCCCAGTGCTATTCAACATCTTTATCAATGACTTGGATGAAAGAATAGGTGACATGCTTACCATATTTGCAGATGACACCAAATTAGGAGGAATAGGGTTGTAGGCAATTTCACATCATCCTTTTTTTAACTGTTTTTTCCCCCTACCCAAGACACTCACTACAAACATTTTCTTTTGAAATTCTGCTGCAATAACTTTTTCATAATTTTGTTTCATCCCTTTTCTCTGCTATGTTTTTAAAGCTAAGAACAGGTCTCCACGGCAACTGACAATAAGTGATCATGAACATGAAACACTTAATAAGAAGTTTTAAAAGTCGGTGGTGACTTATGAAGTTTTTTAGGGTAGACAGAATGTGTCCACTTTTAAACCTTGTAAGAAGAGCCAGTATGTTCATTCATTTACTAGTATTAATTATATGGAATAGGAACAGCCTTCTCACTATCCAGTCGAATTTCAAGACAGCAATAGTAACAGATTGCTGGAAGATATGTTGGTTGTCAAAGGGATGGTGAAATAGGCCTTATCTGCATGAGCAAAAAACCCATTACCATCCTGACGCTGGTGCTGGCTCATTGCATGACACACGACAACATCTGGAAAAATACCTCAGGTCTTCCTCATTAATGTGACATTGCCCTCGAGTCAGCAAAGTTGTGGGAAGTCCTTGTGTTTCCCTGAAACCCCAGGGTTAGAACAGGGTTTTGAGATGTGCTGGACTGGGCCCAAATTGAGCCAACCTGCTGTTTGTACAGCAGGCACCACGCCACCCCCTTTCCTGTGCAGAGAAAGGGGATGGTATATTCCCAAGGCCTCCACTTCCATAGCTCCATGGACAGGCCACTCGGCACACTACTGTTTCTTCTGACGGTAGGCTGGACCATGTGACCAATGAAAAGAGAGGGTAAAGGGACCACAGGGACCTGTCCACAGAGCTCCTGCAGTTACAGAAACAGTGGTCACAGCTCTAGCGAAAGGGGATGGGCTAGCCATGCCAATGTGGTGTTGGCCCAGCTGGTCCATGTGAACAACACTGTGCCAATACACTGGGTGCACCCTGATGTGTAAAGCCACTATTGTGGCCAATCTAGTTCCAGAACATAATGCTCCAGGCTGGCCCCAAACTTATGGCCAGTGCTTACAAGGTCATAGTTAAGTTCATAGAAATGGAAACTTCCTATATACTAGATGTTCTGGACTATGTGGAAGGAATATATATTACAGGTCTTTCCATGTCAGTGGGAACCCTTGGGGAAACATGTTTAATACAAGAGGAGGAGATGTAGCAAGGATTACATTGTCTGAGATGTCTTGTACAGATAGCCAAAAGTATAACGAAAGCTTTTCTCTAAAAAAACAACTCTAGATCACAGATCACTTATTTAGGAACATGCTGCAATCATAAACACACTCAGAAGTCACTATGCCACAATAAAAACACCAGGACTAACTTCTGAGTAAACATACATAAGATTGCACAGATCAGTTTAAAGCAATATATAATCTATAACTGTTTATTTTATCATGCTACAAGTAACAGAAACCTGTTTGGCCACTATTGTTAGAAAGCCCTTCTATTCAATACTACTTCATATTCAATATACAGATTTCTTCAGCATAAACACACAATGAGTTGATATTTAGTATCATGGTACTTACTCTCCCATATCTGTTAGCATAGGATCCTGTAAGCAGGGAGTGGAAAATGATGATTGTCTCATCCAAATCCCAAATAAAAACTCTCTGTAAAAAGATAACCAAATCAATCAAATCACTCTATGAAAGTGGTAAAAGGCTAAAAAATTAATCAATAGATATACATGTGAGGATATAATTTTGAAGATTGAACTATCCTAAAGCAATCCTCTCTTACTATTTTGGTGGAGATCAAGCATTTTCTATAAATGCAGAACAATGTCACCAGCATAGCATCACAAAATTAACAGCATATACTTGTTAAGGTCTACTCAGGAGTAAATCCCATTGAGTTCAGTGGAGTTTGCTCAGAGGAGTGCAGACTGATCATTTCATTGATACTATAAATTCCAATACAGGGACATTCATATAAATTATACAGTGACAAGTGGGAATCTTGTGTGGAATTACAAAAATTGGGACACAGAAAAGAATAGTATATTTTAAAAAAGATCTTTTCTCTCTCTATGGTGAATGTCCATCTAGCAGAGAGAAGATACTGTTTCACAATTAAGGAAGGGTGCCATAACTCCTTGGGTTCCTTTTCTTGATAGGAACAGTAAACATGGTGGATATTAGGACACTAGATAAGCTATAAGGATACACTGGCTGACGGGTAGCATATTCTACTCATTTCCCCTTAACCTTGATATTATCTTTCCCCATAGGGCCAAGATTAGTGCATGTACAATGGCACAGGTTGTCAGGAATATTTGATCCTAACAGCATGGCATTGGAGGTGGATATCAGTTTGATCCTCTGGTATTTTTGAGAAGAGAACAAGCATTCTTTGCTATTAGCAGATGACTCCCAGCCTTCACCATGTCCACATGCTCCCATTTGTGGTTAAATACTGATAGATAACAACTACTCAGTTGTTAATAAGTGTATTCAACTTGCTAGAGCTTAATATCAAACATAGTTTGAAACTTTTATCTCTATCTCAGCATATAAGAGTGTGATAAAACCTAATTGTCAGTGAGAAGAGGACCCAGTGATGTTGAATAAGGATTTTTATTTGGATGGGGCTTTCTCTAAGCAAAACATTTAGATAAATTCCCTTCCAAGAGAAAATAGTACAACTATCACATGGATGTCCTGGGGGAAAAAGCAACAGATGACAGCTATGGCCTTTTAATGAAGGGGGAGACCAGTGTGAGTTAAATAATTTTATAGGATAAATTCCTGATGATGAAGGCCAAAGTTTAAGGATAAACAGGAGTGGTCTGAGTTGCACTTGACTTTATTATTTTTCTTTATTCTTTGAGGGCTTTCATGCATTAGAGCAGGGGTTCCCAACCTTTTTGACTCATGGAGCCCTTATTTCTATGGTGGAGACCCTAAGATGCCTACCCTATGTCTTACAAATTAATTGTGTTTAGAAGTATATATAAGAATATATTCTTATTCTTTAATTTCATTCAATTTTTATTTCTTTCATTTTCCTGGAGTGGCCGCAGAGCATCTGGGAAGTGCACACAGAACTCTAAGGGCTCCTCAGAGCACAGGTTGGGAACCACTCCATTAGAGTGTACTTTTAGACTATTGTGCAGCCTTGTAAACTGCAGCTTCATCTAATGTTTCTGGAGAGGGTTGGAGAATGAATAAATAAAATAGTTGTTTCATATACCATACCTCTAGGTCAGAGTCAGGTGGTGGTGAAGGATTATTATTCCTTCTGCCTCTGCCACGTGATTTGCCATCTGAGCTGCGACGTAACCTGTCTGCATCTGAATCTTTAATGGGTGTGGTTGGGCTGTGGATTGTACTATACTCTGCTGCAATGGAAAAATTTGTTCATGCTTTAGTTTAGTAACAATTTAACCTATGTAGCTATCTACACAAGTTCAGAAAGCTAACAATCATATCTTCCACTATTGCAGGAGTTATTGTTGTTTTGGTTCCTATGCCAAACATAAGGAGAATCAAATTGAGACCAAGAGAATTGGTATCTCAAATACTTTAGAAACAAAATAATAACTATTCATAAATATTTTTTGATAAGAAAATTCTATAAAAGGTTATACTAACAAAAACCACATTAGTTCATTTTTTTAAAAAAATGCTTAACATCTCATTTTTACTTCTTTAAATAACTTCTTTAACAAATAACCCAATATTTTGATCTGATAAGACCTTTACTCAACTGTAACACATAGTGTTGTCTTTCAAAGTAATTCTTTCTGCATATAGCTCTTTCCTAGGAAGAGTGAACAAACACTCAGCATAGTCAACCTGTAAAAACTGTTCAGTTCTCACAATCACCTACAAACAATATTGTTAACATTACACAGGGACTGAACTTGTTTACAGGTGATTTGCAAGCAGAAGGGCCCTATGGGTCTCTCTTCTGTAATGAAGCCTCTTACTATCTGGTATGCTATTCTTCCTCTGCAAAGTAAGGACATTTTTCCCCTTGAAGAAGATACAGAAGACAGTATGAGCATTCCTTTCAAATGTTTAAAGTTCCCTTTACTCCTTTACTTGATACTCAAACAGAGTATCAAAGGTCCAGATTGATTTTTAGGATACATCACAGGCTGCTAGCTGATCTGTAATTGCCACTACCTGAGAATTATCAACCAACAGTAACTAGTTGACACTTGGTCATTTAATAGTGGAAGAATGCTAACCAATATAGGCACAGAATTAACTATGGATAAACTTTATTCACACAATTTAGTACTGTATATTACATTATTATTTTTCATCTGCAACATTCTACAATGTACCGCACTGAAATGAAACAATGTCATGCCAAATCATTTAAAGGCAAGGAAACAAAGGGGCTCTGCAGATGGCGCAAAGCACCATCTTGCAGCCAGGGAAGGGGAGGGGCAGCCGGACTCCCCAATCCCTTCCCGAGGATGTCATTGGAGTGCCCACTGTTGCACACAGCAAGTGCTCCGATGACATCCTTCTGGCTCAGCATCTGGACATGCTGGGCCGGAAGGGACATAGAAGAGATGTGTGGCGTCTCTTCGGGTGCCCTTCTGCCTGCTCTGGAAGGAGCACTATTTTAGCACTCCTTCCAAGGCTGCCCAAAGGGTAGATTGAGGCCAAGGTGTGGGGCAGCTTCGCACCCAATCCTTGGCTTCTTGAGGGGGCCCACAGCTGCCTATCTGTAGAGGCCCAAAGTCTTTTCCTTCTTCCACTTGCCAAACAGAACTGAATCTCAAAGATGGATTGGCTGTCTGGAAGTGCTGTTTTATATCTTCAGTTTGGTAACAAACACACTGAAAGGGAGGAAGGAAGGAGGTGCAGGGGCTCCAGTATATTTTAATGTGCATAGGGGTTGGGCCTTCTGAAGCAATATTTGACAATACTAATGACCCTTTAGTGCTAATGTTTCAGCCAATAATATGTTATAGTGATTGAAAGTGGGACCATATCTTCTTTTTCCTGCTCTTGGTCCTCTTCTTCTAACACAGTGCCAATCAAAATGGTGGCCCATGGATCAGTGTCAGTCCCTAACCCATCTCCCGCAGGTCCCTGAACAGCTTCCAGAAAAAAAGGAAAAAGAAACAGTTGTATCCAATGGACAAAATGTTTTTCTAATTTCTTGCTTCTTTCATCTTCAGTGTTTCCCATGGCACCACTGGCCCTCCTTATCAAAACGTTTAAGTGTTACTTTAACAGATCCCCATGATCATGACGATAAAGTAGATGATAATGTTTCACAGGATTAAATTCTCTATGTTAGGGTATTGTTCAAAGTATACTATTCTGGCCAGTGGAATCCTCACAGGCCATGAATACCTCCCTAATTCTCTTTTAACTCATTATGGCCTCATTCCCACTACAAAATAAATCATTTTTTTGAGTTGAATCAATGAAGTGATTTAGTGCCAAATAGATGTTCACATTATTTGAGCCATGATCGAACCTACCCATTTCAATTTAATTCACTTCGTGTTCACATTCAGCAATGGATCGATTCAACATGGAGTCGCCTCACAGGGGTGACCACGTCACAGGGAACCGAATCAGATCTGACAGCACGTTCACACTTGCACTGAATCAATTCACTGCAAAAGAAGCAGGGAATTCCATGGATCTGGAAGAACCAGTTTAAATGGGTTTAGCGCTGCGCTCCCCTCTACAAACCATGCTAGAAATTCAGTGCAAGTGTGAACAAGGGCCCTTTAAACTGGTTCAGATTGATTTGAAAACCAGTTTATTATGTAGTGGGAATGAGATCTATGTTACACACATAAGCCCAAATACCCCCATTTAGCCTGACATATTTGCTCAGTCAAGAACCATGATAAAAACAGGAATCTGTTATAACTTATGGGGATCGATTCTGTGCTATTGCATTAGGGGAGCAATAGCTCAGTAACAGAGCATTACACATAGTAGGTTCTATGTTCAATATTTACCACTTCTAGGTAAAGATAAAAAAGAATCCTCTCTGAAATCTTGCTGCCAGGCAGTGTTGACTATACTGGTAGATGGACCATCCAGTGTAACTAAGGATGTTCTGGATTGACTTGCCTATATAATCTGTAAAAGTTTGGGTAGAATTTTCAGGTAGAAAATACTGTGGTTAAGAATGCCAGCAGCCCATAGTCCAAGTAGGAGTGGACACCATCTGTCACTGGGAGAATCTAATGTCACACAGTGTGAACCATGGGCCACTGATAGATGGTGTTTGTGAGATATCAATCAGGAAGACAACATTTCTTTTAAAATGACAGAAAAACATTTCTAAAAGGAAATTTTAAGTGGGACTTGCAAAAAAAAAAGTCATCTCATGGAATGGGCATCTTTAAGGTTCCAGCTTGCTAGCAAGCTGTGCTCATTTCCAAGATAATCCATTCCAGGAAGTTATACCTTTGTGTTCACACACACATACACCACTTCCAGTTTCAGTACTCCCAACAGAACACTAGTGTTCTATGGATTCTGACACTGCTCAGTCTTATTTGGGTAGCTTTTAGGTGAGCAAGGGAGGGTGTTCCTCTTGCAAACTATGAAGCATGCCAGAACCTGTCCATATTTTCCTTCTGTGTGGATGTAAGTGCTTACTCTTATTCAGCAGTCTAATACAAATATTGCTTGATAGAACATACCTCTTTTTATCATGAGGTTCTCCAGATGTTGGACTGCAACTCTTAGCATTCCTCACCATTGGGTATGCCAGGAGTTGCAGTCCAACAAACCTGAAATTTTGGGAAAAAACCCACTCCTCTTTTATAGCAATAGAAGGATAGCATTGTATTCACCATGAGATAAACACAGGGATTCAAGTTCTAATGAAACCTTACAATGCAACCCCTCCAGATCCAAGTCCCAGAGAGGTAATACTTGGCTTACTTACAGGTAAATAAGAGATTGCAATCTTAGTCTTGCAATTAATATGTAAAATAAATTTTAAACAAGGAGTTGAAGCTCTATAAAGGCTACTGTACATCTTGTAATTTGTATTTTGACTTTTGTCTGTGCTGCATATACATTGTTTTTTGTGGGAAAATCAATGTTTATTATAGGAAAAGCTGCCTTAAAAAACTCTCATGGTTTTTCATCCTGCCCCCTCCCCAGGAACCCAGTCTCTTTCAATGCTGTGTAAACAGTACCACAAATTCAGCACTCTTTTACAAATACCTTTCAAGTATGAAAAATATGGCCTATAGTGCCAATAAAATCACCAATTACCTGCTGTAGGATCTGTAACTGCTTGACTTGTAATGCCAGATGGTGGTTCTTGAAGCTGGTATGTTGCATTGGAGGAAGGTGTTGTTGGACTTGTGTTGCTGCTTGTCATATAATGTGAAGGATATGGCGAACTGTTATAATACTGTGCATATTGACCTTGGCCAAAGCTGGGGTAAGATGGATATTCCTGTCAGAATGTGGGAAAAAGCTCTATTAGACTTTCCCATCATGATGCCACTGGGTTTTTAGTACATATTTCTAAGTATTTGTGTAAAAATCTTTACTATAAAGTTTAATGCCAGAAGAGTTATTGCAGAATTGGAAATTAATGTGAAAAATCTGATCATACGGCATATTTTTTTAAAAATGTAACATGATTTCAAATAGTTTACATTTTTCTGTTGTCTGTGTCTTGCTCCAATTTATCTTAATGCAGGATGGTCTATCAATATTTCAATGAAGAACAACATTAAATTAATAAACAATAAAATGTGGGCTTCCAAGTAGTTCCCATGATTCTAAGTAATCTCAAAATTTATGTTTTTTCATGTCTTTTTCAAAAGCTGATTTGGTACTCTGTCATTTAATTTATATATATATAAATTATATATATATGCATTTACCTGCTGTGAGCTATTAAATCCGGTTGAATTTGTAAGTGAATTATTTCCAGCATATATTCCAGATGATGTTGTAAAACTGCTTCCTGAAACAAACAGAGTGCGTATATGAACAGCCAGTATAATGTCTTTGAAAAGACTATCACAATGCATCAACAGTAACATGATATTTTTTTCAAAAATATTTTCCATATGTTGATGCAGTAATTAATCTACTTTTGTCATCAGTACTGGAACAAATTATACTATGAAGTGATAAATCATTGTTTTTGTAGCTCTACATTATAATATATGCAGGTTAAAAAGTTACTTGAATGGAATGCATTAAAAGTAAAATACAAATTCAGAATCACTTGGCTTTCTATTATTATTTTAGGCATCACAGGAATCAAACTACTTGATCAGCCAAGTTACATGGCACAGAGCTTGCTAGACTGTTCCATTTCAAATGGCAGGTAGGATACTCACATTTTAAAATTCTTTCAAAGACTTTATGACCAACAGAAAACTAGCATAAAGATTTTCTATATACAGATTTTGTCTGGGAGAACACTGAAAGATGTGCTCTTTCCCTGAAGTACTGAATAGAAATTCAAAGTAATGATTAGATGCAGTACTATTTCTAACTGCATGGCTTGGCTGTAGCACACATCTCAGATAAATATAAGTAGAATGAGATCCCACAAATATTTCCCTACACATTTTTAGTTAGAAAGGCTAATGTATAAATGTAATTACAATAGACTGGATAGACTTAGTCTTAAAACAGTGTTCAGCAATTAAAATTACTTAAATCTTATTACTTTCAATGGGTCTACTCTGTCTTTGTCCTTTTTTCACTTGATCCTGGGAGAACCAGAAAACCTCAGAATATATATCAGTCAGCAAGGATTACATTTTATAGCTGTGAGAATGTAAGATTTTAGAACTGTGGTTACCTATATATTTTTCTCTATGGTATAGAAAGAAAAATGTTCAGCCAAAGTACTGTGACACTTCTTCCTTCTCCAATAATGACAGATATAATTAAAGTTCATTAAAACGGTTTTTGAGTATACAGCCCTGGGCAGCACTTTTCTCTTTCCTTGAAAAGTTATTGTTGCCCTGACACCAAGAGCATTATTACATGACATTTCAAGTAGAAAGGCCCTTGCCTAAATGTGCCTGGACACTGCAATCCTCTCTCAACCTTAGCAACCCAAAATAGACAGATGGACACTCTGCTTTTAATGCCTTTAATAAAAGCTGTACTTTTAAAAGGGCAATAACCTCCTTCTGGCCCAAAAGCAAATTCAAACATATGGACACTAAAGAGTCAAAATGTGTGGAGGAGAGGTGAGAGAAAAGGGACTTCAAAAACATACCAGTTGCCAAGATGGAAAAAATGCATTGAACTGAAAAAAAGTCCTTAATCTGCTTCATAATTTCTCATTACTCTACTATATGAAGCACCCAATACAACAACAGAGAAATCAGAAGGAGAACAAAAGGAGAAGTAGAAGGAGAAAAATAATCCAACATTTATAGGACAGTAAATAACCTTTGTTTCCTTTCTCTGAAAATTGGAAACTATAAAAAATTCCTACCAATCAAAATAAAAGCCTCTAGCACAAAAGGATGGCAGAAGGGGAAACAACTTCACCCTCAAAAGCCTTGCCTTGACTGTAGATAGTATGCAATATATAATTTATAAACATGGTGTGGTATTTGTTGCTTGCTGACTAGACCCATGTGCATAACCAGAACTCATGGCTAATGTGGATATTTTTATTTCCTCATATGTGGGATCCACAAGCATGCTTAAAGTCTGTGCTGAACCATGCTGGACAGACAGATGAACTGCTGATGCACTCTAAGTGGTCTCAGAGAAACTGGCATATATGTGGGAAGGAAGTTGGAAAAATTCTGAAACTGTTGCTCAGATTCTTAGTATATAGACTGGATGCCACCTAGACTATATCAGACAGAGATGCCAATGCTGTGATTCTGTCTATAAATCATAGGTATTTTCTCTCTCTCTCTCCCCTCTATCATCTATCTATCTATCTATCTATCTATCTATCTATCTATCTATCTATCTATCTATCTATCTATAAATATGCCTGTGTGCATACACATGTGCACATAGAGGAGATCTATAATCTCTCTGTCTGCCTGCCTGCCTGCCTATTTATCTTTGTTGTTGTTGTGTGCCTTCAAGTTGTTTCTGACTTATGGCAAACCTAAGTCAAACCTATTGTGGGATTTTCTTCACTAGATTTATTCAGAGGAGGTTTGCCATTGCCTTCCTCTGATGCTGAGAGTATGTGACTTACCCAAGGTCACTCAGTGGCTTTCATGGACAAGTTAGGAACTGAACCTCTATCTATCTAAAAAACCTAGGTGGAAGGAGCAATTTTGCTATGCTTTTGGACTCTCTGAATTGTTCTACATTGGGGAGCTTACACACACACACACACACACACGTAGGTTGAATATCTCTTATTTGGAATTCTGAAATCTGAATTATTCCAGAATTCAAAACTTGTTGAGATACAATAGAAGTAGCATAGCATGTACTTGTACATTATTAGTGAGGCTGGAAAGAGACTCATCTGAAGAGAGATGCAATAATCTATGAAATGGCAGGAATCCACACTTCCCACCCTTTCACAGAAATATGGTCCACTTCTGTTACCAAGCATTTGGAATCTCTCTCTCTTTCTCAATATATAGGGCTTTTCCTTTACCTCATTTAATTCATTTTTCAATTGCGTTTGTGTGGTTGTATGCATGTGAGCATTCACCTACATATGAGGAAGCAAAGCAAATAGAGGGAGATGAAAGGGAGAGATGAAACAAGTATCATTTTTATGGCATTTTAAAAGGCTTTCAATAAAATGCAAACACAGACTGAAATTTGTAAGTGCATAATGAATATCTCAGAACAGCTATATAAAAAACTTGCATATATTATGAACAGAATTCTGTGCATGCTTTTATTTTTATTTATTTTTTAAAGGCAAATAATCAAAAGGAAAAAATCCTAGAAATTGGAGAAGAAAATGGAAGCTAGAGGAAGGAAAAAATAGAATTCGTGGGAGGAGACATTCAGATTAAAGAGAGCTGAGGTAGACAAAGGAATGCACTGGAGAAATGCTTACTTGTGAGCATTCTTGAAGAGAAACCTTTTATGGGCAGAATATCTCCCTTAGGAGTCTCATTACTTCTTTGGCACAGATTTTGTAAGAATAATTCAACACGCTAATTGTACAACCACATTTTTATTTTTAAAGATAAACTATGCAGTCCAGATAATCCTGATTATGCAGCTAAAATACATAAATTAGAAATGTTCCACATTTCCCCCCTAGAAGGGTAGCTAGAATTTTGTTGATTACATGTCAGCAAAGACAACAGAGTCTTGTGGCATCTAACAAATTGAGCAATTCAACACAGATTTCATAGAATTACAGAATCACAGAGTTGGAAGAGAACATAAGGACAACTTGGTATTCCAAGTTTTCACAACCAGTAAGCAGCTTTGATAGTGGGAGTAATATCCTGTCACAAATTTCAGATGGGACTACTTATAAGAACTCATGTCATTTGGCCCAGAACTATAGCCTTATAGCAGAGCAAGTCTGGTGTCTGAGCCATGTCTGTTTGATTCTATTTTTTTCCCTTATAATGCGCAAACTCAAATACCTCACTGGCAACAAGCTTCAAGAATTGTCATCCACAATCTGAAAAAGATGTATCTCACTATAGTATTAACCATAACATAATAAGTGTGAACAAAGGACAGATATGTGACTTGCACATTATGTGATACTTCAGGGGTAGGCAACCTTTTTGAGCTGGGGGCCGGGTTGCTGTCCCTCAGACAATTGGGGGGCCAAAGCACCATAAATAAATAAATAAATAAATAAATAAATAAATAAAATATTTAAAAATAATGATAATAAAAAAATAAAAAATAGGCATGCACACTCTCTTAGCTCCAGAAAAGCCATGGCAAAACCCCTGTGGAGATTTTGCCAAGAAAAGCTCAAGAACAAGTAATAACTACAATAATCTATATCATCATGGCAGGTGGCGGCGGCAGGGGGGGCTGTGGCAACAGTGGCAGGACCGGCCTGGGGCCAGTCCAATGGCCTCGGGTTGCCGCATCCGGCCCCCAGGCCTTAGGTTGCCTACCCCTGTGTTACTTCTTGTATTTAGTAACTGAAACTTCTCTGAAATGTTTACATATCCTAGTCTTGAGTTTCATTAACTAGCCAAAATTTGGGATTGGATGTTCAATGGAATTTTTAAATATGTAATACTTGGTAAAAGCATTTCTGAACATTTCATTTTAAAAAAAAGTAAATAAAGGGAAAACCAATCTATGCTCCCTTTATTGGTATCAAAGAAAGAATAAGTAGCATAAAGTTATTTGCTAAAATTCATGATAACTAGTTTCTTCTTGAACTATGCAGTGATCTCTCAGATATTCATAACTCTGAAAATTCATAAGAACCTATGAAAAATGTTATTGCACTTCAGTCAGAATACTATAAGAAACATCTCTTTCATCTTATGGCCATTACTGACTCCCATGGAGAATGGGCAAGGTCTTAGAGACCATAACAAATGTGAAACAGGTTTCTAAAGTGCTACATAGACCACCCAAAGTCAGTTCAGAAATACTTCAAAAATTCTTTAAATTTGCCACATTTTAACAATGTATGTCATGGCATTCTGCTCTCATGTCAAATGATTAAGAGCAACAAAAACAATAAGTTATCTGTGTAATGTCATGAAATATAAAGCCTTAAAACAAAATGATTCATTCTGAAACTTCAAAAATTAAAATATGTTTTTATAAATGGACTGAAATAGATGCCCCATGAAAGATCCTGGGACCAGAACATCATCATAATTATTATTATTACTGAATAATGTTTTTAAGAAGTGCTTCAAAATTCTCCTTAGCTCTTTCAACAAATGCCTTGCCCATGAATGCAAGCTTTTCACTTTGTATATGAATAACTTTCTTACCTCTCCTCCTCCACGTACAATAAAAGCTAGTTCTGATACTCTGTGCATGCAGGATCAGTAGCTTCCAATGTGCACTGAGGCAACTGCTCAATCTCAATCTGTAGAAGCAGGCGTCTTCCCTATTAGAAGTGCATTGAGTCTGCTCTGGGTTTCATTCCAAGAACTATTCAAGGTGTTTAATCCTGCTCCTCCAAATAGGCTCAGCCCCTTGGATAGCACCTTTAAAGTCTGGAATAAAACCCAGAGCAAATTCACTACACCTTGGATGTGGAAGTTGCGAACTGCCAATGATCCCAAAGCATGCAGATCTTTTTACTGGATTCAGTATTTTTAGAGAACACAACAATGATAAGGTACATTACTAATCTCACATTGGACTAGAGATGTGAAACATTCCCACCCCCCTTTCAAAAACAAGAGTGGCTGTCTTGACATGACAAGACTGCATTAAATCACCACCCTCCATAAGAGTCCTCAGTTCTGCATGAGAAAAGTGTTTTTTTAATCTTCACTATCAAGGTTTTTGTAGTTTGAATAAAACCGTCTACACACTGACTTCTCCCTTTGCAAAATATACAAACACAGCAAACACAGAGGGGCCATCTAAAGTGATTTTTTTAAATGAAAAACTCATCTCATACTAATAATTTTTAGAGGTACACTCAATAAAGCATTGCACTTTTGCATAGCCATCTTTGGGCCTCGGCAGACGACTAATTGGGTCGTCTTCCGGGCCCGG
>CM034706.1:43960193-43982747 GCA_020142125.1 Phrynosoma platyrhinos | reverse complement strand
ACAGTTCAGTTTAAAGCCCTTCTGATCAAATTCTTGAGACCGTTGGCATACATGGCCAATGGTCATGTACCCAACATGGGTACATTTTAGAAGAAGATTTCAAGTGGTCTCCAGAAAGTTCAAAATGTTTTTGTTTACTTATGCAAGGCTTACTTGATCTGGTTCTTCTATTTCACATGCCCATACTGCTAGTTATGAATAGAATGTTTGCTGAAACATGTCAAACTCCTTTTTTTTGTGTGGTGTTGGAACCCATCCCTATTCTTTCCATGTTATTTCTGCCTCCAAATTTTTGAAATAAGGAAATTTTGAAGAAATAAAGAAATAATTCCTAAGTATACATGTACTTTGGGGCAAAACAGACCACCCCAAAATGGCAGACTGGGGCCACTACAGAGCCATGCACCACAGTGCCACAGCAACCACACATCTCAGCCCCTATCCTCCTTTTTGCCAGCCCAAAAAGCAGCAGCAAATTGCCACTCCTTTATGTGCCATCAAAAAGCTGAATTTTCTGTCCTGCCATGGCCAGAAGACAGCTTCATGATGCTCTGGCAGCATGTGGTGTCTAAACACCACGCCACCAGAGCATTATGAAGTCGCCCCCATGTAAATGGCTAGGCACCTTCCTGCTGGCCTTCTGCCACTTTGGGTGTGTGTGTGTGGTTTGTTTTGCCCTTTGTTAACTGAGGTATACCTGTATATAAGTAAGAATTTTGAACCGTCAAGGCCAGAAACAAAAAGGCAGGTTCTCAAAGCAATATCAAGAAGTGAAACATCTTGGGCCAATCCTAAACTTTCTTGTTCTTCTTTATTGTAAAGCAAGGTGTAGCCCACAGGTGAAATGCAGCCACTCATGTCACCCTACACAATACTTTGAACTTCGGCAAACAGCTTTCCCAGAAGACCCTGGGGGAACATTTTGCTGTCTGAATGTATTTTGCCTCCTTGGGCCTTCTTGTTTCTGGCCATCTAACAGGTTTACATGGACAGTGGTAATCTGCCATTTCGGGACTAAAATTTTTGGGTAGTGCAAGAGGATCAGAGTGTATGTGTGGCTTGCAAAAGTCCAGGAGAAAAAAAATGCCCCTGGACCTTCTGAAATTGTCCAGTCCTACTCTAATGTAAGCTCTGATCCACAGCTATGTCAGCACACATACTTCCTCCCGCAAATTTCCCCCTCTCATATACAGGTGCAGCAGGTAAAGGAAGAAAATAAAAACTCCATTGGAGGGTAACAACAAGGGCTGTATCACCTGCGGCAGAACAAATTTCAGGACAGTGAGAGGGGACAAGATGAAATGTTGCCTTTCAGCTTTTGTTGGCCACAATCCAGTTCAGGAACATACATGCTTACTGTAGGATAAGTCTAAGATATGATTGTCTGAATGTGGCCATAAATATTAATCATATGATGCTCTAAGATAGTATCTAAGGTAATAATGCTGCAAAATAGCGTCCAATAATTTCCTAAAAATAATGCAGCATTCATATAGACTTCTGACATACTGAATTCATACCACAATCAATTGGAAAATGCACAGCTAAAGCCATGTTACCTGCTTTGGCACACCAATTTGTCCTGCTCATACCTGCTGAGCAAATTTGAGCACAATATTCCTGAAAAGTAACTGTTTCAGACAGCTAAACAATATTATGTGCATACTCATTGAACATTTCAAAGACCAGGCATACGAAACTATTTTGTATGATAATATGTAGAGGTTTATTTAGTTCTCAACCTTTATTGTCAATGAAATCTCACTGCTGTTAAAGTACAAGAACTTACAACCAGCCTTGTAAGCACATGTATATAAAGTTTTTGGTTGATACTTATATGCTCCTAATGAAATTCTTATGATTATCATCTATTAAATGACCAAGCCTCTGACAAAGCAAACTCTTGTTTCATTACTATCTTCTCTGGTGGGATAAATCAATTCTCTTGGTTGTTTTGTGAAAACATTTTATGCTTGTCATTGTGCTCTATCCAGATTTAAAACAACTCCAGCTGTGTACACGCTTTCTCCTTATGCATACATATGGCCTTACTATACATATGGCATGCATCCATAATAAGTTTTTCAAAACTGATGTCTATACATGGATCGCAACAAATCATAAGAGACAAATCAGTATTTCTCCTTACAAAAGGCATACACTGGATTCATTTATTTATTCTATTTATATCACACCTTCCCCTCTGTTATTTGTATTTTTTGTGAGACAAAACACCCCCCCATATAAACCTTGCAAGGAAACTTTCCCAATATCTAGATCATTATATCTGGATTGTTCCTACATCTATATCTTTTCTAGCTCTTAAAACATATTTTTAAAAGGAAGAATAACCAGCACTGTACTTAAAACTGCAACCACATCATTGAGTATTATCAAAGCATTTAGATACTAACCATCTTATTTCTAAACGGAAAAATAGATATTTCTGTTTTTCTTTTTCTCTATACAGTATTGCTGCAAATCAAGTTGACAGTTTCAACTAACAATCTACCATGAAGTTGCTATTTTCTTTCTGACGTTTCTACTCTAAAGTTTCTTTCTTGCATATATAGTTACAGATAGTTTGCATTCCATTAGTGAATGTGTGGAATTGAAAAAAGAGTCAACTGGGAGTGCTTTGATTTTGTTATCCTGCAGGGCAGGGGGTTGGACTGAATGGCCCTTGTGGTCTCTTCCAATTCTATCATTCTATCAACCTGAAGTTTGGGAATGTCATTTTTCCAAGAAACAGTCCTTGAAAGTAACAGGTTCTGAAGGAAAACCAAAAAGATTTTTAAAATCTAAGTTTATGGGCAACAAAACAGATACCAAGCATCTTTTTTTCTGATGGCCAAAAGGGTGAGGAAGGCAGATATTGCTAATACTGAACAAGTAAAGAAAATAGCAACCACACATAAGTAACTGGGTACTAATGATGAGAATTTGTTTTGAGTCCACAAAATTTAGAAGCACAGAAATAAAACTGGCAAGATGGATAAAGATTAGTGATTTTAATTAAAATTCAAAGTTTTAAAAATAATAATATAAAATTAGATATCTTAATTGATTTTTTAAATATATATATATTTGATTTAAAATGAAAATTGAGTTTGATATGTAAAAAAGAAAAAAAGTAGAAAATTATTGACTGGAATCTTATAACTGTAAGAAAATTAGCCATTTAGCTTTCGAATTTATTTTGGTAAAATATCAATATTTATGATTCTATCAAGCAAACTGTATGTATATTAACATTCCATGTCATTGTGCCCACTGTTTACAATCTTTTGATCAAAACATTCTGAACACTTACAGTACAATCCCTATATGTGTCATTCCTAGGGTTGCTGGGTAAAATTCGCCCGCAGCAGTGGCAGAGGGGCCTTTCTAAGATCCAGGGAGGTGGCAGCGGTGGGCGAATTTGCCCGGCGCAGCCGCGGTGTGGCCTCCGAAGGCCCCACGGTGGCTGCGCAGCTGCCGTGGGGCCTTCCAAAATGGACATCATTTTGGAAGGCCCCCCACTTGCGGGCTGCCATTTTGTTTGCCAAAATGGTGGCCGTGAGTCGTTTGCACATGCGCAGGAGTACTGCACATGCGCTAATGACTTGCAGTTGCCATTTTGGCAAACAAAATGGCGGCCGCGATGCTCGCGGCAGCAGGGAACACGCGGTGGCGGGGGTCGTCGGCAGTGGTGGCAGGGGTTGACGGGGGCTGGTCAGCGGGGGTCCACGGGCCATGTGCGGCCCACGGGCCATACGTTGCCAACCCCTGTATTAAAGCTACTGCAACCCTGTTCTGTTTTTCATCTGAAAACTGCACCCATTTCACAAAAGAAATCTTACTTCACAGTTAAGTATGGATATGATTACAATACATCAAAATATTTCTTCAACTGTGATATTGGAAAGCTCATATCTTTTGAATTTAGAAGTATAAATTACAAATGAGATGTAACACAGGACTCACTTCATCTACAAGGTACAATAACATCCAAAATCCACTGCAGTAATACCTTTATCAGGCCAACCAAAAGGTGCAAAGTACATGTTGCAAGCTTTTGAATGTCCACTGGCTTCTTCATCAAACAAATATGTTAAAAATCATATTTTTTAAAAAAAATAATTGAGACTGCATGTGGCATGTTTTACCTAAACAGCAACTGAACATTTTCTCAATGCAATAGCATGGAGGTTTCTTAAGAAAAGAAAAGCTCTCTGAATAATAAAGAAACTGGTATAGTCTCATAAGGAACAGAGTCAATCTGGATGTCAAAGGAAGTATCTTTCTGGAATTCAAATTTTATTTCCTGGACTTTGTGGCTTTTTCTCTCCTGGGGCTCACATGGCCAGAGGGAAGAATGGTCTGGCTACATGGATATCCCTCCATACCATCTTAACTGAGAGCATAAACAACATCAGCAACATTTTAACAAAATGCAGTCCTATGTGACTAATTAGCTTACTGTATTCTTAAATAATATGACTTACCTGATCTGGTTTGAAATTTAAAGCAGGCAGCATTATCAGGGGTGCTCAGCGCACCTTTTTTCAAAGACAGGAGTTTTCTGGCTTAAGAAAATAGCCACCACAGTGGCCCTGGGAGCAGGGATGGACCCAGGTGGTTATTTCAGTGGCTAAATCTTTCTGATAGTATCAGGATGCTGCCCACCTTAAATTTTAAACCAGATCAGGTAAGTCGTATTATTTAAGAATGCAATAAGCTTCTAACATCATCGTATTGTTCTTTCTCCTCTATGATTTTAACACCTTTGCCTGATGAAGAAGCCAGTGAATCCTCTAAAACTCACATGTGTTTTTATACATTTTGGTTGCCTCGATAAATGTATCATGGTTGTGGATTTTATATGTTACTCTTCTGTACCGTGCTATATGGCCAACATGGCTACCTCTGTTCATCTATAAGGTTCACCAACAAGGTACATAGTGTGGTCCCAAATTCCTCTCTGGCTTAAATTTTAATACAAGCACAAAATAATTTCCCCTCTCCCAAGATACTTTCAACTACAACTTATAGGGGGGATGAAGATGGCGGCCATGGGCCACCCTGGGAAACGGAAGATTGGGACCAAGGCTGCCCCACACCTTGGCCCCAATCCTCCCTTCTGCCAGCCCTGCAAGGAGCACTAAAATGCCGGTCCTTCCAGAGCCAGCAGAAGGGGTGCATCAAGAGCCGCCATGTGGCTCTTTTGTGCCTAAATTCCGGCGCAGTGCATGACGATGCTGCGCTGGGAGGATGTATTCCGGGTGTGTGCCGTGCATAACGGCGCATGCCCTGATGTCCTCAGAGAGGGGTTGAGGCGTTCGCTGTTCAGCTGCTCATCCCCTTCCATGCCTCCAAGTCAGAGGCCCATAGTCACTAGCATGCCATGGGAATAGACAAGATTGATCTCTATCTTTTGCCTAGCACATTGCAATACAAGTGAGCCCATACAGTTCTGAAGTGCCCCCTTGGGAATTACCTTTCCTGTGGCATATTTCCAGGGGGTTGCCACCGAGGCCCTGGAAGAGAAGGGTTGTCCCTCTATTCTCTTTCTCCATGCTTTCTGCCTCCACAGAGTCATTTAAAAAATCAATGGATGTAAGAAATACAGGATTGGGTAAATGAGTGAGAGAAGATTTTTCTTTGTAGGAAAAGAAAGGTGAGTTTATTTCTGAAGTTGGATTTTAGATTATGCCCCTAGTTAATGTAAAGGTTCTATTTAATTGTATCCAAAAATGTTTTAATGACAAGTTATCATGAGCTGTTGTTCAGAAATATATCAGTTACTGAAATGAGTATCCTGATGTATAAGTTAATTATTTTAATTAGCTATTTCTCCTTTGTGATCTGAGGGCCTTTCTTTATATGGCATTAAATTCATCCATAGTCATGACAACAGTATCCGATTCAGGCTAGCATGGCTAAATCTCTCTCTCAAAAAGGACAGCAATGACATCAAGATTAAAAAAAAGCACCTAGCACATGGGAGATCAGACTGAATAAAGACACAAATGTGGGAAGAGGAATTTTATTTTTTCCTTTTAAATTTCTTTCTGCTGCAGTTCTGAAAAACTATCCCCTCCCCCATATAAATAACATTAGAAAGAAAAGCTCCCATTCATATGGTGTCTGAGGAGGGGGGAGCTAGATGCATCATCCATTAGTATGTGATGACAAGAACACAAAATATAGATGAGTTAGGGTTTCTAAATGCAGCATCAACCTAAACACTTATTGTGGAATACTATCTCTAACCACAATAGCACCACTCAGCATAAAAGGCTTGTGAATTACAAACACAGCCTTGTGATGATCCTATTGCTCCAGAACAGACCACATTCATTTCAATGTTTTCTACTAGCACAAGGATTTTTACTGCTTCATAACGAATTGTTGAATTGTTCTCTTATTAGTAACTTTACAGCAGTATTGAACAGTTGAGGTAATAGCTGAATTTAGATAATAGTTGAGACAGCAGTATGCTATATTCTTAGCAATTCTAGCTAAAATAGGCCCATAAATGTTCAAAGTACTAACAACAGCTGTTAGCTCAAACACACTGTACTTCTACAGTCCACATGAAAACATTCCACAGGCAGATTTTTGTACTCATGTAAACCACTGTTAAATTTAATCCTATTGGAGAACAAGTACAATGTTTATTATCCAATATTCAATTCTCCTAAAAGGATTTTCCTATTAAATACATTCAGTTAAAATAAATCCAGTGTGAAAAAAGAGTAGCAGCAATAGGCATGTTAATTCACTGCATTATAATCAAAAAAGAATTTTGTGGTACCTTCAGGACTGACATATGCAAAACATTATAAGCTCATTTGCACTTTGTCATCAGATATGATGAAGTGTCCACAAAAGCCTCTATCACAATAAATTTGTTAGCTTTTATGGTGTCATAAGACGTTTGGTTTTTTCATTAAAATATTAAGCACAATATTAAGCACACTATTAATTATGCACAGCCTATTCAATATTTTTCTGACAGTTTTTTTTCTGTAACATTAGAAAGAAGAGTTTTTCCAAGCTACACATCTTTTTTTGTGACAAAGGTATCTTACTGCATACCTCTCCCTGCTACATACATTTCTAATGTGCAGTGATGCTTAAGAACAGACTCAGACTCCTTGTTTCACTAAAGCTCATCAAATTTCATCCCAAGTGTTTTTAAAAACAAAAAACATACACCAAGTCAAAAATATAAACATATTCTGAAATCTATTTATTGATTTAAGGTAGGATAGGCAGTATATATTCCTCTTCTGCACATTAATTTATATCAGGTATGAAACATCCCAGTAGAATTTCGGTGACAGACATCTAATCTATCTTTTCTTAATTATTCTGATCAAGTACAGTAACAGTATACCAAAAGTCTTGGGAAAATACAATTAAAATATAATACACTGGACACTAAAGTCAGAATCACCTCCAACAGTGTAGTAGTTTTCATATGCGGGGCACACTGGGCAGGGCTGGGGGTGCTGAGTTCCTGTCTTTAGTAGCTGAAGAGTTATCACCTCTGGCTAATACTGTATTTCATTGGATAAAATGTCTCCTGGCAGTGGATCCTCATAGCTATACTGCACTTGTATGGTGACTGCACATCACTGCTTCAGAAGCCCAATGTGCTTTGAAAAGAAGGTTCAGAAGGATTTGCTGCTTTGTTCTCATGATGTGCTAATGGAATTGGTGACAGAAGTATCTTGTTTTGAACCTTCCTTAAAGACAGCACTGAGATTGCATGCAAGTAATGCAGGAGTAAAAAAAGTAGAAGTTCATGATGCTTGATTAATCATCCCAAAATGGCAACATTTATATGCTCAAAGTTCACTACTTGGAGAATTCTACGAATTAAGATAGCAAAGGTTCTTATACCAATGACCTAACCAATCTCCAAAGGAGAATTTCAAGAACCTTTTTAGTATGGAGAGAGTTCTTAGGGATCTTGTAGCACCTTTCAGACTATAGAGACTATCTCTCTACACCAGGGGTAGGCAACCTTTCCCCTTTAAGGGCCGAGAGACGTCAGCTCCCAGAAGCCTCAGCCATGTTGGCCAATAGTCCCATGTTGGCCAATAGCTCCTGGGATTCTGGGAGCTGAAGTCCCTCGGCCCTTAAAGTGGAAAGGTTGACTACCCCTGCTCTACACTCTTAAAATGGGGCTAAGTCTTTTTAATTGCTCTGGCTGCCTCCTGTTGCATTCTGGAACTTGTAGTTTAGGAAGAGGCATTTAGAATATTCAGCCAGAGAGCTTTTAAGCTTCACGAAACTACAAACCCCAAAATGCAACAGGAGGAAGTCAAAGCTGCTAAAGCAAACTAGCCCCATTTAAAGAGTGTGATGCGATAAGCTTGTAATTGAAGAAGAGAGAGTGGTGGATCAGGCCGTGGCAACCATGCACCCCGGTCCCAATCCTCCTTTTTTCCACACCCAAAAGAGTGGGCAAATGCTGCTCTTTCTGGGGGTAGCAAAAAGCCGTCCTTTGAACTGTCGCCACGGCTCTTTTGCATCCTTTTGGCGCAGCATGTCTGCACATTGCACCAAGAGGGTGGCCTGACACCGCCAACAGTGCAGACGGGTGCATGGCGTCAAGGCAGAGTTGGGGTGGCTGGCATGCGGTTGCCCCACCCCAACTCCAACTCCACCTCCCTTTAGGCTGGTCTGCATCAGTCCATAGTCCAACACTCAAACCACTACACCACACTGGCTCTCTAAACCAGTGTAAAACTGTCAAAACAGACAATCCTTTATAATGGCAAGTTATGCTTTCAAGGAGTTACTATTTTATTATTTGCATAAACAATATTACCAAACACTGCACTACTAATTTCAGCAAGTCATGCTGCACTGGATAATTACAAATCAGAAACTAGTATTTAAGGTATGCATGTTCTGAAACCTGTTTTATATTTAAAAGTCCTTTCCTTACACCCCCCTCCCCCAAGAGAGAGAGAGAGGGTGAGAGAGAGAGAGAGAGAAAAATTTCTAAAAGAAAAATAAAGCTAGTCTTACCCTTTTCTGAAGATATAACAGAATCAAACACACTGTACCTTAAGTCAAAAGAGAGAGAGGGAGAGAGAGAAATAACATAACTTGGATCCTGTTCTAAACATAAAATTCAAAAAAGGTAAGCCAATCTCCATTCAGGCCAAAGGAAATCTGTGCTCAACTATACTTTTTACATGTTCTGCCAGTGCTTAACCAGAAATGGCTTCCAGGTTAATTTTTCTCAATTTAAACAAGATGGGAAGTACAAAAAAAACAAACAAGAATTTTGCTAGCTTCAGTTCCAATTCTACTCTACACAGAGTATCCCTTTTTTTAAAAAAAGGTGTTTTAGACAATATAAGATGGTTCAGTGGGAGAGAGGACCTCAAAAGCTCCAGTTTCATGCACAGAAGCTTCCTGTGTAGCTCTTGGATCTTATCCAAATCATTTAACCTCTGAATTTCAGTGCTCTGAAAATGCTACAATCCCACTACCCAAATCAATTTCTATCCAGAAAGAGTGCTTCCATAGCAGTCACCAAGGCATGCCTTCCCTCAGAGAAGATTTCCTAAATTCATTGATACTGGAATGGTATTTTCTTTGTGTTAAGTTCTGAAGTCCAGTAGATCATCTAATTCCAGCTCCCTGCCCTTCACAAGATGGGTTTATCTGGTTAAGCTGTGGTTGATGAAAATACATATGCTGGGTGAGTGAATACATTCTACCTTACCTGTAAAAGTTATCTGTTACTAATATAAAATTACACAGTACTTCTCAGGTGCCCAATAAAAGGACGAAATATAATGAGGAAGTATACCTACAAAATATAGATCATTATATAACAAATGAAAGCCAGCATGGTGGAAAGATCTGAATGCTGGACTAGGACTCTAGGTTCATATCCCTGATCATCCATGGAAACCCATGGACTAAGCTCACTCTCTCAACCACAGAGGAAGGAAATGGCAGCCTCCCCTTACAAATCTTGCTGATGATAGGTTTGCCGTAGGGTTGCCACATGTTGCATGTAACATGTCAACTAGAGGGCACACAACAACTATAACAAAAATAATACTCTTCATAGCCACACAAACCATTATCTATTTCCTAGTCAAAAGAATGCACAATATGAACAATACACCTACAAAATCTAGAACATTACATAATTACTATCTCCCATGACAGCATATATAACCCTGCATAACATTCTCCACTTTCTCCTATATTAAGCCAAAAAAAATTACAAAATGAATTACTCTACCTCAGTATTTTATGATCAACTGAAATGTTTATGATATGCAGTGTATAAATATGCATACACACACTAGTAAATGATTAAGAAAATATAAATGTGGTTCTCCTTTGTTTACACTGGTAGACACTCTCCTAAAATGCCAATTTATCTCATTAGAGGTGTATTTCAATTATCAGCTTGCTTACTCCTCTCAGTATCCACTTCTTATACAAGGTCAGTCTTACCTTTTCCTTATGAACAACCTCTCTTCTGTATTTGCTAAATGGTCTACTATCTGCCTCAATAGTCAAAGCTTCTTGTGCCAGTCATGACACTCAATCTTATATTATTAGGAATTTTCTATCTGCAAGATTATCTATAATAGTTACGGTACTTCATGGGAAGAACCTAAGTACAGTTGGCCCTCCGTTTTTGTGGGGTATCCGTTCTGCCCCCCCCCCGAAAATGGAGATTAGCAAATATTCAAGCCCCAAAGGCTTGAATGGGGCACGCTCCATTGATTTAAACAGAGGTTGCCCCTCTGTGAATTTGCAAAACCAGGGACCTCAAGTCCACGAGAACGGAGGGGCGACTTAGTTCAGTCAACCGTGAATTAACAATTAACTCCCCTTATCTTATCCATTTCAGGTTTAAGCAGTTTTCCAACCTTTTGGGGGCAGATATTTTAGGGTGGGGTGGAGGGAACAAAATAAACAAATCACACATTGCAAGAACATCTTTGTTTTTTCCTAATATGAATTTTGGAAACACAGATGTGAGAATTACTACAATATAAGTAAAAATTATAAACCAAATGTGGGGAACTAATGGTTATACTTCAATTAAATTCACCACGAAATCTACAAAAGCAAGTTAGGAATGAATTCCCTTCTCAGTTGTGCTGAACCTTAAAGTCCTATCAAGGTCCTGTAAAACTGACTGAAACTTCCTTCTGAGTGAAAATGTTTAGGATATGGAAACAAAATGAGATCTGACATTACCCCAAGACATTCGGATCATTTCATTCACGGTGCAATCCTATACAAGTCTACTCAGAAGTAAGTACCCACTGAGTTCAACGAGACTTACTACCAAATTGCACAACATTGCACCCTCAGCATTGTATTAATGTTGCAGGAATAAATACTATCATAGCCTCCAACATCTCAGCAGTGAAAACCAATACATGAGTGGCCAAGCAACATCTGATGAGTGTGGTCAAAAGGGTCTTTGTGGCCTGTAACAGGAGGGTGAAATTTATTAATGTGGAAGAACAAAACTACTATTTTAAACACAGAAACTTAGGAACTTACATATTGATTTTAGGAAATAATGAAAAATGTAAAAAAACAAACAAAAATAACAAAAATCAACAAATACAATACTCTGTATTGTATACACACACACACACACACACACACAAAACAGTACATGAATACATTTTTGTAAAATCAAGCTGTCTTTATCAGACCCTGCTCCAAATCACAGCTTTCTCTCAAATCCATGCCACTGCATGAGCTCTGTATTAACACCCAACTGCTCTGCCTAATGCATGTTATAGATGAGGTCAAAGCCCAGCTTCCCTATAACATGACACTCGTGTCCTCATCTTGAGTCAATTGTAGCTTCTGAGTCTAACCTACTTCAAAGGGCTGTTTTTAGACTAATAATGGTGGTGGGGGAAATACTATACCATTCTTTTAGCTCCAAGAGATTAAAATGGGTTAAAAAAAGATATAGCTGGGAAAAACTGGTCTTTCATAAAGAAATCCATGTATTCCAGTGGCCTTCCATATGTTTCCCTAAGTTTCTTATGCTGAAATCCTATGTATATTTACCAAAGAGCAACCCCTACTGATAGCAATGGCAAATCCCCTCTGAAGAAACTTGCCAGGAAAATCCTGTGATAGCTGTGCCTTAGGGTCACCATAAGTCAGTAAGGAATTGATGACACCCAACACACACATGGGCACATACACCACACAACCCCTACCAAACTCATTGATGCTTACTTCAAGGTAGAACTATGTATGATTGCATTGTTAACGTAAATGGAACATTGCACTCCAGAAAAAAATGAACTCTTTCAAAGTAAATACAAAATAAATATCACCCAATATTGGCTAAAGGGGAATCTCTTTAAGGAAAAAAAACCCTTGTAAATAGTTTGCTTACCAAAAATTGGGGGGAGGGCAAACTGGGGACACATAGACTCCTTCTAAACCTCCAACAGATTAGCAAATCTTACACTGGCAAAATGTATCTCCACCCCTTCTCTCGTTTGCAGGGGGAGGTAACTGAGGGCCTTTGCAGACTGCCAGAAACAGTGCAAATTGAGTCCACTTTAAGGGTTAGGGTTAGGGAGTCATGGGAACTGTATTTTATTGTGGCACCAGAGCTCTCTGATAGAGAAGGCTAAATGTCTCAGAAAAAAACAATCCCCATGACTCCCTAGCACTAACCCTAACCCTTAAGGTGGACTCAATTTGCACTGTTTCTGGCAGTCTGCAAAGGCCCTGAGTTCAAACTACCTGTTAGCTGCAAAGTGACTGTTTAAGGAGAGAAAAGGAAGGAGGAATCCAGAACCCCTAAAAACAAACTGAAAAAGTAAGAATGCAAAGGAGAAAGTACTGTTTCCTGGCTGGTATGAGACTATTGGAAGCTATGTATTATGCGCAGACTATTTCAAAGCATTCTATCAGCAATCTATGGTAAATCCCCATGAAGTGAAAAATATTAGCTTTCAACAGATACCTATAGCCACATCCTTGTACAGTACATAGGAAAGGAATGGGACAGAGCTGTTTAGTTTGGGTACATTTTTAAAAAAGAAAGAAATATGTTTAGCTAGTAAAGTATAGAGGGCTCTGGAACGAATATTTCATAATGAGACAAAATCCAACTTTGCTTTAGGATTACCCTCTTGATATGCAAATAAATAAATAAATAAATAAATAAATAATCTCCTTATCAATTAAAAGACCCATTTCTATTTATACTGTAAAATTATTACACTGATATAGCAGTTAGATAAAGCCATATAGGAATCTGGAGCATTCTGTGCTTATGAAATTTTAATCACTGGATTATATTATTACATATTTTGATTTCACATGCAACAAACAAGCAAGTTACACATTCTTTACACTATATTTCCAAGTGAAGCATGTTGAAAACAAATACTCTCCAAACACAAAATATTCTGTTATTAAATCCTCTTAATAGTTTGTCCTCTTTTTTTAAAGGTTACTCCTGTAGAACCATGTTTACTAGATTTAAAATAAAGGGAAAAACAAAAAAAATAAACAAACAAAAAATAAAAAGGTAACTGTCTCAATAAATAAAAATGTATTTTAAAGAGATAAAACAGTTGACACTGTATTCAGAGTTAACTATAGATATATACCTGTGTAACAGTTTGTTCCATCCCAACCCAATCCCTGAATTGATTAACTGGATGATTTGCTAATATTTTTTCTTGAAAACTATCCTTGTGGCTTGCCCCTATGAATGCTTAGTTGGAAGCATTATAGTGTTCATTTTAACTTCCAATATGCATGTGTAGGATTGTAATTTTAATTATTTATCACTGAAGGTAACTCACAGCATTTATCACTTTTCATTAGAGACAATTAGAGTCAGAAACTTTTAATATTTTGCAAAATCTTAAAATGCATGCTAACAGATGTCCATTCATTATAGCTACACAAACTTGCAGTGGTCTGTGTATTAGTATTTAACAACCAGTCTGCAGTGCTGATCAGAGTCATGTCACCTAAAGTAAAATTGCAAAGAAAATAAAATGCTAGTAGCTTCTCACAAGAGTCTCATTATCACATGTACAAAAATGTCCAACAGGCAAATTATATTTCCTTCAAAAATTAATATTATAAGATAGTATTCTAGGTTGTGTCTCTAAACCCACTTATTTTGAATTGTTACATTAAAATCATCAGAACTTAACTTACATGTTAGTTTGTTCTGGAGCAAAGGTAAGTGTTCTGAATTTAATTTAAATGAGCCAGTATGTTTAGACTTAAAATCACAGGTCCAAATGCGTAAATATGTTTTCATCAAAGAACAAGAAAAAAAAAACAACCTGAAATCTCACAAGCTAGCTGCAGTGTATTCAGAGAGGCATATTGCTAGGTAAGTATGCATAAGTCTGCCACCTGAGTCAGATAACCTTGCCTGAACAATAGTAGTGCCCAAACATTAATACTGATTAAATTTTGGCTTAATATAGATAACTTGTTTATAGAAACTAAAGAAAAAAAGAAACTATAACTGCATATTTGACTAAGAAAAAAAGAAACTATAACTGCATATTTGACTAAGCATGGCTTGACTAATATGATACCCCAAATGCTATCCTGAGTAGTTTTAAGTTCAAGAAAATAGCAAAGATGCTTTGGATAAGAGACATGGGTGTGGTAGATGAACAGAAATTTGTTTGATAGGTGTTTTCACAGAAGAATGTAATCCTTATTCAAATTTAACAAAGACTTTAATGTATTTTATGTATTGTTTTTAAATATACAATACTTTCTAATGAAACAAAGGTGAAATCGCATTATATAAAATAGTTTTTTTAAGCAAATGGTGTCAAATTTGTTCTATATTTCCTTAATATTCATCAGTACACTGCCATCTTGACTCTACTATTTCTCTGCTCAATTGGGGTACACTTGTAGAAATTCTCTGTCTACCACAGAAATGTGTGCACATGCCCCATGCATTGTAAAACTATAGATCTTGAGATTTTCCACTACTAAACTACCTCTTTTGAAAAATATAAACATGGTATTTAAAGGTACAGTTGTCTTATTTCCTTATTTGCATACACCACAATCCTATTATCAATCTAAGAAGATAAAATGGAAGCACAGGATAAAGCAAATAATATTATTCTGAAAACATTGTCATTCTGAAGAAATTTACTTTCTGTAATTCTACAAATCATTGTAATTGGTCTTTAACCCCATATAGCATCAAGGTTGCAATCTTATTTATAGTTACTTTAAAGCAAGTGGAGCTCACTTCTAGCTAGACAAATAGGATTGTACAATAAATGTAGAAATCTAGACAGCAGCAAAATTTTATCTAGAATATTTTATGTTTAATAGGAAGTTAAGGGCTAGTTTGTTGCAGTGGTACATTCATATGTCAAGATAGTAGCATATCAAGATTCCAGAGAAAGCACCTCCATAGAAACAAGTCTTTTGGACAGAAATCTAGCTGACAGGAAGGGGAAGACTAGCCTAACTTTTCCATCCAATGCTACTTTGTCTGCATCCAAGAGATGGTTCTGGTATGGAGAAGCATTTCATCATCAAGCCTCCTTCTTCAGTCTTAAGTAGTACACATCAGTGTATCACATCAGTGAAAATGCTTTATGCAAAATCATGGGTTGAATGTACATAAAGATGAAACAGAACTCACCTTCTGTGCCATTGGGTGTCATGGAATTATTATTTATATGAGAATTATCAACTTTCGGACCATTAGGAGATTCGCTACTACCACTTAGACGGCTATGAGGGCTGGCTAGATCCTGCATTTCCATAGACCTTTAAAAAAATATAAGCAAATTTGATCTATGCATTCAGTTCTGATTCTGGAAGAACAAACCATGTGCTTCCAAAGTTCATCAATAGCATTAATTTTAATATTTAACATACATGATTACTTGTCTATGTTTTTAACTGAATAAAAATACTTTGATAACCTAGTACATTAATATATGTTCTAAAGTATGTGTCGGATTTCTTTTAAAAATCATGTAAAAAATCCAAAAAGCAATATAGCAGCGGCATTTGATTGCATACAATTTACCACCTAATTACATTTTAATGGGCCTCTAAACCAAATAAAACACTTGAAGACATAGTTGAACCTACAGTCTACTGACAAGGAATGAGATATTCATGATGTATGTGTTTACTCTGGCAAACTACTTAATTGTTCCTCTGTAGCATTAAAACATTATTATGTCTGCTCTCATGTTTGCTTTGTGGATTACATAAAGTATGCCCAATTGCAAATGGATAAGGCCAATACACAATGAATTCATACAGGCATTAGTCTGTCTTAGCACTTTACAGTACTTGAACTGTCACTTAAAATGAAACAAGAACTGAGAATAAGTGCAAAGTTGTCAATATTTGATGGCACATAACTCCCTGTGCTGTATCTTTTAACAGTGCTTAAACCAAATATTAAGATTGCTGTTCATAATCATTTCATAATACACAATTTTGATTTGCTTTCCATAAATAGTATGGGTGCATAAAATAAATAAAAGGCAATACTCAATCACTTAGGGGGGGTTGCAGACTGCCAGAAATAGTGCAAATTGAGTCCACTTTTAGGGTTAGGTTAGTCTAGAATGAAAGGGATTTTCACATAAATAGTTTTAAAACATTGATTCATTCTTATGGAATGAAGACTCGGCTTGCATTTAAGCCCAAAGTTTTCAAAATGCTAATGAATCTTGCTTTCTTAATATTTTGGTGATGTTATTTGGGTTTTTATGGTTATTTGGAATACATCAGAGGAGCAAAACTATGTTGATAAAGTTGTGCACATTTACTTCAGATTAAGGGAAATTCACAATATGTTTTCAAGTATGAATTACACAGTGCTACTGTTTGTGTGCCACAATATTCTTGGTATCAATGCTTGATCTCAACATTACTACTTGGAAATTTCCATATTAAACACAAGTGTCATGTTACTCTCATTACCAAACTGAAGCAAGGCAATAATTTTAATACACATGGAAGTGTATAGATGAAGTATTAAAGATCTAAGTACTAAAAAGAACCACCTATATGCAAATCCTTTCAAAGTATATATCAAAATTACTTTTCAAGGTACCAAAAAAATATTCTCCAGATTAAAATTAAGAACAACACCCCCATCTCATTCCTATGTCGCCACATGAAGGGTTTTTTTTTTTTTACAAGTACTTCTAAAGAAATGATTTGCACAAAAAGTCCAGCTTGATCTTATCCTTACCTGCAAATGGATGAAACAGCAACATCTGAACTGGTTTGGGATTTTTGCACCTGCAAACCAGGGACACAAATAGGAGCCTCTGTTATTCAACATTCATGTCAGGTCTTAATCTAACTAAACAAAGAAATCTTCCTGGGGATGGTAATGCTGTCTTTTAACCAAAAGAAGAGGAGGGGGGTACTGCTGCGGTGAAAGACATATTGTCTTTAAATTGAAGCCTCAACGGTTGTTTCCTCCAGCAGGTCTATCCCCCTTCTGCCCATGTCATGTGGAAGGCAGCCAAATGACGGGATAGTGATTCATCACTTGCCTATGACAGCTGCACACTGGATTACCCCCTCCCCCAATCAACATGCAAAGCAGTCTTGCTAAGGTAGTTTAGGAAGAGGTGCATGTCTAAGGGAGTTCTCAGCAGAGCAACCATATCTAAGGAAAGAAGGTCTAACATTATTCTTCAGCATCCTCTGAAAATCTTTCAGCTTTTGTTATCACTGGCTGAGATACAGCTCCCTCCCACTCCTTGACTCTCCACAGTCTCTCATCCTTATCATGCTAGTTTTCATTTTACCCCACCCCTTTCTGTCATTTAAGTTCAGCTTCCAGCCAATGTTCAAAGATTGCAAAGCAGTGCTGAAGGATTTAAAGTTAAGTGCTGTGCTATAATTCTATAAATTGACTGAGATGTTACTACGTGTCTAACTAGGCCAGAGATTCACCTTTCTCCAGTCTACCCCCTCCCACTTCAGTGTAAATTAAACTACAAAGAACAGTATATGTTTCATATCAACTAGGTATGGAGAAACAACTTCACATGAAGTTTCAAAATACAAACTTTATTACCCCCCCCCCCCGCAAAAAATGTACATGATACTCAAATGAGCACTGTGATCATTTTGCACATTCTCGGTGAATGTGAACATTTCAAGGGAAATTGACTGAATTTTTTTCATCTGAGCCCCTTCATGGCTGTATGATGTTGCTGTTTTCTCTTAGAAAACATGTTTGGTTGGGTTTTTATTTAAGGAACAGCCTTTGTTATCAGTGTTCCCTCCAAAGCCACTAAACATCCAGCAGGTGATAAAGCCCAGGTGAGGACTGGCTGCTTGCTGGCTTGAAAGTAGAAACAAAACTTCTTCATCTATGACACACATTGTCTAAATGTCTGAATTCAGAATTCCAGCCAACCCAAACTGCCTTCTTTTAGATGATCACAGAACAAAGACAAGAGAGATGAGACATTTTAAGTGCCATAAAAGTCATCCAGGCAAATCTCACTTACATGTCTGTAGTTTTTGTTATTTTTAATCACAGACAGAATTACTACTTTAGCAGGAGTATCCCACTCCTTTAAGCAGCCAGACAACATATAATGTTACACACAATGGCAAAAAGCATACACTAGCACAGATAGAAAAACTGAAACTCCCCCTACCCCACTGTATTTAAAATGCTGCATAGTGTGCTTTTTAATAGACCATGGCATGCCAAATAAACTGGAATATCAAATGTATGTTTGTAACAGCTAGGCCATATTTTTTTAAAAGGAAGAGAAAGAAAAGACTCAAGTGTAAAATGGAAACTTTTTACTCTTAACCCCAGAAACTGCAGTAGAATGCCTTTAGGATATGTTCTCTCCTGCTACTCCACTACACCTTGAGTAAATTATAGGTGGGAATGAAGCATACTTAATCGATGTATCTTAGAGGGCCATTTAAAAACAATAACATTTAATTAAACTACTAATAATGTGTATTTATGTTTTCCATCACCTTAATTATAAGTTTATAGTGAGTTACAGAATATAATTTGTTAATTCCATTAATTGACCAGATTTGTAAATGAATTACAAAATATCTATTACCTCCCTCCTTTAAAAATCTATAAGTAGCAGATATTTCCATATGCAGATCATATGCAGATTTTTGTGTATTTTTTGAATGTTCTATAAACTGTGAGTGCTCATATCCAAGTCCTTCATTTTCATTAGTCATACTTCAGCTACAGCTCTTTTGCTTGTTAAAGATTATTTAAACCATGTGTTGTGCATTATGCCATTTAAAAATGATTCTTTAATCAAAATAACTTTAAAACTACTAATCCTTACTTAGAATGGTCAAGTGAATCCACATAGTGGTACAGGAAAAATAAATCTATACTGAGGAATGCAAATGCAGACAACAATTAGACACAGATGTTGGTGGAATTAGTTACAATTTACAAAATGCTACACTTTCAGTGCTTTCAGATTTTTAAAGCCAGTATGCAAAACATTACAGCGTAGTGAGTAGCTTCAATTACAATGCCTAGTTGATAAAGGACAATATATGAATGGGTGGTGCTTCAGCATTATTGCTCCTACTTATTACTACATTATTTGTTTCCACGTAGTCTAATACAACCTTACCCAAAAGTATAGTTTTACTAAAAAGTATAGTTTTATGACTCATTAATCATTCCACATGGTTGAAGTCTGCAGAAATAATTAGAGTTTATCCAAAAATGTAAACATTAAAATGAGAAATAAGATGACCATGTACCATCAGACCAAAAATATCTTAAAGGGTAACTTTTATAGCCCTTTCCCCTTACATGTAAACACCATGTATTAGGAAATTACTGTAAGGTAATCAAATTATTAACTTGAACACACTTCACCTATGCTGCCTCTCAGCACTTAGTATCATGGGGTGGGGGGTGGGGGAAAAGGATAGCAAGAACTATTACCATTTTAGTTAAGCTACGCCAAAATGTGGATTAGCAATAAAATCAAATTTTGATTTGTTAATTAAATATTTAGTTTGACTTTTTTTTACTAATTAAATTTATAATTTTTCACAGATGTAGGTTTTGTTGATATTCAATTTGTCTCTCTCATTTTGTTAAACCTCACATAGTACTCCACCAATCCATTGAATAGCCACATTAAATCTGTTAATACCATGCTCTTCAACCCCAGAAATTATTTCCAGAAGGCAAACTCACTTCAAGAGATCATCAAACAAGACTTAAGGTACACATTTTATCACATTTTCCCTACTACAGAGCTCAGATGCAGGAGAAAATGCATGATTTTTGCACTGTTTATTATACTTTGGTAAATTGCAAATCAAAAGCATCTGACAGAAAATAATGTATAAAGTCAAAAAGTTAATAATGTTCTGTGAAAAGTAAATTGTAAATGGGAAGGGATTCTAAATGTCAATAGCACAGAATAAATATGTAGGTACTTGTCTAAATTATTGGTTTTCCAGACTTTCCCCCCACTTGCTAGAAGCAATTCTTATTAAAATGGCTATAATTTAAAATATTTCTTGTACCTGAAAGAAAAAATTCAAAGCAAATATAGCTCACATGTATGTTAATTTTTTCAGCTACTGAAGTTTGACTAGTCTAAGCCAAAACACTTAAAGACAATATCATTTCCAATTCACTTTTCTCCCAGTTAGACTGTTTTAAAGTTCAGTTTTGATATAAATCATTAACAAATTGGAGTAAAAAATGAAAGAAAACCAAAATTCATAATTCTAGCAGACTACCAAATTCTGTTGTGTTTGGTGCGTGCATAATACATAAGTATTTAAAAATAACTCTAAAATATGTTTTTAAAATTATATCTAATATTATTAAAATAGATTTAATTCATGCCAGATCCTCCTCCCACACCTCCAAACAGAATATATCATCACTTGCCTATGAAACACTTCTGAAATATTCTGACATACAGCTGAAATGTAAAATAGAAGTCAAGTGACACTCTGTGATGAGGTTTGTTTCTGAAACAAGAAAACTGTGACTGTTGGTTTGTGTAGGCAGCAAATCCAGTATAGTCCCTTTCTATGCAGAATTACTTCCAATAAAACATGCATGCTTCCCTTTCTGGAACCACTGTTTTATTAAAATCTCACAATCACACACTGATTTATTCTCTTCTATTTGGATGTCTGAGGTCCCTGCAGCAATCACTAAAGTGAAACAATGGCTTGTTTTCTGAATCTGTCAGGTTCAGGGATTTAAGTTTCCTAAAGCTAAAGATAGTTCATTAAGAACAACCCCTCCTATTTCCAGAATTCATTAATATATATTTTGTTTTACACAAACTCAGTGTAGTGTATTTAAACAATCCATATTTCTCTTGAAACTATGCAAGTCACTGAGGAATATTAAGATTCTAATTCTAGCAAGTAGGCTTGAAGCAAAAAAACAAAATATCCGTGCACTTTCCTAGAAACCATAAAATTACCCCTAAAATTAGCCATTTGAATTTTCTTTCATTCTAAGTGGGCCTGCTTTAAAAAGTGATCAAATTTTGACCCTGTGCTGTTGCTCTCTTCCTCCAAAAATATACATAAACTTGTGCTTGATGACAATGTGACATTATGTAATAACTCCCAAGTTTAATTTTTACAGCTATTGAACAACTTTGAGAAACTAACAAGTAAAACTCTAATGCTAGGCATTAAGACTGATAAACATGCTTTTTTTAAAAAAACAAAAACAAAAACAAAAACAACAGTGATGTTTTAAAGAGACCTCATTCCCGAATTCCAAGTGTCTAAGTTTTCAGCAAAACCTAACCTCACACAACATTGTCAGGTAGTTGTTTATCTTAAAGGTAAAGTTGTTTATCTTGCCAGTTTGATAAAGCCCTCCTTTAAGGTTCAGTGGAGGTTTCTCCCGTATTTAAACACATTTAGCAGGATTTCCTGTTTCAGAATGACCTGTCAAAAATCTTTACCATTCATCCTTCTTCTAAACTCCTTAGATTTTCTTTTGGATTCTGGTGTCTTTCAGCCACGTCTATAGAAGTGCATTTTAAAACACACACACACACACTTAACATCGTGTTATCTTTTTCCAATGAGCCGTCAACGCTTCAGAAAACCAAAAACACAAATCCCAATAAGCAAGTTTAAATTCGAGAGCCACGAGCCGTCAATGAAACATTCCCCAAATTAACTGTATAATAATAATAATAATAATAATAATAATAATAATAATAATAATAATAATTTATTTATTTATTAGGAATGGGGGTGAGAACTGTCCTTAGTGGAAGATTACTCAGACCTCTGGAAAAGTACAAACTTATTTTGCAAACAGATTCGTCTTCCAAAGCTTCAGTAAGGCCAAAAAGGAAAGAAAAACCGGCCTGGAGGGATAGATAGTTTAATAATCTCTCTCCCTGTTTTGCAAGATGGGGCAGTTCTTGTCAACTCCATGCCTTTTTGGAAACAGCCGGGTTTTGTACTTACAGCGACCGCCTTTGCTGCATCCACCACCCGGGTTGCGTACTT
>CM034706.1:43943636-43960093 GCA_020142125.1 Phrynosoma platyrhinos | reverse complement strand
GTGTGTTATAACAGCCTTAGGCGGTGTGTGGCTTATCTGTGGCAACCTTTCCTGGCGCGCAATTTTGTTATGCAAATGAAGGCTCCCTCACGAAGGTATGTGAATGAATAAACAGCTGAAGGGGAAGAATGCCGCCTGAGCGCGCCCTGTCAAGACCCTCCTTTTCTTTTTTGGGTGCTCATTTATCGCCACATTTAATACTTTCGGAGAGCCGGGCTCGGGAAGGTCTTCCTTGCCCTTTCCGGACGACCCTAGCAAGATTTCAAGAAGAGGGAAAGAGATGGGATCCTTGAAAAGGGGAGCCAAGGAAGCTCCTTTTCTGAGGGAAGACGCCTGCGGCAAATGGGAACGCGGAGATTCAGCCGACAAAAATCCCTCCAGACCCAAAATGCTGCTGGAGAAATATATATATATGATCCAGACCTCTTTTTAAAAACCGTGCAAGATTCACGTCTGGACTTGCTTGGATGTGGAATGGATTCTCTTCTATCCCCCCCCCCTCCTTTACTCCACAGTCTAATAAAAAGGACAAAAATACGAATAGGGGAGAGAGAGAGAGAAGGGGGGAATCAGTTCTGAAATGTTTAACCTGCACTAAACCCTGCCCTGTGCCAACATCAAGCAACCTGACACAATAACCACAAACCTTTCAACAGTTCATAATGTACAGATACAAATGGCGGTGGGCAAAATGAATCATTCGAACACATTTCTACTTGGATTTCCTTCTCTTTTTTGGGGGGGGGGAAGTAATTCTACCTCGCCCTTATTCATATGAAATGTTCAGACTTGATTGTTTTAATTCTTGTATCTGTTTCTGCTGTTATTTATTTATTTATTCTTTGTGTACATTAAAAAACCACACACACACACACAACAACAACAACAACGGAGACTAGGAAACAGACACACACAGATCAGCAAAAATATCAACGACTGTTCAGATAGTTTGAAAATAATTCTTTCCCTAAAGTGTTGTCATATAGAAGCATTGTTGGTCTGAAATTCTAAACAACAAAATACAGGAAAAGGAAAACGACTGCAGTGTACCAAAACCGAATTACTCAAATTTAACATAATCTTTCCATTTCTAAGTTAACACAGCCCCACAGGCCAAATAATTTTTCTCCCATGGAGGGGGAAAAATTGCACAAATATTCCCATGGAGGGGGAAAAAATTGCACAAATATTGCTTGGACAACTTCAAAAAGCTAGATTTGAACTCGTTTATTTTGTTCTGCTATTGTAACTAAATATTGAGAGTAACCTTACCTTCGGTTAATAGATATCGTGAATAGAAGGCATTCTTATGAATGTAAAATATTTTGTCGCTTCCATGTCCAACCAGTACATTTTCTGAAGAAAACTTGGTGATAAAATCCTAGAAGAAAACCATTGTACCATTATGGTCTTGAGCCGATACACCTAGGACATCTCTTTCACTTAGCCTTAGCAAGGAAAACGTAATAGGATAGACAAGTACCATATAAGGAAGGTTAAGGTCAAAATCCACATATTTCTATTGGTTCTGTCCCTGCAGCCAATATAAACAGAGGTACTTGCTTTTTGAAATGTATTTCTTAAGTATCATGCTCAATGTGTATTTATAATGCTTCATCATATGGCACTAAAAATAACTTTAGGCAAGACTGTACTAAAATAAACTGATTCTACCTAATGATTTGCATTTTTTTTACAAGCAATCTGTTAGCAGAATCTGCTATAGATATTTAGCAATATAGATACAAAAAATTAAAAACAACAACAACATCAATACCTTGTTTCCCCCAAATAGAAACAAGTTCTATTGTTTAACCATATAGTACAAAGAATGGCTACACAGTATATGTAGATACTTGATTTCTTCCTGTGAAATAGACTTGTTGATAATAAATTTGTAAGTAGGCAAAAAGGACAAAAAAGTAAGGCAACATTCTAACAATTTGGATTTCTACAATGGAAATAATTTTTGCCAGGGAAAATGCCATTTTATTAACCAAATATAGATTTTACTATGGATATTTCTGTTCTGTTCTGTTTAAATTAGTTGGAGTTTATTGGATAAATGTCTACATGAAAATCAAATATACCCAAATATACACTCAAAGTGGGATAAGTTAAGTAGGTAAGTTTATATATAAGACAGGTGCATTTTGTTGTTGTCAGAAAAGAGTGATTTACTTTAGATTTTCAAGATATTCAACTGTTAATATTTTCACAATACCTTGTTGTTAAAGGATGCACTAACTGGTGTTGTAAAGGATAAGTCTGTACAATGTTAAGCTCCTGATCTGACAATTATGTATGTGTAATTATTTGGCAAAATATCAGTCACACCTGAAATATGTGTTTCAGCACAAACATCACTGTTATAGTGCAATTCTTGCCAATCAATGAATTAGCTATAGTATTAATTTTTTTGGGGGGGGGTTAGAGTGGAGAGTTGCAGATATTTGATCCTTATGAATCTGTTTTTCAATCCCCCCCTCCAGCTGTGGCTCCCCCTCTTCATGACTTTATATAACTTGATTGTTCAGCTGCTTCTTCAGGTGGAGGAGTGTTAAATAATCCTTTTCAACACACTATCCTTCTTTATCTGTGAATGACCACTTGATATTCTTTAGTTCATAGTATCTATGCATAACTATTTGACAGTAAATTGTATTGAAATTAGTGGGACATAGTCCACACACACACACTTTGGATTAAGGTGTGAGACAGTGATTCTTAGGAGTATTAGGCTGTGATGCAAAGCACATCTTGTTCAACATTAAAATTCCACTAAAATTGATGTAGTTGACTTTTATGCATATGTATTATGTTAAGTTATGGAAAGGCCTACTAAAATCCCAATGACATTTTATTTTACTTTATTTTTAACAATGTTTGTGTAGAACCTCATGTAACACATTTTTAATTTTTTTAAAATTGTTAACATATTTAAGGGCCACCCTTAAATTCAAACATTTCAGTGTTTAATAATAATTCAGTGTTATAAAGCAACAATGAGGAGGGAATATAGCAGAGGAAAGATTTGTACAATCCAACACATTTGACAAGTGTAAACTACCATGGACTAAAGCAGCACTATTCAAAGTGGTGGCCCCTGGACTGGAGCCAGCGCTTGCATCATTGGCCCCAAATCCATGGTAAAGAAAGAAACAATGCCTGTTGAGCACAGTACATAGAGAGATCTTATTGCAGCTTTGAGACTAACTGAAAGAAAGGAATTGGCAGCACGAGCTTTCATAGACTTCAGTTAAGCACAGATTTATTGCCAGTCCATGGCGTATTGGGGAAAAAAAGATTGCCAGTCTCCTACATTTGACAGCCTGAAAAGCGCTGATCTAAAGGAAACTAAATTTTTCACTTGACTCATAAAAATCTCCAGGAAAGACTTATAGCAATTTCTTTGGGGAAAAAGAGAGCAGGCACCACAACAAAGAAGGCTCTGTCTAACACTAGTTTGGGTACCATCAGCAGATCACATTAAATTTGTGCAATAAGAGAACAAGGGTTTTTGGTTGCGGTGTGTGTGTATGTGTGATCTGTTGTTTTTTTTGTTTTTATTTTTTGTATTTTGCAATTTGCATCTTGAATAGTTTACAAAACTGATATTTTGGGAGGAAATGCAATGCTAATTTCTACCTAAAATAGACCCACTCAAAGGGACAAACTAAATCAAAGACCAGTGAGCCTATTCTAAGAAGGCTTATGTTGGATGTAGTGCTTCAAGCAGCAAATTACTCCATAAGTAGTCTTTGTTTAACATAGCTTGATAGCAATCAAATGTTGTGACTGTGTTGTTGTGTACCTTCAAGTTGTTTCTGACTTATAGAGTCCTTAGGATAACCTATCACAGCGTTTTCCTGGAAAGATTTGTTCAGAGAGGATTTGCTTTTGTCTTCCTAGTCTGAGAGTGTGACTTGCCCAAGGTCAGCCAGCGGGTTTCCATGGCAGAGCGGGATGCTGGCCTCCAAAAGCATAGTCCAACATTCAAACCACTATATCATGCTGGCCACTTGATTGTTGTTATATACAATGTGCAATTACCACAAAGTTGTGGTGGGCATATTGCAGTATACCTACCTATATGGAAACAAAGGTGAAGACATAGCTTAGGGGCATCTCCTCCTAATACATAGGAAATGTTTGTTTGCTTTATTAGTATTTTGCTTTTGCTTCATGAAGGCAACATACATGGTTCTCTTCACCTCCATGTTATCCTCACAAGAAAAAAAAGTGTCATCATATATTATTTTTCCCATTGTTAAAAAGATGTAGAGTGGGATCAAAAGAACTGTGTTAATCACACATAAATTTAAATATTTCTGAACTGCAGCCCCAAATTGATTTTGAAAATCAGTAGCATTCCAAAAGGGGATGCTTCTCCAGTTGTGGACACATTGGATAACAGATTCAGTTCATCAGAATCTCCATGTAAGATTACCAAGGCTACATCCACATTGCAGAAATAATCCAGTTTGACACCACTTTAATTGGCATGGCTCAGTGCTATGGAATTCTGGGAACTGAAGTTTTGTGAGCCATTTAAATTTCTTTGTCAGAAAGCTCTGGTGCCACAACAAACTACAATTCCATGAATTCCATAGCACTGAGACATGGCAGTTAAAATGGAAACTGGATTTTTTTTCTGCAGTGAAGATGCAGCCCCAGAGGACAATAATAAGCCAATAATTTATTTTTCATTTTCTAAGCTGTTTGGATCTAACTTCTCTGAAACTGAAGAGACATACTCAGACCCAGCATAGCAGATCAACAAATGGAAGCATAGCAGATCCATGTATGGAAGCAGATCCATGTATGGGAAGCCTTGACTGGTTAAGAAGGCAGAATATGTTCCCACCTTCCTTTCTAACTCTACCCTTCTATGTCCCATCCAATGCAAAGCAGTAAAGGATTTGATGCACCAGAGTTGTTTCTAATATCTGGAAGCCAAGGAATATTATTTTTGCATTAATGATTCACTTCATTGATCAATTATACTTTCTTGTTAGCCTGATCTTCAGTCAAAAGTCACTCAGAGTAGCTTGCATCCATGAAAACAACAACAGTAGAATTAGGTAAAAGAATTAAGAACTAGTAAACAGAACATTGGGCCTTTGCAGACTGCCAGAATGATGCAGCTTGAGGTCACTTTAACTGCCCTGGCTCAGTGCTAGGGAATCATGGGAACTGTATTTTTTCTGGGACATTGAGCCTTCTCTGTTAGAGAGCTCTGGTGCCACAATAAACTTGATTTCACATTATTCCTTAGCACTGAGCCAGGACAGTTAAAGTGGCCTCAAGCTACAGACTTATTTTTGGAAGTCTGTAAAGGCCCATTGTCTCAGCATAAACATATGAATTGGATCCAGTTATGAATTGGATGACTTAGTACAGGGGTAGGCAACCTTTCCCCTTTAAGGGCCGAGGGACTTAAGCTCCCAGAATCCCAGAGCTATTGGCCAACATGGCTGAGGCTTCTGGGAGCTGAAGTCCCTTGGCCCTTAAAGGGGAAAGGTTGCCTACCCCGACTTAGTAGATTACTGCACTATATTCTTATAGTACTGCTATTCCACTTTTACTGCTCTGGCTGTCTCCTGTTGCATTCTGGGATTTGCGGTTTAGGGAAAGGCATTTAGAATTCTCAGCCAGAGAGCTCTTAGGCCTCACTGGACTACAAACCTCAGAATGCAACAGGAGGCAGCCAGAGCAGTAAAATTGGAATAGCAGCACTATAAGAGTAAAGTGCATTAATCTATGTAGTCATGCTTTAAGTAGACCAAGGGCCTTTGAAGACTACCAGAAATAGTGCACACTGAGTCCACTTTAAGGGTTAGGGTTAGGGAATCATGGGAACTGTATTTTATTGTGGCACCAGAGCTCTCTGACAGAGAAGGCTCAATGTCTCAGGGGGAAAAAAACAATTCCCATGATTCCCTAGCACTAGCACTAACCCTTAAAGTGGACTCAATTTGCACTATTTCTGGCAGTCTGCAAAGACCCCAAGTGAAATCATTCAGAGCTATGTTAATAGTTACTAGGTTGTTTCATTGATTTAAATGGACCTATAACTTCATAGGGCTCAAAAACCTGGAGCCTATTCACACTGTTGAATTATAGCATTATGCGTCCACTTTAAGTGCCATGATGGTTCTGTCTTACTGGATCCTAGGATTTGAAATTTAGGGAGAGGTATGGAGAATTCTCAGAGAGCTCCAATGGCTCACCAAACTGAAAGCCCCAGGATTCCACAGGATATTGCCATGAACATTAAGTCAAATATAGCAGTATAATTGTGTAGTATGAATGGGTCCATGTGCAAATAAAGCAGTCTTCACTGGCACCAGAAAGATATAAGGCTTTGTGCCTGATTAGACTTGTGAATAACATTCTATAACTAAAACATGAGAACAGATAAGAGTTACTAACCGCCTTACCTCCAGTGATGTAGGTGGGATCTGAAGGACTTCAAAAGACAGTTTCAGATAGGTACATTATATGGGAAATGGTGATCCTTCATGTATGTCATATACATGGTCACAATTTGTGGCTTCCCTTGAATCTTCAAAGATTCAAATACATCAGCATTCTAGTAACTCTCATGTGTCTTTTCGTTTTGCATCTTTCTGGTTGGTTCTGTAGTTCCAACAAAAGTAGGTCTTAATAGCTGACACTTCTTTGTTTACACGTGAGGAAGGCTCACTGGGATAAAGTATTCAAAGATATAGTCATGTTAGTCTTTAGAATCAGTAAGTAGAGAGATTTTGTAGCAACTTTGAGACTAAAGAAAAGTTGGCAGCATGAGCTTTGGTATCCATAAGTGTCCAAATGCATCGGAGGAAGTAGACTTAAGCCTACTAAAGCCTATGTTGCCAACTTCTTGCTTTCAGTTAGTCTCAAAGGTGCTACAAAATCTCTCTACATACTGGGATAAAGTATGTAAGCTTTTGTCTCCTGCTTGCACTAGAGGTCTGAGGTTGAAAGTTCCTCTGTTATGCCATTATAAGTCCACTATAACAGGGCCTGATATCAAAGCCATATTTCTGGAGCCTGTGGACATTGTCGGTGCCATGCCATTATACTTCCATCAAGTAAAACAACTTTTATTGGCTATAATAGTAGGAGTTTTCTCAAACACAATGTTTCAGTTACCCTACAAGTCACTTAATATTGAATAATAAAATACAGTTCAGGACACACAGATTCATTTATGTAACTTTACTCTTATACATAGTTCCACTGAGGTCTAACACTCACAAACCAAGTTGTGCATACCACTTAACTGTCCAAAAGACCAAGATGAAAACAGACCAGAAACATTATAGGCTCTCTACAAAACATTTCTTATAATGATTTATATTAACATTTTAATGTATTCTCAATATGAAGGGGAGGGAATTTAATATAATAATCATTTGCCATATGAGTTGACAGTAATTTGGTTATTAGTTTTAATAAAGCACTCAGCACAGACAATAACTGTGCTTTCTGGCTAGATCATAATTATTATGGGTGTACTTTTCCAAATACATTTAATTGTACAAAAAACAACAGATTGAATTATAATTGCTCAAATAATCAGATCTTGTCTTATATTTTATTGCTTCATTGGACCCCACAAAAACAATAAAAGAGGATTTGTATGCATGTGATTATGAAATATTGGCTAGCCTTTTAAAATTCTTAAAATGAAAAATAAAAACAGGCTTCATTTTTATTTGTTAGAAAGGATAAAAAAGAACTAGCAAAGGATGTAGGCCCAACCAAAGCCAAGTACTTTTAAAATTGAAGTACTTTTAAGATCAATTGATCTCAGCTCTTGATTTAAATGAGAAAAAGAGAGAAGCAGATGATAAACTGCAGTTAAAAGCCTAAAGGCTTTTTAAAGTGCTTAACTTTAGTTGGATTGCTTTTAGTATCTGAATATATTTGTTCACAAAAAAAAGTGCCTGACAGTCTCCCACAAGTTACACCATTTATATATCTGTAATTTGTCATGAAGTGATAAATGATCTACATGTTCCTTTTAATACATTAAGACACTCCTCTATTTTCATTTTCTAGCAAACATTTATCCACACAAATGGATAACAGTTCTCTTTACCTTTGAGAATTTTACTTTATTAATATTTCCTGTTAGTGCTGCTGGATCGAGACTTGGGTCCAAAACACACTGCAGAAATCCAGTTTGAAACTGCTTTAACTCCCTGGCTCAGTGCTAGAGAATCCTGGGAATTGTAGTTTATTGTGGCCCCAGAACTCTCTGACAGAGAAGGCGAAATGTCTCACAAAAGTACCATTCCCAGAATCCCCTATCACTGAGCCAGTCTTATTTGGGCAGTGGATTATTTGGGCAGTGTGTTTTAGACCTTAGTTATATTTAGAGTAGATTCACTGAAATCAGTGGAACTTAAAATAAGTCACTACTAACACAAGTCCCATTGATTTAAATGGATTTAACTCTAGGCACAAGAAGTTATGGATCAATTTTTAAAGAGACTATCCAGATCCACCCATCCTGAATACCCTTTCCCCCATTGTCATCTGTATAATTTATGCACAAGCAATTCCATGAAGCACCACACTTATTGTGAATGTTGCTACTGACTGCTTTTTTCCAGAGTGTGAATTGCACCTACTTTTTAGGACTTTAATGTCCAATTAATTCTAAGGGGAGAATTAATTACACAGCTAATTTGCACCTATTGCAGTCCATAAATAAAATTTTGAATACCTCATGCTTATGAGTGTCTGAGGGAGCTAGTCTTGTAAGTGTGTCTAAACAACTGGCCTTCAATTGATGTCCCAGCTGAGAATGTCTGGATTGAAATTATCATTAGATGGCCCACTAGTGTTACACCTCCATCTACATTTTCTTATTTAATTTCAAATTAACCACATTGACTTGCTTTGATTCTTAATAATATACACAATTTTAATTTTATTTACTAAATAATGCATTATTTTGAATGCAAGGCCAAAACTCCAGACAGTATCAAGAGCACCAAGATATGAGAGTCAAAGTAGTAATGATATACACAGACCTTACACTGTCTTTTTAAAAAACATGCGTAAAATTTAAGCATTTATAATTGCAAAGCAATGGTGGTGGTGGAGAAGCCTAGCACTTCAAAGTTTTTTCCCTTCCCCCTTCCTTCCAGCAGCATTAGCTCCATTTCTGCAGTCTCACAAATCGGAAAAAGAGTAACCTCTAAAGCTGTTTTAGACTGAAGGTCAGAATTCAAAGGACTGGTAACTTAATCCACAGAACACTGCAATCACATTGCTATTGGAAACACACCGAGGAGCACTAGTATTCTAGATGTTTTTCTTAAACTATGCCAATAGGTATACAATCTAGAGGGTGTCCCCCTCTGCCCCCCCAGTAAAGTTTATGTAGACTCATGGTTGCAGGAGATCGAGTTGTCTTATGCACTGAATATTACTTTAGTGCTCTTTGAGGTGAGGAAACTTCACTCTATGTTACGTGCTAATGAAAGCAAGAGCATTGGCTTGTTTATCTAATACTTAAAAGAGTACTTAAAAGGCACCCCTTCCAGCCAAGAAGTAAATAAAGGCTACAAGGTTATTGATCCTTGGACACCTCCATGGTGCTAATAATTAAACAAAATAATAATTAAGCCTGTTCTGTGCTATATTGTTCAGGAGAATATTTCTACAGATTTTTCCTTACCCTATTAATTCCAAGCAGTTCATTTTTGTACAGAATCAGGTAAAATGTCCACTCTTTTATGAGAAACCACATTGTCCTTTTCTCCCCAATCAGGATGAATACAACCCAAGCTAGGATATAATGAATATTCAGCTAGAAATGTATTATGTGTAGACTTTTCAGAGGGTGATCTAAAGATACAGTGGTAATATCTCAGAAAGTCCACTCCATTAATTTTCCTAGCCCAATATCTTTATAGAAATGGAAAGTTAAGGAATCATATATGTCTTAATTTCATTTGTAAATGGGACTATTTAGGAATTCTAATGACAATGCTTCATATATCTATGATGAATGTTATGTTTTTCTCAAACCAAATTAAGAAGAAAAATATATAAAATCATGAGACTCGTCTTTTTAAATTCTCTTTTATGTTTAAATGGATGAAAATTAAATGAACAAAACTGAAAAGACTAAACAAATGAAGTCAAAAGGACATTTTGTCCTGTATGTATATATTAAAAAGCTGTTACTGTGCTAATTCAGAGAAAACAAGTAACTGAGAAATGGTAGGAGGACAATCATGGTACTGGTATTTTGTCAAACTCTGCTGGCTGGTCTATAGAGTTCCAATAAAGCTAAAGTCTAATCAGAGAGCTGTTGACTTTTCATTCCTGTCTCTGGAAGTCAGAAATGAATTAGTTCCTGAATAGAGACTAAAGTGGGATTTAAATACATCTGGTGGATTCTAAACAGAAAGTAAATTTACAGTGTCTGGGATAATTTTGATAATACTGTTTTACACATAAAACATTTTTCATCTGACAAGATTAAGTAGTAAATTAAACCATGTGTGTGTATGTGCCTTCAAGTTGCTTATCAGCTTATAGTAACCCCATGAATTCCATAGAATTTTCTTAGGCAAGGATATTCAGAGATGTCTTTGCCTGTTCTTTCCTCTCTAGAATATAGCCTAAGATACCTGGTATTTGGTGGTGGTCTCCCATCCAAGTACTAACCAGAACTGATCCTGCTTAGCTTTCAAGATCAGAAGGGATCTTGTGTCTTTAGGCTATTTAATAGGCTATTTAAAGTAGCACTGAGAATATATGCTACGGTTTGTTAAATTTTAACTATTGTTTACCGTTTGACTTTTAATTATATTGTTATTTAATACTGTTTTGAGGGGGGATATCTTGTCATTGTACTGTTTTAAATTGTAAACCGCCCGGATTGGGTAACCATTGGGCGGTATAGAAATAAATATTGTTATTGTTGTTGTTATTATTATTATTATTATTATTATTATTATTTAGGCTTGAAATTAACTAGTCCAGTCTTTAGAAAGCTAAAACCCCTTCTTCAGGGACAGTTATGCTACATGTATGGCAAATAAGAGAAGCATAGAGGAGAGCTTTTGATTTATCCCTCACCCACTTGTAGAACTTCTACATATTTTGGATAGAAACAACACAGATAAAATATGGATATTCCTGTATATTTTTGTGTATACCAGTCTCACCTGGGCTCTCTTACCATCCAATATCCCTGGGAACCCTATCCATAAAATAGGTTCAGCTACTCAACAGCTCCTTTAATATTTGGACTGAAACCCAGAACAGATTCACTTTCACACTGACATGAAGCTACCAGCCACCTTGTGTACAGGCTTTGCACTGCAACAACATAAGTGGATACAAATCTTCATAATTACAACCTCTTTTACACAGGCTTCTGAAACAAGGTGCTCAAATCAGGGTGTGGGAGAGAGGCAGAGAAGGCCCACTTTACACACATTTTATGATGCCACTTTAGCTACTACATTTATAATAGGCATAATTTGGCTAAAATTGGGAGAGTTGAAAAAGTGCGCTTGTGGGTTTCATTAAGAGCACCCATTCATAACCTACAATATTTCTAGCACTGTAACCCATTTTAATTCCTTTGAAATGTACATGCCATAGCAGTGTAACAGAATGCTTAATCCCATATGGTTGCTAGTCTGAAAGATGGAGAGGGCTCTGATCTTTTCATCATTGTGTTGAAGAGGGAATTTCAGGAGGTGTTGTTTGCTGTGCAAGCAGGTAACAAGCAAGAGCCGCTGAAATTCCCTATTCTAGACTACTATTAAAGGTATTTTCCAGTTTTTACTCTGGCAAGTTTATAATCCCATAAAATAATATTATGTCTCATCATAGGGCTTCGATGATAACAACAAAAATTAAGTCTACTTATAAAACAGACACAACAGGAACATTTGTTAATTTCTTTAATGCATATGGCATTACTCCTAGAATTACTCAAACATGTACCAAAAGGGTACCCTATTTTGGAATAGTTGTGCAGCCCTAACCACTATAATCCAGACTTCCTCCTGTCTGTGGTATACTGCACCTGACCATGTTTAAAAACAACAACAACAACAACAATTCCTGCAACTGACCAGATATTAACTTCTGGTATCAATTAAAGGCATTTTCAGGGCTAGGAGAGGACCAGGGTGGTTCTTTATGGCCAATCACATGCCCTGGACACACGTGGCCATTTTAGGCCATTTTAGTGTGTGTGGCTGAGAGGGAATGATCTCAGAGAGCAGGGACCTCTGGTGGGCTGCATTTGGCCTGAGGATCACATATTTCCTGTCCCTGCTCTGGTTGTCTAGTAAAAGGCTTCAGTGTCCTAAGATTTCCTCAGCCAAAGAGCTTGGGTTCATGTCAACTGCCTGGGTCATCTCCCCGATTCCACAGGTAGCATTTCAAAAAGACTGAGCAGGATTTTGACAAAACCATCACTTCTAGCAGCTGGACAATACCCTAAAGCAATGCTGCTCAAAGTGATGGTCCATGGGTCAGTGACAGTCCATGAGCCATTACCTGCTGGTCCCTGGAGTGATTCCAGGAAAGAAAGAAAGAATTATAGCCAATGGGCACAAATGTGGTTCCAATCTCTGGCACACTGGAAGCAAAACAAAAACAAAAACTTGCCAATCCCCTACATCAGATAGCTTAAGGAGCACCGTCCTAGAGCATTAAGAAGCTGTCTCTAACAACAGGGCATTTTAATAAGTCACAACAAGTCTAAACTCCATCAGGTACCTATGGGATGACAGAGTTCCTTCAGACTTCCCTACCTACAGACCAGTTTAATTCTATAGCAAACACTAGGTCTAGACTAGAGTGTGCCCTGTTCCACATGTATTGTTGTTGTTAATTGTTGTCAAGAAAACTTTAACTTATGGTGATCCTATGAATAAGAGACTTCCAAGTCACTCTGTTACCAACAGCCCTATTCAGGTCTTGCACTCAGAGCCATGACTTCCTTGATGGATTCTATCTACCTGTAATGTGGTTTTCCTCTTTTCCTACTGTCTTCTATCTTGGCAAGCATAATTGTCTTTTCTAATGTGTCATGTCTTCTCATGATTGCTTCTAACACAACTACCCTTCTCATCACGGCACTATTTTTCCATGATGGTGGGACTGCATATTCCTGTGAGGAAAGGGGTTATGCTGGTGGTAACATTGCTGTTGGTAGGGTCTCCACATTAGACAGACCTTTGCTGAGGAGCCAGATCAAATGTGCCAAACAGCTACTGAACAGCAGCACTAATGAAAAGTGAGACTATCAAAGGATCTCTCAGAGACAATGGCAATGGTTAAAACTGGTTAGTATTGTGCAGAAAGGGACACCAGTAAGACCATGTTTGAATGTCTTTTCTCATGAAAACCCTATGATGAGACAGTTCCACATGCAAGGCTACATATTAAGCTAGCTTGCAGTTGTCATAGAAACCCATTAAATTCTGAGTTGATAGAAGTTACTAAATGTGACACAAACTGCTTCAATATTAAAAATAATATTGCTATTTTAACAGTTAATTTGAGATGACAACTTCTATACTCTCAGACAGGAAGATGACTGGAGAGTATGATGATCAGTAAACAAAATAGTTCAAATCTTGTTTCAGTGTCCACCATGATGTGCACACATGCAGCTCTTAGTGAAAGCTAGATCTCATAAAAGGTGTGGACTATAATAGTCCACATTGGATCCTGCACCTAAAAAACTGGTGGGCATAGCTCCTCACTCACCCAAAACTGTATGTACACTACACAGTTATAATAATTTAATATCATTTTAACTGTCATGGCATCATCATCATGGCACTGATGAGGTTCTCAAATGTAGTTCAAGGAAGTGTATATTACCACTCCAGCAGGGAATTCAAAGCACCATACCAAACTACAAATCCCATGATTCTGTAGGACGAAATCACAATAAATAAAATGATCTCAAAATGCTATAGCTACGTGGTGTATATATGCACTGGTTTCAGTGAGACCATAGGGGATGCTTTGATTTTGAGTTCCTGCATGGCAGAGGGTTTGGTTGGATGGCCCTTGTGGTCTCTTCCAACTCTATGATTCTATGATCAGTTTGCTCATCAAGGATTAAATCCTGGATTTCAAAAGTCTTACTATTTACTGATTTTGGCATTTAGCAGGAATATTTTTAGATCTGCTACTAGGAAGCTAGTGTTTTCCATGATGACAGTTCCCATGATGACAAAAGCTCACTGACTTTCTTCCTGGGGAAAATAGACTCTCCCCCTGTTTTTCTCTCCCACTGTTGCTGTTAAAGTTTCAAGTCTTATTCCCTACCCCAGAAGCTGTGAACCCAATTCAAACTCTTTGTACTTCTGCTTGGAAGTGGATTTCTGTCTTGATGGGTTTCAGTACAGCCTTTAGAAAAGGAACTGAGAAAAAAAACCTGAAAAATAAGTGTGATCTAAATGTAGAAACAAAGATTGTAAAACCTCTGATTCCTCTGGTCCTCAGAGGAATACTCTGGTCCTCAGAGGTGATATTTACAAGTCCTGCCCTTCCTCTTTGGAGGCCCAGATGGCCTGCCAGGCATGCTCACTTTATAGTTTTTGGCATCAAATGAACATTTTTATTCCACCAGCCTTTAAATATTTTGATTGTGACAGGTATGGGTTTACTGGTTTAAGAGTTTGGGCCATTTTATATTGATATTTTTATATTGTGGTTACATGCTTCATTTTTTTTTATTTTATTATTGATTTCATATTGTTGTAAGATGCACTGCATAACTTTATTCCAAATCACCACTGGACAGCTTCAAAATAAAGAATTCCAGGTTTCAATACTGTATCCATATATCTGAGGCTAAAACCAGAAGGGCTTAATTGAACTTACCTCCAAATATAAATGTATGGGTTTGTCACTGGGATTTATTTCTAAGTATGTATGCATAGGGTTGCACTGGACGTATGTAATCTCACATTCGGGATTATCACAACATTTTCTGCCTGCCTCTATTTCCTGGTATTAACATTTACATTACAAATAAAACACCTTTCCCAAACCAATTCAGGATTGGAGGCAGGCAAATTGGCATTAGATAATGAACACAGCAAAATGGATGAACTATTTGATTTCTGGGTATTCAATTTAATTATATTGAAAACAACCAAAACCAGTTGGTCTGATCTTAACATTTTACTATAATAAAAGTTTCCCTCAGCAAAATTTTAAAAAAACAATCAACAGCTAAAATGAAGCAGAGAAGAAATCTTTTACTTGATTATTTATCCAGCAAAGTCTTCTTTTGAATTAATTCTTTAATAATATTTTTATTTTTATTTTTATTTTTAAAAAAGAAGTTGCCTTTTAAAATAGTCTGCACTCTAAATTCAGAGAGTATTCAAAGGAGTATACCATATACATGAATTTTGGGACAATTTTAACTGTATGCTGATAGTAAAAAGCACTAATTTGTTCAAACATATTAGCATCTGATATAAGAGCTAAATCAGGGTGATTTAAGCTTCAGATTATATTGAATTACATCTTCAAACTGTAAAACAATCAAAATAAAAATTATGTTTTCTTTCTGATCAGAGCAAAAGCTAAACAATTAAGGTCACTTGTTTAGCTGTTCTTGAATGTTTGTTTCCAGAATCAATCAAGCCTAAGCTACAGATGAAAAGGTAAAAGTATTCATAATTGCAGGCAATAAAATGTGTTTATGTGATTGTAACTAATGAGCTATTATTATAAAGCAGGGGTAGGCAACCTTTTTGAGCCGGGGGCTGTCCATCAGACAATTGGGGGGCCAAAGCAACACAAATAAATAAATAAATAAAAGTAAAAATAATTTTAAAAAATTAAAAAAATTGTAAAAATATGCATGCACGCTCTCTCAGCCTCAGAAAAGCCATGGCAACCCCTCTGTGGAGATTTTGCGAAGAAAACCCCAAGAACAAGTAATAACAATAATAATCAAAATCATCATGGCGGGTGGTGGTGGCGGCGGCGGGGGTGGGTGGGGTGGCGGTGGTGGCAGGACCAGCCTGGGGCTGGTCCAAAGGCCTCTGGGGGCCGCATCCGGCCCCTGGGCCTTGGGTTGCCTACCCCTGTTATGAAGCCTCCAGCATCTTACCACCTTTTGCATAAATAATGGGAAGAGTATACATACAAACTGTTAACATAGAATCATAGAGTTGGAAGAGACCACAAGGGCCATCCATTCCCCCCTGCCATGCAGGAACTCAAAATCAAAGCATCCTTGACAGATGGCCATCCAGCCTCTGTTTAAAGTCCTCCAAAGAAGGAGACTCCACCACACTTCAAGGGAGTGTGTTCCACTGTCGAACAGCTCTCACTTTCAGGAAGTTCCCCCTAATATTGAGGTGGAATCTCTTTTGCTGAAGCTTGCATCCATTGTTCCAGGTCCTGTTCTCTGGGGCAGCAGA